>JAPXFQ010000433.1:0-37355 GCA_028564705.1 Apricaphanius iberus | reverse complement strand
TTTGTAAGGATTAATCTGAACTGATTCAGAGATGATTGGGGTGAATAAAGATAAGGTTTTGAGGATGTCTCATGAACTCATGAAAATCAGTGCAAAAAGCAAGTAGTTATAAAACCAGTGCTCAACAATACAGGTCTGGAGCTCAAGTTTTAATCTGAGAATTTTTATTAAGGTCAAGGTGGCAATCTCAAAAATAAGAACATAAAAAAAAAGTTTTGGGCTGTGGTGAGTTGTTTGTTGTTGTGCTTGACATGTTCTCTCCGCAGCTGGTAGCAATCAGGAACAGGGCTTTAACATATTTAAACCAAGGTTGGATTACTACTGGGAGATAATTGGATAATTTAATTTTTGGGTTGAACTGGGGATTTTAGTCTAATCTGAGTAATTATACTTTCGAGGAAGAGTTTGTAGTATAATATAATTATACTAGGTAAAGGAGAAGGATAGAAGTATATACTAGCATTCCAACTAGTTTTAAACTAGATTGGAAAGGTTTTTGGGTTTTGAGCATAACTCAGTGATGGAGTTCGTTTACGTTTGCTTGATGAGGCCGCTACATCAAGGCAATCTAAATCAGACTCAGGTCTGCTAATATCATTATTTGCTTAAATAACTAACACTTAATGACTAACACTAATGCTTGAGGACCACATCAAGGGCCTCTAAAAATGCAGGTCTCCTGGTTGATGTCCTCTGGGGTGGAAACAAAGGTGCAGAGGCTGAAGGAGACCAGAGGTGGACCTTGGGGCTGACAACGACGACGTCCTAGTACCAACAACCAAGGGAAGAGTACACCATACAATATTGAGTGGATAGATCTCTCACAGTTGGATATCTTTTAGAGTATCTGGCAGATGACGAGAAGAAGCGGGGCCATCCCGAAGGGGCACAAAGGTTAACAGAATGTCCTTTTCCCATCGAATGAACAGAGTGGCTGTCTCCAAGTCATCTAAATGCACAATTTCCTAATTACTATGAGCTATTTCCTATGGCCAGCACGACTAATATCTGAAAATGAACAACTTTTATGATCATTGTTTTTTTTATTTTTTGTTGGCTCTTTCCCACACCCATTAGGAAATGTATTCATTCATTCATTAATTCCCATGGCCAGCCTGAGAAATGTCTGAATATGAATTAATTGTGTCATCATTGTTTTGTTGTTGTTGTTTTTTGTTTTTTTTTGGCTCTCTCGCACACCGATTAGAAGTTGTATTAATCTGGAAATTATTTGTTTTTTATATATGAAAAAAGGGGAGGACTGTAGTGGAAGATTTATTTTAAGATTAGTTATTTTCATTGACTAGTGATTATTAGTAAGAGCAGCAGAGGAATTTTTCAGAATGTTGCAGACTCAGGGAAATTCTTTTTAAATGTCTTGGAAATTTTGTCTACACCGAGGCAGCTTTTATCATTATTTTGACTTCGGGACCATGATTAAAAACTCACACTCAACAGTAACGGTAAGTAGTCAGAGGTAGAAGCAGGCAGGAGAGGCACACAGTGGGGAGACAGCAATAACCAAAGAGATGGATTTCTGTTCGTATCCTAATAAATAACTTAAAAACTCCAACTAAGAGTACATCATCCTTGATTATCCTTGAAGACTAAATCATCCTGATATCAATCTATATAAGATTTTGCCACAACAACTCTCATTCTTTTTTTTGGCAGTAGGGGACCCATGGACTGTAAATAGAAGGACAGGACCTCGGCTCCCCACGTAGAAGTGCATCCTGGCCACTCCCACCATGGTTTGGACCGCTCACAGGAAGGTTGAGGCCAGAAAGAAGAAAGTGCATCTCGGCTGGTGGAATCTAACCGTTTACAAACTCCACAACAAATAAGAACAAGTTTGGGCTTGTGTTATTTGTAGATATGGACATAAATGTTGCATATTTTAACCTACCAAAGAAAATCTAAGAAAGAAATAATTTAAATTTGTCTTGGAACACCACCAGTCAACTAACTCAAAGCAGCATAAGAGTCGGATCGATGTTAGCCAATCAGACGTGATACATTTGCGTATCATGGATATTATTGCATAAAACTCTCTTAACACCCGCTCTTTAGACAATCTGCAACCGCCTTAAACAGAAGTGAGAAATCTTTTTTGTTGACAGAAAACGACTCAAAAGGCATTAATTCCAACTAGAGACCACAGCAAATTATTGAAAAGAAGACTAAATTTGACTTTCAATACCTTGATGCAACAGGGCAGCCTGAGCATGTTGTTGTGGATTTTGAAGAGTTATCGTTGTCTGTTCAATAACAATTTGGAAACAATTATATCAATGTCCGAACACTGGGATAATTCTTAATGAACTCAAATTATTATTGATAAAATGTGCAAAAAAAGTGCAGCATTGGTTCTGCTTACAAATAAAGGAAAAATTAGTAACTAAATTAACAAAATCAAACAGTTCGGGCAGAAAACACATACAAGTCAGTCTAAATAAAAGAACCTTGCTCCACCCAGCAATTAAGAAAATTGGAAATGTCCTACTTTTGATAGCTTCTTCAGTCCATGATCGGATGATGAGGTAGTTGAAGAAAACGTCCTGGGTCAGAGACAAGGCTTATATTTACTACACACCAACGAATTTATGCGTAAAATACTCTGCCTGACCGGACCCCCTGGGGTGGTGCTTACCCTGCCACTGGCAAATTTACATTTGACTGCAGGGTTCACTGTGTTAGAGAGGTAGGGTTGGGGATATTCTCTGCTCCTATTCTGAAAGCAAAGGCTTGACCTTACTGTTACTGTTTTGTATGATGTCCCTTGACATGCTTGACATGAAAATGTATAATTTATTAACCTTTTGACTCCGCCCTGCCTTGTTATCAATAAGTGGTTATAGAATACTGTCTTTTTCATCTGATAATTACGCACATTTTGAAATAGAGGCAAAAAAGAGAACTCAGCAATCTCAGAAATCTAGTGACGATTCACTAAAATCTGTGACGCAAGTTTCAGGCCCGGACAACACATTACAATTGAAGAACAGTTTTTTCCAACAAAGGTCCATTTACGCAGTACATCGCCAGCAAGCCCAACACATTTGGCATTATATTCTAGATGGTCACATATTTAGAAACAAATAATGTCTGCAATATATTCCCTTAATTAGGAAAGGATCCCAGTCGGGATAGGTGAGAGGTTGTCAGAAAATGTTGTGATGCGCCTCATGGAGCCATTTCTTTTTGTACGCAGGAATGTCACAACAGATAACTTTTTTACCTCACTCTAACTGGCACACAGAGCTCAACGTGAACTTTCACCTCCAGAAAAGGATACTGCAGCACGAGAACAATTCTCCACATCTGTATTCAAAAGTGCCAGTGTCTCTTTGACAGTTTATGCTCCAAAAAAATAAAACACTGTGTTCTGGGGTCCATGCACATACATGTGGTGACCAGTGATGACAGAAAGAAACAAACTCAATCACGGACTACAACTATATGAAGTGTGGCATTGATGTTTTGGACCAAATGGCATGGAAATACTCAGTGCACACAGCAACACGCAGATAGCCAGTAGCAATATTTCATAACATGCTTGACCTTGCAGCAGGGAATGCATATGTGCTCTACAACGAATGCAAAAGGTGCACAGATAGCAGGATACATTTTCTGCATCCTCTTGGCGTGAAACTCCATGACCGTTTCATGCAGAAAAAGGCATTGCAGATAGAGAAGGCTGCTGCCACTACAGTAGTCACTGTTGCAGTACCTGCCAATGCTGCTAAGTTTGTTGTGCCATAATTGTATAGTTGTTTTAAAGAAGCACTGAGACAGTGGGAAGAAAAGCCTGCTTCAAGGTGAAACTCTTTGTCCTTATCTGGGTAGGCCAGATATGAATCTGAGGTGAGCTTATGCTTTTAAGGTTGAAAGAAGATTGCTGGAGCTCTCCCCAGATGAAAAGATTGTCAATGTGGAGCAGCTCAGTGACTACGTACTATTTCTGCATAATCCTCAATGAACTGCCGGAAGTAATTGCACACCCCATGGAAGCTCCTTAATTCAGACAGTTTCACTGGGGATTTGATGTCCTGAATGGCTCAGACCCTACCTGTCTGAAGTTCAACACCGTTTGGACTGAGCAGCCCAGCATATTTTACTTTTTTCAGGCGCAACTGGCCTTGGGTAAGTTCCAGTTCGATGGCTGCAGCAGCAAGCTGGCCCATCATGTTGCAGAGTTCATCTAGGTGCTCTTTAAAGGTGTGACTTGTCATGAGTATGTCATCAACATAAATGAGGTTTCCCTAGGTGGCAGCATGAGACATGGCTTTCTGTAGAAAAATGTTGAACTCTGCTGGTGAGTTGGTATAACCAAAGGGACAGCAGTTAGATGTATAGTGGTGGTCTCTAAAGGAAAATGCTAGCTTATACTGGTCTGCTGAGTCAACCTTCATCGCTCAAAAAACATTAGCTACATCAGCCGCAGAAAAGAAACTAGCATCTTTCACTTTAGCCAGCTGCTGATCCAAGTGGATCATCTGACATCTTGAGAGAGGCACCTGTTTATTTAAAGCACAGTAGTCAATGGTTTAACACTATTTTCCGGTTGAATTTAATACAAACAAGATCGGGGAGTTGTATGTGGAGTTACACTCCCTGATGATGTTTTTCTCTAGCAGCTTATCAATGATCTCCTGGATTGACTCATAAGCAGCAAGAGGGACTTTGTACTGGCGTACAAATGTCGGGGGGTATCTGGATTCGTTGGAATACGAAAAGATAGTCTGAAATTCATATGACAGTTCTTTAAGTTCCATTCTATCAGCTTGTTTTCAACACATCAGGTTTGTCAAGCTGTTGGTTGATTTCAGCTTTAAAACCAGGATCTGGTTCTGTGGAGGGAGTCTGGTCCTCCTGGGCTGACTCTGTTGGCGTGTGCACCATTAGGTTGCCTCTAGGCTCAAGGGTGGTGCTATAGATGGGCTCATCAGGCAGAGCTTTGTGCCGCTTTACCACGATCATTTTAGAAGGGAAAGTGAGCAGTGTGTCTGGAGCAGAGTGTCGCTCATGATTATAGGGCAGTTCACCAATGACAGGGACTGAGAGTTCAACGTCATGAAATGAGCAGTCTATAAACATGCCAAGAGGCTTTCCTGCTTTGAATGGAATGAGCTTGTGTTGGATTTTCAACAAGCAAGTGAGTTGAACAGTTGTTCAAATCCAGAGTGGGTGTGCCACAGAAAGCAAGTCTCAAGGAAATTTCAATCGAACGCAACTGGACTTGGTAATTTGTCTTGGAAGACCTTTCACCTCTTATCCAAGAGGCTTCATCAGTTCATGCTCGCCGCTGACCAGGCTGGGACTGGGAGATAACCATGACCTGGATGAATGAGAATATTCACAGGCTTATCACAGAAAGCAAGATTCAGCTCCAAGAAGCATGGAAGTGGTTAGGAAAATGCTTGCTGACTCAGTGGTTGTTGCCCTTTAACCACAGCTAAACGTATTGGCGCTCCGGACATTCGCGGTGGTATTAGCATGTTATGTTTGCTAGCAGCTTGGCAGGCCTGGGGGATGGTCTGTCCTGACAGCAGGGCTGCTCAAGAATGGATCAGTAGGTGTGCTGGTTCAGGACCAAAAAACCTGGTTGAAGGTGTCAAGCTGTATGCGGATTCTGACCAGCAGATCTGCTCCGATGAGCAAGGGGGGTTCAAAACATGAAACAATACTGCAAGCATGAGCAGCTATCTGACCCCGTGTGATGGCTATACCAATAGCCATACCAGTTTAAGTTTCATGTGGAGCTGTAGTTCAGCGGTGTGGCCAGAAGATGGCGGTAGTCCAGTCTTCTACTGAAGAGGTCCCAACCACTGTCTGGACTCCATGGGGGAGTGAAATGGCATTGTATGTTTGTTTCATTTGAGTTTCTGGTCTCATCCCCCTCATATGTCATTAGTAGTATAGTCCACTCCCTTAAAAACCTCCCAGCTGTGTTTAATGGGAGGTCAGTTATATTGAGTTTTCTAGGTTACTGTTTCTTTGAGTTTGAATAAGTTGACCTCTTTTAATGGCCTCCTTAATTCTTTCTTTTTGGTTGCAAGTTCATTTGAATTTTTGTCATTAAAATAATTGTTTTGAGAAACCTGTGCTCTTTGGCTCAGGTTTGACTGCCCGGTACCCCCACAAGTGGTGTCAGAAGTGGGGTTGGTTTGTCAAGAGCACAGGAATTTTTTTTTTTTTTATTATTATTTTTTTTTCCCCTTTTTTTCAAAAACATGCAAAGAACTATGAGGAGTGGAAAAGCCGCAAGAGGAGATGAATCGAATCAAACAGAGGTGGAGGAACAAATACAGGAAAATGGAGCTTCTGGAGAAACAAATGGCACTGAGGGTCATTGTAAGGAGCCAATAAATAAATCCCAAGGGTAAAACTATGCAAGAAATTGGTGAAATTATAATTCTGGAGCAATACCTGAGAATGTTGTCACCTGAATTGCAGATTTGGATCATGGAGCATGACCCTAAATCAGCTGCAGAAGCTGCAACCTTGGCTGAAGTGTTTGTTGCTGCCCGTAAGAATGGACAACCATGGAGCTACAATCCAATGGGAATGAGAGATAAGTCAGTTCATTTAAGACCAGCTATGGATGTAAGTAGAACTCAACGAAGCCAGCTCTCAAATAAACCTTCAAACTTCTCAGCCAGAAAGATGATTTGCTATTCCTGTGGGGTGGAGGGTCACACAAAACCTATGTGTCCACAAAACTCTGCAAAAATAACGCAGATGTGTGTTGTACCCCGTAGTTGTATAGGGTCTGAAATAAAACCAGAAACCAGTGTGAAACTGACAGTAGTTTCTGTTAATGGTAAAACCTTAAAAGCACTGATTGATTCAGGTAGCAACCAGACCTTTGTACACAAACAACACGTGCCTTCAAATAAAATTTGCACCAGTAAAACCATTCCAGTGTTCTGCGTGCACGGAGACATAAAACCTTATCCAACAGCTGAGCTTTACATCAAGGTGCATGAACAAACTTATCTCCTTAATGTGGGGGTGGTGGAGAATCTCCCATATCCAGTAGTGTTGGGTCGAGATCTCCCTGTCCTGTTTGACCTGCTGTATACACATCGGGAATGTAATATGGCTGTGACTAGGGTCCAGGCCAAGCAGTTGGAAGAAACCAGTTTAGCTCTGGAGGCACTGCCATTCTTTGATGCTGACATAGAGACTCGGCCTGTTAAGGTTCGTAAGTCCCGCAAGCAGAAACGACGTGGAAAGCTATGCCATACAGCTACAAGTAAAGCACCAGCCTCTGAGCCTGAACAACCTCTGGGTTTTAAAATTCCTGGCAATCTTGTGGAACTTCAACATGAAGATATGACTTTAACACCTCTGTTTCAGAGAGCAGTGGAAGGAGAACCAGAGACAGAAACAAACCACTGCCGTGATGAAACCTTCTATCGGAAAGGAAATGTGCTTTATCGTAACCAAGGACTACAAACTCAGCTTGTTGTGCCAAAAATGGTTAGGGATCTGGTGTTGACATTGGGCCATTCAATCCCATGGGCTGGTCACCTGGGAAAAAATAAAACAATTTCCCGAATTAAAAAACATTTTTTTTTGGCCGGGCTTGCACTCTGATGTGGCCTTGTTTTGTAAAAGTTGCCCTCAGTGCCAGAAGTCATCCAACCAAATTCCACCCAGAGCTCCCCTTTACCCTTTACCTATTATAAGTACTCCATTTGAGCGGTTGGGGATGGACATTGTGGGCCCAATTGAGAAAAGCAGAGCAGGAAACCGTTATATGTTGGTGATCACAGATTATGCCACAAGATATCCAGACGTGTTTCCACTAAAATCCATCAAGGCAAAATCTGTTGCTTCCTTCCTGGTGCAGTTTTTTTCTCGTGTTGGGCTTCCTCTGGAAATCCTAACAGATCGTGGCACCAACTTCATGTCAAACCTACTGAAACAAGTGTACAAGCTGCTGGGCATTAAGAGTTTAAGAACAACGCCATATCATCCACAAACAGATGGTCTCACTGAACGGTTTAACCAAACCCTGAAACAAATGCTGAGAAAGTTTGTGGATGGAACCGGAAGTGACTGGGACCAATGGCTGCCCTACCTTCTCTTTGCTTATAGGGAGGTACTGCAGGCTTCAACAGGGTTTTCACCATTTGAATTGCTTTTTGGCCATGAAGTGAGAGGCCCCTTGTCGCTTTTAAGAGAAACATGGGAGAATGAAAGTGAAGAAACCTGTTAATGTGCTTTCTTATGTTCTTCAGATGAGGGAACGTTTGGAGCGAATGAGAGAGCTGGCCCACACGCATGTGTCAGAAGCTCAGCAGTACCAGAAGGTTTGGTATGACCGATCAGCTCGACAAAGATCTTTTGTTCCTGGCCAAATGGTGCTTGTTTTGTTACCTAGTTCGGACAGCAAATTACTGGCAAAATGGCAGGGCCCTTTTGAAATTCAGCAGAAATTGGGACCAGCCACATACAGTGTGTCCACTCCAGGTCAACCTCGTTCCAGTAGGGTGCTGCATGTGAACCTTCTGAAAGAGTGGGTGGAGAGGCCCACAAAAGTTTCGCTATTGATCAGAGATGTTCAGCAGGAGGAGGATACTGACGAGCAGTATCTACCAGTGAGTACCTCTTTGGATTTGGATCTCAATCACCTACCCAAAGAGAAACAGATTCAGGTGAGAACTCTGATAAACTCCAAAGTGTTTCAAGGAAGTCCAGGGAGGACTAATCTTGTTACCCATGACATTGTCTTAAAAGAAGGAGCTTCTGTGAGACGTTTGAGTTACAGAATCCCACAGAGACTACTGATGCCACTCAATGAGGAGATTAACCAAATGTTGGCCCTTGGAATTATTGAGCCCTCAAGAAGCGAATGGTGCCATCCAGTGGTCCTGGTTCCAAAAAAAGACAACAGCATGAGGTTCTGCATCGATTTCAGGTATTTGAACGCAAATTCAAAATTTGATTCTTACCCCACTCCTAGGATTGATGACCTAGTCGAGCGCCTGGGAAAAGCAAAATTTTTAACAACTATAGATCTCTGTAAAGGATACTGGCAGGTGCCACTGACCAAGCAATCCAGAGAACTGACAGCTTTCAGGACATCATTGGGGCTGTTTCAGTTTACAGTCATGCCTTTTGGACTTCATGGTGCTCCTGCAACATTCCAGAGGCTGATGGACCAGATACTATGTGATACCTCAGATTTTTCTGTAGCCTACTTGGATGACATCATTGTTTACAGTGACAACTGGGAGGATCACATGAAACACCTGAAAGTTGTACTGTACGGTCTGCAGTCTGCTGGCCTGACCATCAACCCTGTCAAGTGTGCCTTTGCCAAGTCTGAGGCGGAGTACTTGGGGTATGTAATTGGAAATGGTGTAGTAAAGCCCCAGGTAAATAAAATAGAAGCCCTTGAGTCATGGGGAGTGCCAAAAACCAGGAAGGAACTGAGAGGTTTTCTGGGGATGGCTGGATTTCATCAGAGTTTTATTCCTCATTTTTCCACCAGAGCAGCTCCCCTTACAGATATGACTGGGAGCCGGTGTCCAAATAACCTTCAATGGACAGAGGATGCAGTTGCAGCATTTGAAGATCTGCGAATGTCCCTCAGTAAGAGTCCTATTCTGCACAGTCCGGACTTTGAAAAAACTTTTATCCTGCAAACTGATGCCTCAGAAAGAGGTTTGGGAGCTGTTCTCCTGCAGGGAACACATGAAGAGCGTCATCCAGTGGCCTACATTAGTAGGAAACTACATCCAAGAGAGGTGCGATATTCCACTGTGGAAAAGGAAACGCTAGCAATCAAGTGGGCTTTGGATTCCCTCAGATACTACCTCCTGGGCCGAGAGTTCATACTGGAGACGGATCACAGGGCTCTTCAATGGCTGGACAGGATGAAGGACACAAATGGACGGATTACCAGGTGGTACCTGTCGATGCAGCCCTTTCATTTCACCATCCACCATATTCCCGGCATAAATAACCACATCGCAGACTTTCTGTCCCGTCACCCCTGACCAAGATCTTGAAGGGGAGGGGAGTGTGATGGCTATACCAATAGCCACACTAGTTTAAGTTTCATGTGGAGCTGTAGTTCAGCGGTGTGGCCAGAAGATGGCGGTAGTCCAGGCTTCTACTGAAGAGGTCCCAACCACTGTCAGGACTCCATGGGGGAGGGAAATGGCATTGTATGTTTGTTTCATTTGAGTTTCTGGTCTCATCCCCCTCATATGTCATTAGTAGTATAGTCCACTCCCTTAAAAACCTCCCAGCTGTGTTTAATGGGAGGTCAGTTATATTGAGTTTTCTAGGTTACTGTTTCTTTGAGTTTGAATAAGTTGACCTCTTTTAATGGCCTCCTTAATTCTTTCTTTTTGGTTGCAAGTTCATTTGAATTTTTGTCATTAAAATAATTGTTTTGAGAAACCTGTGCTCTTTGGCTCTTTTGACTGCCCGGTACCCCCACAGTTACAAAGATGCCATCTTGATCTGACCTAAAAATTTATTTTGGGTCATATGGTTGAGACAAAACACTTTATTGTATGTGAAATGTCAGAATTGATAAGAGGGAGAACCACAGCTATGCCAAAACCAATTCAACAATCTGACAAGAGTCACAATGTTGTAATGTTACATTAATAGATTAAAGATTTGTTTAAAAACTAAACAGCTCTAGATCAAGGAGTTAAAATAAGGAAAAGATGTAAGAAAGCAGCAAGATTAAGAAAAAAGAAAAAATCTAATATTTTGTGTGCTGTGATATATCCTTATATACAGTGCTCAGCATAAATGAGTACACCCCTTTAAAAACTATGAATTTAATCAGTAGCTCAATGAACAAAATAAAAATTTCCAAAATTTCACAAGGCTGAGTTTTATTCAAAACTTATTAAACTCCATAACATGAAATTAAGGTTAACAATCAGATTATAAAATCTTCAGTTTTATTCAAATTGGTTGAAGCAAAAATGAATACACCCTGCACTAAAAAGTACTACATCTAGTGTTTTGTCTTTTTAAGGACAGCACCAAGTCTTTTAGACATGGAATGAACAAGTTGGCGACATCTGTCTTTTTCAATTCTTCAAGAACAACCTCCTTTAGAGCCTGGATGCGTGATGGAGAGGGATTCTCAACTTGTCACTTCATAATTCCCCACAGGTGTTCAATTGGCAATTCAATCACGTTCACCCTGTTCTTCTTCAGAAATGCAACACTAGCATTAGATGTGTGGTTTGGATAATTGTTGTGTTGGAAAAGTGCATGACGACAAGTGCACTGAGTGATGGCAGCATCTTGTCCTTTGATATAGAGCAGTACATTGTTGAGTTCATGATACCATCAATAAAATGCAGCTCCCCAACACCTGCACCACTAATACAGCCCCACTTAAGGACACTGCCACCACCATGTTTCACTGTCGGCACCATGCACTTTTCTTGGAAATCCTCCCAGTTCCAGTAGTCTTCATCTTTTTCAGCATGGGCCCTAGCTAATTCTAAGCGTGCTTTTTTGTGCATGGGCTTTAGGAAAGGCTTTCTTCGTGAATGATACACATGCATGCCATTCCTCTGCAGAGTGCATTGTATGGTGTCATGGAAAACGGGCACTCCAGTTTGGCTTTCTACTGCTTTAGCTAACAGCAGTGAACTTGCATGGCGGTTTTCTTCAACTCTTCTCATCAGAAGACACTCCTGTTGAGATGTTAACTTCTGTGGATGGCCTGGATGTCTCTGTAAGATGGTTGCACTTCCATCTTTGTTCAACTTTTGTATCACTTTTGCTACATTATTTTGACTGATATGTAAAGCTTTGCTGATCTTCTTGTAGCCCTCACCTTTTTTGTGTAAAAACATAATTCCTTTCTCTTTTTTTTGTGACATTTCTTCCATGGAAAGTAATTGCTGACATCATGGAATGGTAAGGGCTTTTCTTCATTAAGTAATGCCCTTTTATAGTCACCTGTCTGCTGGACACCTCTTAAATGAATCATTAGACTCACCTGCGGTTGAATGCCTGTTAATAACAATTTTGTAGTCTTAAGTGTGGCTTTTCTCTTAGGACTATAATGGAGGTGTACTCGTTTTTGCAACATGGGCTTGAATGAATTTGTTAGTAAAATCACTTTTAGTGTGTGCAAATTAAAAAAATCTTGTTTCCAATGAATTTTTCAGAGTGTTTTGTAGTATAGGGTGTCATAGAAAATGTTGATTCTGAAAAGAAAACTAAAGGTTTTCTAACAAATGTAGTGGGTTGTACTCATTAATGCTGAGCACTGTACTAGGGGTGGAACTGAACCCAAATATGGTTTACAGAAAGGCACAAATAATGTGTTTTTTACAAATACTTATTTCCAACAAATACTTTTAGAAATATTTGTATTCAGGAACAAGAAAAAATTATATCAAAAAGCTGAGTGAGTTTAAGAGTTGGAGAGGGGGGTGATGGGGGAGGTAAAATAGGTTTTTCACGGCTTCTCTACATAGCAATAAAAGGGCTCAGCTAAGAAAAAAAAAAACGTAACTGATGACTATTTTTGCTGAATAGATTTTTGTGCTTTTACTGGGCTGCGGAGACATTTTTATTTTTATTTTTTTTTAACGTGTCCTGTCTAGCAGTATGCTACTCAGAATTGGTGTCTGAGGACCAAGTACAAGCCTAACAGTTTTACTTTCCCAAGCAGAGTATTACAGCTTCGCTGTAGTACGCCACTTGATGTATATGTATGAAAAATCTTTATTAGTGATTACTGTGGGTTCAATTTCCTGACGTCATGGACACTAAACCGAGACAAGAAGGGAGAAAGGAAGAAGGTGAAGAAAAGAAACCGGCCAGCACAGCAGCGAACCGACGACACAAGACAGGGAGGCAAACAAAGAACACAAGAAAACATCCCAGTCCTCCACCTCTGCCGGACGGCAGAAAAACAGTAATACAAAACAAAAACAACAAACTGTACAGAACCAAACCAATAGTTTGGATCTAGTAGAATAAACTAAGAATTACACATTCACTACACACAAGCATGGATTAATGAACATAATACAAATGTTTCTGGTAAGCTCCTGTGAACAACTAACTAATGATGATAACCTCAGCTCAAGATATGTCCGTCCACACCAATGTCCCCACACCTATGTGTGTGCGAGCATGCAGGTCTGAATAAGGTTTCCCCATGCAAGTGATTGATAGCTGGTGTAAGGAACCGTCAATCCGTCCTACAGGAATCGACACAGACATGGAGGAGGCAAGAGATGTATGCATCCAGGGTCCCACAGAGTACAGAGGCCACAGGCGGATCAGCGCAGGGTCGATCACCCACCAAGAGAGGAACAGATGGAAGCCCCAGGGGAACACCCACCAGCTGCAATGCTGGGGCCCGAGAAATCGCAGTGACGAGCCCACGGGCTCCACCGGAAACCGGCTTCGCCAGGGCGGGCCCGGATCGGGACCCGAAGGCCACGGGGACCAGGGGCACCCCGCCCCCCAGCGGGGCCCCAACCAGGGACCAGCCGACAAGGGCCCCCCACCGCCAACAACCCAGCCCGCCCCCACACACCCACACGCCAGGGAGCCACAGCAAGAGCCACAGCGGATGTACGCTCTCCCCAGACCGCGCCCAGCCAGCACCTGGACATCCAGATCTTCCAGCTCCTGGGTCCAGATCCCGCCCCACGCAGGGCGCCAAGATCATCGCATCGAGAGCCATCATCAACCAGCGGGCAGGAGCATCCATCACTGACGGGGAGTAACTGAGGGGAAGAAGACGCATCAGGCCAGAGGGAAGCCAAACACCCAACCTGACAGGTAGACATAGACAGACAGAGACACTCATACGTACCCTCCCTCTCATGCGTACACATTCTTACAAATACAGGACATACGAAAAAAGGACGCTATACACTCATTCATACCCCCCATACGTACACTATACTCCATACTCCCAGGCCCAGGGACAGACGCCCCAATAGAGCACCCTGCCCCTGCACCCGGGAGACAGACCCCTTTGCCCACCAGGATGGGGACAAGCAGACCGCCAAGGCCCCCACACCGGCAAGAGCAGCCCACCAGCCAAGGACCCCGACCAGATGGCCTGATGTTCTACCCGGGCTCCGACCCCTGATGGTCCAATGAACAGGGGTGTGGAAAGACCCCCCAGCCTCTATCCCCCCGCTCAATGTGGTGTTGTTGTGTTGTGGAGACATTTTATTACTTTCGGGAAGCGGAGTTTGATTTGTAGATTATTCTATTACGCTCCATTAATATTAATGTTTGCATTCGGGTGCTCTCCTTTTCGCACTGTTTACTTAGCTCTGTTAGCTCGGTAATTTAGACAATAGGATGTTGACAAAGTAACCTTACCGTTCAGTTAAAAAGGTTCAAACAAGGCTTGTATAGTTGTCAAATTGTGTGGACTTGTGGGAATTATTTGGTACATTTAAGTTACTCTGTCTTGCATACAGCAAGATTTAGGCTATAGGCCAGCTAACCTTAGCATCCCATCATTCTGAAACTCCCCCACGGCTTTGGGCAGCCAGATAGAAAATAATGTGCCTGCCTATGCAGAGGGAGGGATATCAAATATCTCTTAACATCTGCTATGCATAATCACGTGCACTGAAAGCATCATCTCCTGGTACTCTGTCAACCCCCCACAAGCATCAACCCCCCCACCAGCTCCAAATAATCATCACAACCATGTTCTTCCCCTACTGATGAAGTAATGGCTGTTATTTTATATTCTTTTCAGTGACGTTCCTTACATGTTATTTGGTGGATTTACAAAAACATCAACCAGTATAATTATTATAATGGATAATTAAATATAACGTAAATTAGACATGTAACGTGGGAAAGAACATTATTTTTTGTCTATTTGGAATTTTACTCGAATACAAATGCAAATACTGGCTGCTTCTAACACTCCTAATATATACCAATACATTATCTTTATATCCAATTATGTAGACCTAGATTTAGTATACACTCATCAGGTGCTTTTAGGTACTCCTTAATAGTACCAGGTAAGGCCGCTTTTTGCCTTTAGAAGTGCCTTTATTATTCATAGCAAAGATTAAACCAAATGGGAAATCCTCTTTTATTTTTGGGGGAAAAAATGTTCTCCTGCCTTGTAGAGCAGATTCAAATTTCAAAAATCGATTTGATTCCAATTCTCAAGAGTCGAAATGGAATATTATGATCCGATCCAATAAAATCTGTTCTGATTCAATGTTGATGTGGGTCAGTGTTAAAATCATTTGTTGAGCAGTTATCTTAACTATAACCCTGTAATTAAATTATCCACTAGTGGGTGAGGTTACTTATAATTATAATATTTTACGCAATATTACATAATGGTAGATATAGCATTGTTCTGCATTAGTCCATATTCTACTTATACAGGTTTTCTATGTTCAACCAGAAATATCAACAATGGCATTACTTGCGAGCTGGCATTGATACACCTAATTAACATTTCTTTGCATCCTTCTCTAATTTCAACCACAGTCCATAAAATTGACTTAAAAAAAAAAAACACTTAAGAAACTCAACTCAAACTTAAAACTCAAAATAAAGTTAAAAAATGAAATACTTTGTGGAATATTATGCTGCTAAAGCTGCTGCTCCTGCTGGAGGGTGCTTCCTGCGGGTGTTCTTCTAGCACACCTGTTCGTCTTTATGGTTTGTTATCTACTGGATAAGAAAAGCTGGCTGCCAGTCACTTAGTGCCTGACTGTTAACCAGTGTAGTAACTCTGAGCCCCCTTTTCCTGTCTCCTGCTTGTCATTTTAAAATTAATATCACCCCATGTCTCTGTTTAAAGGTTTTCCTCAGTGTAACTTCTTGGATCTGTTCCTTTGTGTTTACTAAAAGCTAGTTTTTACTTCTTCTTTTTGAAGCAGACGTATTGATGCAGCAGCATTATCCATCACGCAAGGACTCTCCATCACCCATGCAAGGGCGGACGGAGTAGATCCTCATTTTCTAACGATTCATCAACGGAGAGTGTATACCTGTGATTGGTCAGTTCAGCAAAACCCAGACATTGTTTCACCAGAGCGACGCTCTATAGTCTCTGTAATCAGTAGTTAATGCAGCGTTTGGGAACTACATGCTTTATATTGAAATCATAACTTATTTAATCTGGTTTTTTGGTAATTTTGAACACAAGAAGGTGTAGAGAAACAAAAAAGGCTGCTGTGATTGTTTAAATGTGTTTTTTAGTGTATTATATGAGCTGAACTTCTAGTAAAAAGCTTTGCAGCCTAATCAAAAAGTACTTGCCACTTGCTCCTTGAGGGTTGAATGCATTCACAAGCTCAAGAAAAACACTCTAATTAATCAGAAACTGTGCTGCAATAGTAAGCAAACTTGCCATGAAAAGTTAGTTCCCGTGGCTGCCCTGGTTGGTGATTGCTTTGCAACACAGAAAAATCAACGGAGAACGGCGAGAAAGAAATTGAGCACTATAAACGAAAAAAGTTTCTGTCAATATGTCTGCATCTGGGTGCAAAGTTGCTGTCGGTGAAGTATAAACTAGGCTTTACTCACCTCCTCGTTTCAAGTAACCTTTGTGAAATAACACATGGATCATCACTTTTTGTGGCAGTCTCTGAATACCTCTTTCTCCTTCTCCATCTCCTCAAGCAACCTCTCCGCCATCCAACGTTCCACCACCTGCTCTACCGTCACATCCTCATACCACCAACCTGTCGTTGCTTCCTGGATCCAGAGCAACAGCCAGCAAACCACTCACCCTCCCTGGCATAAAACCTCACCATCTACAGTAAGGCATTTTCATAGCTTCTACAATCATCTATTAATTCTCATATTCTCTGCTCCCCTTTGGTCTTTGCAACCCCCTCCCGTGCCGTTGGGTTTCCCTTAGACCAGTTCCTGTACAATAGTCATCATTATTTAAATAAACCTTTTAACTATTCATTGTTTTCCTGTTTTGATTTCTGTTTGTGGGTCAGATTGCTTAAAAAAATTACATCCATCATACGGTTGCTACAAAATTATAGGTTCAGCATCAGTGATGTGAATCTCTTGTTTTAAGACATTACAAAGGTTATTTTAACAGACTGGAGATTGTTTACTTTGTGACATGGTGCATCATCCAGCTGGTAGTAGCTATCAGAAGATATGTACACTATGGTCATAAAGGGATGACAATAATCACCAGCAATAATTTGGAAGGCCTTGATTATTAAATGATGCTCAGTCGGTGCTAAGGGGCCAAAGTGAGCCACAAAATGATCTTCTAGACCGTCACACAACTATCACCTGCCTGATTTGTTTTTTGTCCTAAAACCTCAGTAGATCAACAGTTTCTGTAACAATATAATACTTAAAAACACTGAAATCCCCATTCTTTCTCTTTGTAATGTCAAAATGCTTTTATTTGCTTCCATTTCATTGGCATATTTGATATATCTGTTTTTAACCAGGTGAAAAGTGGAATGTTATAAAGTTAGCAGCAACATCACACTGATGAAATATTTTCACAACCTTAAATGTTTATTTTTGAATTTGAAGTCCCATAACAGACTTTTACATGCAATTCAAATGAACAAATAAGGCATAAAATAGCTTTATTTGTAAATACCTGTAGGAGTGATAGCAAGATGGGAAATAGGAAAAAAGTTGCTTTCATAATCCATATTTATAGACTCAATTTCTACTCTAAAGTCTCACAAGATTAGACTGGTTTGACAGTTTATACAGTGGACTCCTATGTCATTTCCGTTTGCTATACCAAGACAGAACAAATGCAGAGCAAATAAAAATCAAAGCCCTTCAATTGATATGCATTGGATGTTTCCTCACTGTTCTGATAGAGATACCTCTCCAAACAGTGGCTTCAAGATAACTGGCAGACTTGGCCGTGTTTGCTGGAGTGGTGAAACAGCAGCAAAGGACGGAGGGTCACCATATTGATATAAGACTTGACAAGTCTTGTTCGTGCCATTGCTTTCGAGGCCCAAGACAATACAGATCCGCATAGACAGAAAAAGAGAGAGAGGTGACTACAGAGAAAGTGGGAGGAAACAAAGAAAAAAAAGAGAGAGATGTTGGCTCATGTGTTAGCTGCTAATGGACTGTGATGGTTGTGTATGCGGGTGCGTGGGTGGGCGCACGTGTGTTAGCACAAACGACAAGGACCGGGTCCAGGACTGATGAGATGCTTCAGGGATAATGCCAAGCGTGGAGTTGATATGTGATTTGGGAGAAAGCTTTATGCAATTTTTTACTCATTATTCTTAATCACATACTTCAGCATTTTCTTCACACTCCCCTTCCTCTCACCACAACTGCCCCCCCACACTGCTCCCATTCTTTCTGCCGCCTTCTCATATCCTCAGTCTGGAGGCTGACAGTGACAAATAGAGGAACACCACAGCAGTATCCCCCAACGTCTGGAGGGACAAATTATTACAGGTTATTTTCCTCCTCGTTTCAAAAGCTATGGTTATTCATGAAGGACTGCACAATATCCAGTCTTTCATTCTAAAACACTTTGTGTCAGTTTATGGATAGGATGTTGTTAGTTCACACTTATTGCTTAATACTTTTCCATGATTACAAACCATTAATATACATTTTTTGAGTAGATTTTTTTTTTTTTGCTGGTTTATACACCAACATCAAATGTTGTTTTAAGCTGGCTATTTATCGGGAGTTCACAATACTGTGAAACATTAATTAAAATAGACAGGACTGACAGCCCTGAGAGCTTTTTTCTTAATCAGAAAATACTGAAACAAATAAAATCTGCAGGCTTTCCTAATGGTTACCATCACAACTGTGGATCTTCAAAAATGCATGCTATAATCAGTTTCGATTCTCTTACATCCATCTGCCATCATTTGACAAACCATACTGTAAAAGAACAAAAAAAGACATATTTAAAATGATCGAATCCTTAAGGTTAAGGTCAAGGTTTTCTTAGAAATGATTAGTGTGTGATAATAGTTCTTCAGTGTCAAATTATGTTCTCTGCAATATCATTAAAAACTCTGGTAACTGTGGTAATTAGCTCAATGAAAAGAAAACTTTCTGGGGGGGGGGGTGTTATTCAGCTATTCACAATAGAAGGCTAGTCAGGGGTAAAGGACAATACTTTATTTCTAGGTGTAGGTCCCTGGCTGGAAATAACTCATAAACATGTCATCTTTTCTTCAGGGAAAGAGCCGGGCAGCTGAGATGTCGCACCAGACCGGGAACTAGTGGACTGCATAATTTCCTTCGCTGCAACTGACACCTTTTCCATATGTAAGCTCTTGAATGGGCTTAACTGTGCTGGCTATGCATCATTATGCCTTGGAAATGGAGGGTGCAAAAGTGCACTTGCAGTGACTGGCTTACATTTGACAGTTGGCCTTGTACAACATTAGTCACATCAATTCAAATCCCTTCTCTCGACAGAGAAGCAGATCAAGTGCCAAAGACTTCAGTAACCCAGGGAAATAATTCATGAGTCAAAGACCACTTTGATTTTTAAACACTGCTTTACAGCTGCTCATGTGAGGTATTGCCTTGACAGAAACATTTTATTGGGAAAATAGAATCACTCCCTTATATTTGTGGGGCTCAAGTTACTGTTTAAATCTGGGAGTATACAGACTTGAGAGTTCGGATGTGCTTAATGGAATAAAGAGAAGGTTATCTCATTTTGTAAATGGAAAGAATATACACATGTTAAATCTTCATAGGAGCCTTTATACCAGCTCCTACATACAACTACAATACCCAAGATTGCTTTCCCCAAATTACTGTCCATTGTGCACTCATAAATTAAAATAAAATAAACTCAGATTTTCTTAAAAATGTTGTCAAGAGGTTCCACGCAACTTTTTTAAGTAACTTTTAAGATACTTAATTACAGTATATATATATTGTTCTGAATCACAAGAAAATACTGAAATATGTTAATACAGACAAGCGGCTTTGTGGTAAATGATTACCACATCTTCTGTGACTGAGCACTACACTGTGAAGTGGAGTAAGGCTTTCCCATCTGTCTAAACAGTACCCTTATGATTCACTTACTAACCAGAAAAGAAACCCAAGGGTGTCATTCCTAGACCCCTAACTGTTTCTTTGTTTCCAATGTGGGGTCCAGCTGCACGTTCATGAATTATATGCACAGGCTAATGTAGTATGCTTGAGTAAAGGTGGTTACGAAAGCCTTTTCAATAGATGTAGACTAAGATGCATGTTACAGTTAAGGGATATGACTTGACACAGAGAGGTAGTAAAGAATGTCATACCAAGAATGTTAATTTATTTATGATTCCAACTAGTTTATAATAACATATTGTCAGATTAAAATCACAAATTAATGAGTTGGTGGTTTGCATTTTTGTTATAATTTTCTTGATTTCATTATGAGTGAAACATTGACAGGTAGAAAAGACAAAAATATCTGTTCATTTCCATATACAAATAGTTGACATAGTTTATGTGTGAATAAAATTACAAATACACTCTTATTTTTGTTTTTACAGGCATAATTTCCATCTAGCAAATAAAAAGACAATTTATATGCTGGACACAGAGGTGCTTGCTCCATAATCTACATAGCCTACTGAAGCAGATTTTCTTAAGTGGCCCTCAGACATTTTTTAAAACTCAATCAAAAATTAAATGTCATATCTACTTAAAAAGTAATATGTCAAACGGTTCCACACAACTGTTTTAAGTAGCTGTTAAGATATGTTAAGATACTTGGTTACTTAGACTCACATACTTATTAACCAAGTATTTTAACAGTAACAAGCAGCAGCGTGGAACCACATGACATAAAATCTTTAAGTAAATCTAAAAAAATTTTTTTGTATACTATGAAGCCAGGTCTAATTTACAATGGTTATTCATTGGAGTTGTTTCTTAAACTTTTCACCAAAAGATAGTTTGACCTGTACCTTTTCTGACATTCTTGTCCTCGTTTCTTGTAGCTCACAGTGAAGCCTTATTTAGTAAGTAACCAAGTATCTTAACAGTTACTTAAACCAGTTGTGTGGAACCACTTGACATAAACATTTTTTTGAGTGCATGTGACTTTTATTCCTGTTTGTCTTTCTTGCTAAAATTACCCCCAACTCTCATGAAAAGTAACATTTTTCATGCATAAGGCCACTATTTCATATATTGTAAAGCATTTTGGTCAACTGATGTTGTTTTTAAATGTGCTAATACATAAACTTGACCTAGACCCGGACTTATTGCAACTTCAGGGTAATTTTACTGGATATTTTATCTGACCTCCTTTCAGTTGTCAAGTCTCCATTCAAAAGTGGCCCTCTAAGAAATTAGCTAAGACATCCGTATATCACGACTCTTTCAGTAGTGAGCAGCATCACTTTTCAGCGCCAAGAGGTGCCCACAGCAGTAGAGATAACAAGAAATAGACATAGAAGAAGCAGTGATTGCTGTTGTTTCAGTTCTTTGTTATAAACTGCTTCACCAGCCACTTTTTTTTCTTTACAAAGGTAGTTGTTTGGTGACATCTGCTCAGTTCCCTCTGAATACACAATCAGCATGACTTAACCACAGCTCCCACCCCGTAACTCTACTGAGCCATTTCCGAGTACTTACCCTCAGACTGGTACTCTGTTGCTTCCTGGAATAGCCCTGAAAATGACCTTGTCAGCCTGGCATGGTGTAGTGGAGACATGTGAAAACCGTAAATTTCTTGTAAAGTTACCCTGAAGTTTCAATAGTGGAAATGTGTCTAGTCTTTAACAGTCAGATACATTTTCCTCATTTGTAATACAGAAATATATACATACATTTGGAGGCTTTGAAAAAGGGTTCTGGGTTTGGATCCCAGCCTGGGGTCTTTCTGCATGGAGTTGGCCTGTTATCCCTGTGCATGAGTGGGCTTCATCGGTGTAGTCCAGGCTTCCTTCATTAACTGTGATTGTGCAAATGCATGGTTGCTTGTCCTATGTGTGTCTTTGTTACCCTGCGATAGACTGGCGACCTTCTCTCTCATCCAATGATTGATAATGATATAGACAATGGATGATCACTTAAATCTGAACAAACTACAATAATGCATAAAGATGCTATTTCTTAAAAAATGCAATTCAGTGGAAAATATCTTGCTTTGCAGTAGTTAATTAAACTGAACTTTGGAATTAACACATTTTGAACATGTGAAAAGTTTTATAGTAAAACTGATTTGAAACGTATGCATTATAAAAGCATTCATGCTCAAATATTTTGTAATTAGTAAAGTACAAGAGTAAAGTTTGTTGTGTTCAATTTGTCAAACTTGCTGTATTTAGTTCACCTGCTCATGTTGATCTTCCTAAGCCTATACCAGGACCAACACTTATCTAGTGATGAGTTAGAATTGTTTAAAATCGACCATGAACTAAACTGTAACCTTTAACCAGTAGTTAGTCCATCCATTGTATCATTTAAAGATGCAGCCCTTGGACTAGATCACAGGATGTCTCTGTATTGATTTAAAGTGTTTCTGTGTCTCTGTATCAGTCATATTCCAACATTGAAACTGTGTTTTGACCACTGCAGTCTTCTGTGACATCTTACTTCACACCTGCATTGTAATGTACACTGTTGTTTTACAGTTTTAACAATATTATACCAGATATTTCCTTATGTAACCAAAGGCACTATGTTATACCCTATAATAGCTGATTATTTTGCCGTAGAAAAGTAAATGTAGATTAGAATATTAAAAGTATTCTATAGAAATTATTGTAATTTGTCTCAGTAATTGAAAAAAAATCTGAAATGATCACAGATCCAATTTGCTATGTCAAACAAGCTTAAAATTGCATATTAGAATATTTTTTTAATTGAAAAATAAATATATTAACTTAAAGCAGAGCCGTGCTACAAGGAAAATAATGTAAAATAAAATCTTCAGTAATAAAAACTTCAGTAATAATCATAACGAAAGAGTCAAACTTGACACTGGAACAAAATATTCACCTCAAGGAATTAGAGAATATAACTGAATAGATAATAAATGAAAAAGCAAGAGACTTTTTGTGTAGGGGAAGAATTATTAATGTTAGGGAAATGTGAATTAGTAAAGGGCCAACTGAGGGTTGAGTGCAGAACATAGAACTGAATAGCAAGAGAATAAAACAGGAATAGAGCAAATTTAACGATGCAGGACATCACCAAACTAGGAAAATCTAACCATACAAAGTAGGACAACAATTCCAGTTTATGAATTATTGTGCTTTCGTTTCTGTGCCTAACAATATGCTGTTGTTTGTATAATATCAAGTTTGCAGAACACCTTTGATGACTTAAAATGTAAAAGTGAATAAAATTATATAAATGCTTCTACAAAAGAAGACATTGACAGTATACAGAATTAAATGGATAATTGGAAAGTCATTGACAGATAATCATGAATGGTTTGAAAAGCCTTTGTATTTTAAAGCAACATTTGACAAAGTTTTTATGAAATTCCTGTTTTTGAAAGTTAGTTTTACTATGTCCCAGTGGTGGTTTTATACTGAGCAGCTGTAATCAATACATCCTTGTAGAGATTTCCATTAAATGCATAAATGCATAGTTCATATATAGAGTTTTTCTACTGAATCATAGATTTTCTGAATATGCCTACAAGGGTCAGTGCCACCAACAGCCAACACTGAACTGCCTGAATTCAAATACAATTTGGTTATAACTCTTTTCAGATTCTAGATTCACATTGGTTTTAACACATTAATTACAATTTTCATCTGGGCTGGGTGAAAATGAAAATTAGTCTTAGCACAATGTGTTGTTAACCATCAATTGTACAACTTGTTTTATGCAACCAGGTCCTGTGTAATTAACAAAGGGGTTTCTACTTTACAAAATTATGAGTTATCTTTCTGCTTGTGTACCCTAAGATAGGGTGGAACCCTAGGTTTCTGTGTGATAAGCAGATAATTTTCGTTGTGCAAGCAAATTGTGGATGTTGCCCAGACCAGCCTGGTATACAATGTTCATCTGGGAAGAGGTCCTTGAAGCCTTTTGGCAGAGCAGAGAAAATGCTCTGTTACGGCAATCCCAGTAGAAATTTACAAACTATAGAAAAACATATTAATGATCAAATTGTATTGATCAGTGAAATGGCAGCGGTAAGAACAGCTAACATTAAACAAAAAAGGTTTAGACAGTTCTTTTGTTTAGTTCCTACATGCAAGGAGAGATAGATCAAGCATTTCATCCTGGTCTGTGTCTGACAAAATTAGCGCACGGCCCTATTTTTTGCACAGTTAAGTCACATATGTTAAACTTTTTTATGCAACTACAGTTTTAGATAAACTTTTTTGCATTATTGTTTTAATACTGTATTGTTGGTTTCTTTGTGAAGTTGAAAATATTTACACTCTAGTTTGTTTTTATTTTCTAAAAGTTAAATACGTCTCTTTATACTCTGTCTGTCTGTCTGTCTGTCTGTCCATCCATCCATCCATCCATCCATCTGTTAAAAGAACGAATGTCCAACCCAATAATCAGATCAGAAATGAAAGAATGTCATTAATATGTTGGTTAAAAAACTGTTTGGTCTTTAACCTATTGTTCTTACTGAGAAGTACCCCCAGAGATCATTTTAACCTAGTCCTCTTGGAACAGACAGAATTTTAGAGGAAACTATCTAATCTTTTTTACATTTATGTACTTAAACATCTTCCAGAAAGTGTAGTGAGCAAATGTCTAAAAAGACCTGTTAATCAAAATCCACCACAACTATTAATTGTACTGCATTTTATTACAGTTTTACATAAACTTGTTAGCATTACTGTTTTAATACTCTATGTTTGATTTATTTGTAAAATTATTAAACAACAAAATATACTGAACCCTATAATTTATCGCAGGCCTCTTAATTGTTCGCATTAATTACTGCTGAGCTAATGAAATGGTCCATCACTCTACATAAACCAATAAACAGCAAGGCAAACAAAGCTATCCTTCAGATAGAGGTGTTATTGTGAAAAAATACTGTTTATTACACAGCCACCCATGATAGTCTAGATTTTGTTTTCTTCAGTTGCCCAATGTTTACCATCACTAAAATGTTTTATTTATTAGTTTTGTTATAAAGTTCTGTTTCACATGAATTTGGCTGCTCATGGATGGAGTATGAGTGTCAAAATTTGCATCTCATTTCTTGCAATAATTAGGCCAAGGAAGGCCAGATGTTGAGTGTATGATCTATGTGTATGCGAAATCTGAGCATAGCTTTTTTTTTATTATAATCAGTTAACAATATAAAAAGTTTTACTGCCAGCATGAATTGCAACCAAACATTAACACTTTTGAGCCTCTACAATTTGTATTTGCAGGGTTAAATTAGTGTGTTGTAAATTAAGTCTTATATCAGGGATACATAATCAGATTTTTTTTGTCAGACAGAGTAAGAATAAAATCTTCTCTTGGATATGTAAGCACATTATGATAATATTTGTGGCTGCTGGTGATGAAGATCATGGAATGAGTTAATATTTTCTGATATCTGATTTTCATGACACCTTAAAACTTGCTAGGTGTGGTTTGACATATATGGCCAGATGTTGAGGTTTGCTAACCTTTTTCAGTTAAGAGCGGTTTGGTTATTTGGGTTCTGGTCAATTTGCCCATTAATATTTTGTTTTTTTACCTTCTGCAGTTGGTATCCTTTCATAGCCCTCCTTTTCAGATACAAAACAGTGCTGTCTATACTTGGACGTTTGACATCAGTTCATACATATTAGGATGGGGCTCTGCAACCTGCTGCTTTGGAGCTAAATGTGTCTTTAGATAAGGCAAGGTAAAGCAACTTAAAGTTGCTGTGCGGACTATTTGAGGGAGAGAGATTTTTTTATTCCCATTATCAACAAATGTTGTGGAGCACTAGCCTTTTATCATCGTATCGAACTCCACCATCATTTTAAATTCTAAAACTTTTAAATATACTTATATTCTCCGGACTGTAGCTTTAATTTGTATAGCACACTTTCAGCAACAAGGCAAGTCAATGTCATTTAGGCCCTCCAAAGGGGCTCGTCATAAATGTCAAAGGTCTCAAAAGTTTTTAAAAAAGATTAAACATAAGTTTAACCACAATTAAAATATGCAAATTAAAAATTTCTTCCTCATGCATGTTCCAGCAATGCCTTGGTCAGTAGAGTGAGCCCTGGCCTTTTACCTGTGGTTGCCTGTCCATGCCAATAAATTCACTTCACAGCAGTTTTCCTGAGTGCTTTCCAGGGGTGTGATAATGTCATACGCTATCTCCATAATAAACACTGAAGCCGGAGAGAGACAGGTAACTTTAGAGGGGAGATTCAGAGGAGCATAAGAAGAGAGCGGCTTCAAGCACCGGTGAAACTCCAGCCCAGACCCCAACTAAACTTACAGAAATATAATATTTCTTACCTCAGTTGAAGTCATGCCTGCAAATCCGTAAATTTTCCAGAACGGGACTGACTCAGCTAATGTTCCTTCTCATGCAGCTGGAGCGCCTCATACATGAGCTTACCATTAGAGGTGCCGTCACGCACTTGTCCTGAGGGAGGCAATCGTGAATACAAAAATTTAAAACTGTATATAGTCCCCTTTAAAGGGAAATTCTATTGTTTATCAACCTGGACCTTATTTTTTACAATTGTTTTTTTTTTTTTTCACTCACTCCAAGTTTGGAGCCAGTTTTAGCCATTCAGCAGTATTTATACTGTATTCGTTGAACGGTAGTGCTCGTGGCAGTACAAATGCCACGTGTAATAAGGTTTATTCGGCCCCAAACACCTTAACTTTACCATGTTTATTTTCTCCTTGGAGTTACGAACGCCTCGGAAGTGATTCTGAATTTTCTTCCGGGCAGATTTGGACGTAATACACAATTATGCTGCAGCAGGACTGCCAGTCTGTGTTTTGTCATGACAGATTCGCCAGGCGCAGATGCTGCCACAGCAGATTCGTCAGCTTTTTATGATTGTTTTATTGTTATGCCCCCAAATTGTCCCGGAAGACAATCAAGAAGCACTTCTGAGGCGTTCGTAAATCCAAGTATATTACAGTATAAACTCAGTAAAATTACAACACTGTGTTGTGACTGTGTCATCACTGTCACCTTCTGAGCATTTAAAATATTCAGAAGGGCCATCTTGGTAGTGTGGTTCACCCTAAAACCAGACTGAAATTTCTTTAAGACAATAAGAGTGTTAACAAAATCATTACGTTGAATTAAAACAAGCTTTTCTAAAACTTTGCTTAAAAATTGCTAAGTAAGATACCAGTCGGAAGTTGTTAAAATCCTTCAAATCTAAATTGCTATTCTTCAGCAGGGGTCTCCCCACCGCCCCTTTAAAAAAAACAGGAAAAAAAACTCCTCTGAAGGGAGCAATTCATCATTGTTAAAATCTCGTCTCTAAAAGATCCATTCAATTGCTTAAAAATAAAGTGGGGATAAGGTCCAAAACAGCTTTGGTGGGCCTCATTGAAGAGAAAACTTAATCAAGAATCCCAGCTTCTACCAGGACAAAATTTTCCAGCATTTCCGCTGGTAAAGAAACACTCAAATTTGTCTACAACACTGTTAGTTTGAGAAGATACAACATTAAATCTGATGGTGTCTACCTTCCGACTGAAGTGGTCTGCAAACTGATCACATTGTGTTTGAGGGGGTTTTCTGAAATGTATTAGCGGTATGGTTAAGAATGTTGTCTAGGGTGGAAAAATAATTTTGGGATTATTTTTATGTACTGAATTTCTGGAAAAGTATGAATTTCTGGAATTTATTACACCGTTAATGCATGATTTGAGAGGGTCAATGTATACTTAATGATTTATCGTGATATTATTTTGTCTCCATTTTTCCTCTGCCACCCTGCAATTCATCGTACATTTTTTTAGGTCTTTCTCCATGGTGATGTTTGCTTTGAATGTGTGTTTGGTCTCCAAATCATGTAAAGCACCTTGAATTACCTCGTTTTGAAAGTGTGCTATACAAATAAAATTGCCTTGCCTTGGCTTGGCCATGTATTGCTTTAGGCTAATTCATTTCCCAACTCAATTTTGTCAAATGTAGATCGAAAATTTAAATAAAAGTGAACACAATAAAAGTTTTCAGATAGTATTCAACTGAATTAAACTGTACGCAAAGCTGAGCTTGCAGCATTTGATCATAATGATTCATAAAAACTTTTTTGAAATAAAATATAGACTCATACCATACTTCAAGTAAAACCATATTGAATGGGGTATTTGTAGAAGTGAAAAGGAAGTAGGAAATACTGGCCCATAGATACAAAAAGCGGATTACCAATTGTCATGGAGGAAAACTCTCTGAGAGCTGTTTATTTCTTTTTCCACATTAGCTTATTTTTCCCTTTAGCTCATCACCTGCAAAGCACCACCTGAACATACAGTAATATTACTAAAGATATGTGCACAGAATTATTTTTTTCTATACCTTTATCTTTATTTATCCCCCCTGGTCTTTGCAGAGCTCTGTAAAAAACAAACAAAAAACAAAAAAACAACTACAACATAATCTTCTTGTCAAATAAGAGAGGCCATTTATTTCAATTAATTTGATATACAAGCAGTGTTACATTTGATTTTTTGTAATGATGTATAGAGTGAACTTATATAGGACTTTTCTATTCATACTGACCCCTCAAAGCGATTTACACTGGAGCCATATTCACCCATCTACACTCACAAAAATGCAAACCTTTATACCCTGATACAGATCGTTAGGCTACTTGGGTTGAATTACTTTGCCCAAAAGGCACTGAAATGTGACAGGCTGTAATTGAACCCAAAGCCCTCACATTACAAGCTACCTACTCTAACCACGAGCCACAGTCATCAAACATACAATGTTTTATGATACAGTATAAAACAGTGAACATCATGAGTTCAAACTAAAATCTAATCTTATCTACAAAAAGAGGGTGTTCTATATACTAGATATATAATGATATGCTGTATATATTAATAATATGCTATTTGCTAATGCAGCGACCTGCAAACCTAAACTATAACTGCTTGTATTCAATCATAAAACAACAAAGTGACCTGAACTCATTCAGATGCCGTTCAGACTTCAAAAGTTGTCAAGTTGCCTTCATTAAGCCATGCACATTTTCCATCATCTGACGCTGAACTTGACAGATGAGGATGAAATGAAGTGTATCAAATGCAGTTAGAGTGATCTCATTCAAAATGCATTTCCCCGATAGGATTTATTTCAGCAATATATCAAATCTAATTCTGCTTTTCATTTGGTTGTGTTGCATATCATATCATGTGCTAGTCACAACAAGCAGCCAAACATTGAAAATTAATGATTGGGCTGTCATTTTACTTGAATTTGATTAAAAATAGTGTGGATAAAAAAAAATAAAAAAATCTTTACAAATTTTTAGCCGACCCTGCTTGATCAGTTCTATACCCATGAGTCACACGACATTCATTTGTATGAATTGGACTTTGTAATTTATAGAGCTTTTTTTTTTCCTTTTATAATATACAAGGCAAATATTTTCACACCCCTAGGCATTTTTTCACATAGTCCAATGTATTTTTTAGCACAATGTATCCTACAAATTTGGTATGCATTTATATTGAGCCCCAATACTCGTAACATGTCCAGTACAAAAATAAAAATGCTTTCAGACATAACATTATTATTTATTTAATCTTAATTTAACCAGGAAAAGCCCAGTTGAGATCAAAAACCTCTTTTCATGGGAGTCCTGGGCAAGAGGCAGCAAAAGTTAAATTTCACAAAAAGTTACAATATTGTATTAATGATAATGTAACATTGTAATAATTTATTAGTGAATAGTCCACCAGTAGTGCATAAATTTAAAGTAGGGTAACAAAAACAATATCCCCTGTTCAGTCAGTCATTCAAAGCATCATCTAAAAAAAGGAAATAGTATGGCATAGCTATCCTGTGGCAGTCCACTTAAACTAGCCAGCAAGGCAAGGTGAGCATTAATAAATTAAGTAGTAAAGAGGTCCATAACAACTCTGGAGGAGCTGCCGAGATTCACAGCTAAAATGGGATAATTTGTGAAGTCTGTTATTTCTTTAGCCTATACATAAGCAAAAGTTTGTTCTGGACAAATGAAATCTATTTTTTTGTCTGTATCACATACAAAACTCTGCCTGCAGATGTTATCCTTCTACAAGGAGACGGAAACTGGTCAAGTTAATAGGAGGATTAATAAAGCTAAAAAAAAGACTTGAGACAGGATGGATGCTCAGGTTCCAGCAGGACTCAAAAACACAGCCCAAGCTATATTAGATGTGTTAAAGCATAATTCTCACATTAAAACTGCCCAGTAAGAGTTCAGACCTAAACCGAGACTATTTTGCAGGATTTGTAAATTTATGTTAGTAGATTCTCTCCGTACATTCTAACTGAGTTGAAATTATTTGGCAATGAAGAATGGGATAAGTTTTCTGTCTACATTTCCAAAGCTGCTAGAGACATACACCAAAAGACTTGCAAGTGTAAATGTAGCGAAAGGAGATTTTACAAAGAACGTACTGATGGGAATTGAATACAAATGCACATTAAAATGTTATGATTTTTAAATAGAGATTCCTTTAATAACCATGTATCCTTCTTATTCTTCTTCACAGATCTGCAAAACTTTGTGTTACTGGATTACATAATATTCCAATACAATACACTCAAATTTAATCCTTGAATTTTTTAAATAATTAAAATATTGAAATGCTGAAAACTCTGCACAAATTGCACAATAGCAATACAATCACAGTTATAAAAATTTTCGACTATGGTTTTCAGCCAACACTAACGTCTAGTTATGAGCTGCAAGAACAATGTTTTCATTACAACTCATTGGTTTTTACATCAGTCTAAATCTACATTATTACATCGGCAAAGACTGACACCATTCAAGGTCACAATCCTCCAATTGAGTAATATAAATGCAAATTATTATAGTGATAGTGGTATTCCTTTTATTGCTATATACTATTATCACCATCAGCTACAGTAGATTCTTATTGTACCTTTTGTATTCTAGTTGGTAAAATAAGTCTGTATACCAAAGTGAAGCTGAAAAGCGCCTTCTGAGTCAGCTAAATAAAACGGTAGTATTTAAAGGTCACACTGTGCATATCACGATCTGAAAAGCCCACATTCATCCTATATTCATAATACTCAATGCTTTGCTTTGCAATGGAAATACTTCTGCCCTCCCTTAAGAACCAAACTTTTTCCTCTCACGAGAAAACATGAATAGTGTATGACATACTGAAAACACAGAGCAAAGGTTCTGGCTTCTTTTTTAGGAAATTGTATGGGTATGGTCAACTGTGGGGCCTCCTGTGGACACTGATAGAATGATAAATATGCTCATCTAGAGAAAATGTCAGTTATCAGCACACTCAGCAGCAGTGCTGGGGGACCTCCTGGCATGATAAAGATCTAACATTAATAAGACATGCTTATCTCTAGGAAGACAGCCATGATTGATTTTAACAGAAAAACCTGAGAAAAAAAGAACAATAAATTATTTAAAAAGAAACATATTCCACCAAAGAGAAATTTAATGAACTACGGCAAAGAAAAAAGTAGCCATATGACTGCATCATACTGGAGTTCAGTGCCTGCCGGGCATCTAATGTTTCTCATCCATCAGCTCCCGCTCTTGCCCCTCTCCAGTTCTAAACACAACGCAAGGAACATTAATAGATACTTAGAAAAATTAAATGAGACCCCAGGTCACCGTTCCTATTTGTTGGCAATAACAAGACTTTGAACAGATTTTAAAGTTTGAGGACTTCTAATTAGTCTCCAGAGTTCCCTCTGTGTTCATCCTCTCGTCATATCACATTGGTATGCCCAACAAAGAGGCTTACCAATGTGAGCATGGGAAATTAATGACCCATCTGAGGAATAGAGATTAAAAAAATGTCTCAAGCCAGTACGACGTTTTTGACACACAGTGGGAAAGGGAGAGATATTTTGGAGATATGTTCTTAAAGTTAAGTGGCCACTAAGCTCTCAATTTTTCATAAATATTAAATTGTTTGTGTATTTCATCTGCTCAAATGCGGTCAAATTTTTCTTTTTGCTCTGGATGAGTGCAGTCAATGGGGCAGTCATCAGTAGATTGCCATTTGAAGACCAATCGTAAGCCTCTCACAAGGAGAATCCCCAGGAAGTGCGCTGCAAGCCCGGGATCATAATGATCAAAGTGAAATGTTTGTCGACTAAAATCAATAGCATCAGAGTGCCTGGAAATTGCTATTAAAGATCCCCATCGATTGAGCAACAGTTCAGTGACTGAGCAAGTGCTCCTGCAGACTTACATGAACATTTCAAAGGCCAGTTGTTATCATCTGAGGGATTACCTTGGCTGAAATGTAATCAAGACACAAATATGTTATAGTTACTGGAGGCCTTCAGTGAATTGTGATTTGCCAACTTTTAAAAAATGAAGAGAGAAGTAAGGCTACGTGGCAACAATTTAAAGTAGTTGCTCTTAGAAAAGCTCTGTGTCATGTATCCTTCTAATATGCACGCATATACAGTATATATACACAAAATACTGTCTGGTCGGCAAAATAGAAGGATAGATGTGGACAAAGAGCTTTCCTATGAGCAGAATTTATTTGTATAATGGTGCAGAAAATAAGTATTTAGCACTTACAAACAGACATGTTACTTCTCTTAAAGAAGATATTCTATCCTCTACTGTTTACCTGTGTTAATGGCACCAGTTTAAACTCACTATCTGTATAATAGACACATTTTCACACGTTCAGACAGTAAGACTCCAACCTTCACCATGGACAAAACCAAAGAGCTGTCCAAGGACACCAGGGACAAGATTGTATGTACACCTCTTCAATACTGGGATGAGCTATTCTATAATTGGCAAGCAACTTGATGAGAAGAGTTCAGCTGTTGGAACAATTGTCTTGAGAGTTGGAATTAATTGTATTGGACTTTTCTTCTTGTCTTTAAAACGTTTCGTCTCTCAGAGACAAAACATTTTCCAGACAAGAAGAAAAGTCAAGTTGCCTTCATTTAAACCAAGATCATCATGTCCTGGATGACTAAGAATCTACATCGTGTTGGAGCTATTATTAGAAAATGGTATAAATACAAGGTTGATGACAATCTTCGTCAATCTGGGTATATGCCTGATTAACATCCTTATAATTAGCAAAATAGTCAAGTAACATCCATCGTGAAAGCATGGTGAGAAAACCTATACAAAGTTCAAAATTATTGAATTATTGATATTAATCAAATGACTTATATCGTCATTGACGTATTCACTTTTATACAGAAAATGCACAGCATTATTTCAACTAAACATCAAGGTGGATGGCAGTAGATCACACTGATTATATGGATCCATGCAGCCGTGTTTGCCGCTAAACCAGGACGTAGACAACCAAGTTGGCAACCAAAGAACACTTAAAAAGTTACTCACCCCCCCTACCAGAGTATAACCCGCCCACATTTATTTTTGAAAAACGGCTCAAAGGGGGGGGGGACCAGGAAAAATACAGGGGGATGAAGGGCTGAGCGTGGTCTGGGCTGTGACTGACATGTTGCAGCAGCGCAGCGCAGTCACAGACGGCCAGAAAGATGGAGAGAGCCGTAGTAACGTGAGCTCCTTTGCCTGGAAATAATCTGGAGGTTGAGTTTTTTTCTTCAATTTACAACATACAGGGAGCTAGGTTCTGTGGAGGAGGGAAGCGGAGCCATATCATATCGAGCAGTTGTCTCGTTCTCTGCCCGGAGCAGCAGCAGATGCCGAACCTGTAGCGGCAATGCGGCCTAGAATGAGCGCCGTCTCTGAGTGGTGCATTTTGTTGGCCAAATCTAATGCTAAATATAGCTTAGCTCGAGTATTTCCGTGTGATCCTGCCTCTACAGGTTCACCTGCGGCCAGTGTACGTCATTGTCTGCCACAGATATGTGTGTTGCAAACAGATGTATCCAAGCATGACAAGAAAATCATTCAGAAATGTGCAAAAACACACACCATCACAATTATTACATTAAAAATGAACTCTCATTCTTTTCCATTTACTGATATCAGTTATCACTTTTATCATAAGTAATGAGCAAATGTCAGCAAGTAGGGGTAACCACCTGCTTAATTGAGCACCCAGGTTTTGAGCCGATTGTGCTGCAGGCAGTTTATGGCACCTCACTACAGAGGTGTGGCCAAGAGCGCACCTCTTATGTACCCCACGACGGCCGGACTGCTGTCGTCACTATTCCAAGCCTACGTCAATAACTCGAGATTATGCGTTAGCGAGGCAGGATTTTAATTCCAGTGGAATTTAGTGCAGTGTAATCGTTTAACCACTTGGGGCACTAAACTAACGTTTTTTTGGTACAAAATTTATTTTTTAGTAAAATTTACTAAAATACATAAAATTATTACTGGAAATGTAAATCGTGCTATTATAGACTCAATTATACAGTTTATTAACAAAAAAAGTTTAATTTGGGGTGAGTTACACTTTAAGTCATACTTCAGAACAGATTTCAAAATAAAGATTTTGTAATCTTACAATGACAACAATGTAAATTGAAATATTAACAAACCTTTCAAAATGCATCATATGTAATAAAAAATGCTAATGAGCCAACACAGTGGGGTTCCATGTAAGGTCTCACCTCGTGGTTTTCACATGATCTTCAAAAGAGCAAGGAAACAGCCCAGAACTACATGGGGGGGTATCTCAGAAAAACGCAATGTCATCATGGATTACCAAAGTCCCCCCGCTTAACCCAACACATGTTCAGGCCCTAGCCAGTGACCATCTGGTGATCGAGAGGAGGATTGGGAAAATGTAATGTGGTAAGATGAGACCAAATTAGAACTATTTGGTATAAACAACCCTCTATTTATTTGGAGGGAGACGAATGTTGAGTTACATCCCAAGAACTCCATACCAACTGTTAATCTTGGGGTGAAAAAATTATGCTTCGGGGCTGCTTTTCTATTCTAAATGAATAGTATATCATTATCTCATACCTTGGAAATGATTTGCTAATGACTTACTAAACACTTATAAATGTTTAATAACGAAACATTATTTTGAAGCGTTACCGCTTTTTGCCACACTGTATATTATAGCAAACACTTGCTGATTTGTGACTTGGCTGTTCCCTTGTTAGGAAGATAACTTTTTTCCCAGCATTGGTAAGTGATTATTTACTATCCAGAATATTTTCTCATATGAAAGACAGTGGCAGCTTCTTTTTCCTACTTGTGTTGGGCAGAAACCTGGTAAAGTCCTAAAATCTGCTCATATTGGTGAAGAAACCTTTTCTCAACGAGTGTAAAAATTTCAGTTAATGACCATTGGGCTGCAGAGGCGGGCTCTGTTTTTCAACAGATCCCAGATTTTTTAAATTCCCAAGATTCTCGAGTGCAGCCGGAACAGCAGTTTTCCTGCTCAAATCTCATGCAGTTTGTAACATCTCATTAGCCCCGGTCACAATTTGAGTGAAACGGACATAAAACATGATGTGCACCACAAAGCCACACAACATATTTCGTCTCATAATTCATCCATGATTGCTTAGAAATATTATTACATACATTATGTAATTATTGTCCTTCTTCTTGGCCTTTGGTGCAGTGTTATCCATTTTCCACTTTTATCATCCTGTCATCTCGGCTCTTGTTTTCTAAATAGAAGTTCTAAAATCCAACACAATTAGGCACCTATGCAAACATATCACTACAAACCTAAAATCACAGTGAAATAAGAAATTAAGTTTTCCATATCTTTTTTCCTTTGCCAAGCTCCTAAAACTAAGTGCATATAGGAGGCTCTGACAGACTTAAGTCACGTTACTGCAATATATGTTTGCACAGACTTACTGACTGAAGGAAAGTATGCACACATACAAAAAAGGACTAAAATACCACAGCCAACTGGCCTTTGATTGCCACTGTGAATGGACCACAGAGTATGGCTCTACTTTATCTGTTCTTTCCCTTTGCCTTCGCCCCCTTAGCACTGACAGCTGCTTCCTAACGAAGCCTACTCTCATCCAAGCAGACCCTGTGATAATGAGGCTCTGCCCAGAACTACAGGCAACCAGGGAGCAATGTCAACAGCCTGGAGCTGACCTCCTGAACAGGCTTGCTTCTCCTCGTTCACAGAAAGAGCAAAAGCTGCACCTCATTGTTTGGGTGGAGAGAGTAGATCCTTGCCTCAGGGAATTGCCCATGTCCAATACTTATACTGAGCCGAAACAGTGCAGGGGCTTAATGTGCATACATATGTGCGCCTTCATGACTGTGCCTTCAGCAGGACTGCATATGTAGTGAAAGCGCGAAGTGCACACATGTGCACAATGTAGAAGAGAATTAGAAGAGATGTGCCTATGCCAGAGAAAAAGCTGGTTGTATTGTCAGCAAATCTCAGTTTTTACATCAAACTTAAACATCTTGGAGAATCACACAAACACACACACACACACACACACAAATATATATTGGTGCTGTCATGAGATTAAAAAATATAAGATTTATTAATTATGATCTGTAATTAATTAACGTAATTAATCCAATTTTTACTATATCCCAGATGCATGAAGGAGCGATTTCGCAGGTCCTACCTCCCCGCTAAACTAGCATCAGCCATATCTGTGTGTAGTACCGCCCCGTGTTGAGCCTACACATTTCGATCTGGAATCTTTGCAGCAGACACCATCTGACAGAGGGAGGGCCATTTGGTAGAATATTTTAAACTGATTGGAGGACGCACAGGGAAGATGGATCCTACTAAGTTCGAAAACTCCAAATCTCACGAGAATCCCCCACAGTTGTCAGATTGTATAATCAAAACTGCTCCCAACAAACATACATGTTTACACCAGTGCTTTATTTTGTATTTTACATTACTCAACCAAACAACTGCTGCTGCTGCTGCTGCTATAACTTGCATATTATTTTTCTTTTCCCCATGCCACATATAACTGATTGAAAGTTTATTTACTATTTATGCACGGTACAAGCACAATCAGTACTTCTTTGAACATTCTGATGTAAATGTATTTTTCTTTTGTGTGACACTTCAACACATTTTTGCATGTTTGTTGTTGTTTGCATATTTGTTGTTTTTTGGATGCTGCTTTTATGACGGAATTTCCCCTCGTGGGACTATTAAATTATTATTCCATTCCATTCTATTAATGTTACCTAATTATTGCTAAGGAAAACCCTAATCTTGATGGGGTCGTAAAAAGGTATGATATATTTATTATATATATATATATATATATATATATATATATATATATATATATATATAATATATATATATATAATATATATATCAAAGAAAAACTT
>JAPXFQ010000431.1:0-367830 GCA_028564705.1 Apricaphanius iberus | reverse complement strand
TCATAATGTAAGGGTTGAAGATGAACGACTGAATTTGTACCAGCAGAACCAGCAGAAATCCTAGCAACAGCCAAGTTTGAATCCAACCACATGGGCACACATTGAGCAAATGTGTACTAAGTGCATCATGTATACGAGCAAAAAACTGCATTTAAAAGTCCTGTATTATTCAATTTTTTAAACAAATATGACAGCTAATTGTTATCAATTGTCCCTAAAGTTTAAAGGAAAAGTAGTAAATCTCATTTTAATTCATCTATATTTACAACCTTTCTTCATAATAAAGTCTGTCTTTACAGTCAGTGTGTAAGTGCAAAATCATAACAGAGAGATACATATACAAGTCGTTGTCACTTTAAAGCACCGCTTCTCATATTTTGATGATTGATTCAAGGGTTTAACCATTCCATTTTCGTATGAAATAGTTCCAGGCTTTTTTCTTCTGGGTAAAGCATTGTTTCACTTTACTAGAAATGCTACGCACCTGCTTGAAATATGTTTAGCTGTAAATTACATCAACATAAGGTTAGGTGAGTTCTGAGTGTTGTGGCCACCTCTCCCTTAAAAATATGAACAGTTTTAAATCAAACTGGTTTCACTGAAGCATGTCTGGGGTTTTCCTCTAGGCAGCAATCTGACTAGATAGGATCAGATAACATTACGATGTGTTGATCTAAAGACTGAACAAACCTCTGTGTTTAAAAAGTTTTACTCCTCTAATACAAATCAAATATAAAACAAATACAAGTCTTTGTTTTGTGGGCTAAAATTGAGAGTCAAAAGTGCTCACCGGCCAAAAAATAAGAAACGTTTTAAAATAAGATGGAAAAAAAAAGCCATACACAAAGTTCTTGTAATGTTTGCCCTCCGGTTTAACATTAAACTCAGCATGAAATATTTTCATTAAACATATATACTGCTTTATCTATAGTCCCTTTTTTTGTAGCAAATGGTTGTGTAAATGATTGTAGAGCCAAAACTTTAAAAGGATTTTGCATTTCTTTCTCATGAGAGGAAAGACATTTAGCTTTATCTTTCTTTTAGGCTCAGTTGTAGAAAAGTGAAAACGTTTTTGGTCTTTTCTCAGTAATAAAAACTGGATTTTGGTCACTCTTTATTTGACAAAACTTGCAGTATTTACTCAAAATTTTATAAAATTTATAGTAATTCAAATTGTAAATAGGACTGCTGCCAGGGGCTGTACAAAGTCTGTTTAATGGGGGCAAATGGCATCCAGGCTGCCATTTAGGATCAGAGTTAATCTAAATTGTCTGGCAACAGCACAATTTGAAAGCAACCGCATTGACACACCTTTAGAAAATGCTTATTAAGTACAGCATGTAAACAAGGTCCAAAATGCATTAAAAAATCCTGTATTATTCTATTTTTAAGACAAATATCACAGCTATGGTCACAAACTCTGTGTGGTGACCGAAAGAACAAGATCATGGATACATGCGGCTGAAATGATTTTCCTCCGCAGGATGGCTGGGTTCTCCCTTAGAGATAGGGTGAGAAGCTCGGTCATAGAGAGGGCTCAGAGTAGAGCTGCTGCTCCTCCACATCGAGAGGAGCCAGTTGAGGTGGCAGGGCATGTGGTCAGGATGCCTCCTGGACGCCTCCCTGGTGAGATGTTCCGGGCACGTCCCACCGGGAGGAGACCCAGAGGACGACCCAGGACTTGGTGGAGGGACTATGTCTCCCGGCTGGCCTGGGAACGCCTCGTGATTCCTCCCGAGGAGCTGGCCCAAGTGGCCGGGGAGAGGGAAGTCTGGGTCTCTCTGCTTAAGCTACTACCCCCGCGACCCGACCCCGGATAAGCGGAAGAAGATGGATGGATGAGATAAGAGATATAAATTGGTCCTAAAATTAAGAGTAAAGTAGTAAATCTCATTCCAATTTATCTTTATTTACAACCTAAAACTTTTATGACAAAATCTGTCTTTACAGTCAGTTTGTTAGTGCAAAATGATAGCAGAGAGATTAAGATATGGGTTGCTGTCACTTTAAAGCACCGCTTCCTCGTCTCTGATTATTATCTGGGTGACACATAAGCTGTTCTTAGAGAGACATTCTTGAATATTCGCGTACGATTCCATTCGGTCCTTAACCATAGTTGTTTTATCAAATACACCACTTTTTTTACAGAAATGTTGCCTTTCAGCTGCTTTCACATGCAAAGAAATGTACCGGATGGATCTAATGAATGTCTGGTGGAGTTATATCCAGAAATGACAGATACAATAGCCTGTCCAGAAATCAATCTGACGTTCTGAAAGCAAACCGCCTAAGGCGACATGTCCGGTGTTTTTACTAGGGAAGGTCCAACACACGAAGTCTGGAAAATTACAGTTTTCCTGTTTGTTTCACTTTACAGGAAATGCTACACACCTCCTTCAAATATTTTCAGCTGTATATGACATCAACATAAGGTTGGGTGAGTTTGCTGTGACTGTCTCTTATCTTTCCTCAAAAACGTGAACTGTTTTAAATCAAACTGGTGGCACTGGAGCATGTCTGTGGTTTTTTTTTGGCAGGAATCTGACTAGACCAGATCAGATAACATTTAAATTTGTTGATCTAAAGACTTAACACATCTCTGTGTTTTAAAACCTTTTAGACATTTAATAAAAATTAACTATAAAGCAAACAGAGCTAAGATAAAGGAACAAAATATTGTCCTTTACCTGGTTGTACATATGTATTTAGTTTAATCATAGTTTTACACCCTTTTTTCCCTCAGTTACTGCAGGGGTGCTTAAACTCTTTGTTACGAGGGCCAAGACTGTGAAGTTGGCTGATTGGTTCGAACACGATTCCAAATTAATAAAAGAATAAGTACTATTGAACAGATTAGGATTTAAAAATTGATGGGTAAAAAGATTATGACCGTATTCTTTTTTAACCTCTCAGTCAAAATGACAGACAGAAAATATGTCTAGCACGACCTCTGCCTAGCAACCACCAATAAACCTCCAGTCTGAGAGCGAAGTGCTCTGTTAGGAATGTTAGGACCATATGGAACAATCAATTATCTGATGATTATTGAGGGATTCATTTGTAAGAAAAAAAAAGAAAATTTGCAATAAATTATTTTCTAGTCGTGATGAGCATATATCCATATAATGGGAGTCAATCAGGCCAGGAGATTTACGATAAGGAATTATCTGTCCCTTAACTCTTTTATTTAACCACCGTTTTGTTTCTAATCATTAGCATTACTCCCATCAGAGTTTAGCATGTCTCAGAAGTGCTTCTTTGTTCTATTGGCTCTAATACAACTACACTGTTGTGCGATTACAGTTACATCACTGCTGTGCTCCATTCCAGTTGTAGTCTGAGGAGGACTTTCAGTCTGTGTTATCTGATCCTGTGGTCAACGTTTCCGATTTGCACTAACCAAATAACCAAATGGACTAAGTACAGCTTCCACAGGCTCCCTTTCCGCAACCTATGCAGACTACGACTGTAATGGTGGCAGGTGCGGCGTCATTGAAATCCCAGGTTAGTTAAGTTGGAATTGATTACATAAAAAGCCTTGCAAAAACCCCAGAAGCCTGTACATTACCACCTCAGAGATGTTCCGAACTCACAGGAGAATATCACTAACTATTCATAACAAAACATGGTTAAATGAAGGAGTTTTGTGGCAGATAATGCCTTATTGCAGGCAGCAAATCTCCTGCCCTGATTGACTCCCATTACACGGATATACGCTGATTGCAACTGGATATAAACTCCTCCTGAAAGACTCAAAGTAGCTCCAAACTTGGTGAGTACTGGAGAGTACTGGGTGAGTAACTGAACGAAATGCATGGTAGAAATAAGGTACAGGTAAAAAAAAAAAATGTTCCCTTTAATATGGGATTTAAATGCCATCTCTCACATGTAGGTTGCTAAAGCCCATGCGCTTTTTTATTTATTTTTGCATCATATATATATATATATATATTTATATATATATATATATATATATATATATATATATATATATATATATATATATAATCAACTACAAAACTAATACATCTCAAATAAAGTAAACCAAATATTAATAATAATAAACAATAACTTGATTGTTAGGCATATTTAGTCTGAAACAACTACTCAATGCTACCATCTTTTAATTGATTACTGTACTCAGTCTTCTTGAATTCACACCTGCCATCGATCACAGGTAATCTGATTAAACTGAAATAGAATATCGTAACTAAATTTTCTTGACATGAAAGGTGTACACCCATCCTTCAAATCGTCTTTTTTTTCACTCAACTGAAAAAACATTAGAATCTTTAAAAAGTAAAAATGCAAAACAGTTGCAATAAATTGGCTGATATGGGATGCTAAACGACTCGTGCAAAGCGTTATTTCTTTTTTTTTACACTTTCCTTGCTCAAACAGATCTAGGTGCACACAAAAAAATAAAATAATTATATCAAAAACACATGGTATTTTTTCAGGGACATGCACACTTTTTAGAGCCACCCTCTTGGTACTACAAATCAAACTTTTCGTGTGCCGGTGAACCTTGGCACGCTGGCAGGGGACACATGCTGCGGCCCACACCCTCACAGCCTTCCGCAATCCGGGCCAGACAAACTTAGAAGTGACTAGCTTGACTGAGGCCCGAACACCTGGATGGGAGAGGGAATGCAAGGCATCAAAAACGCGGCAGTGTCACATAGCAGGAACCAGAGGGCGGGGACAACCAGTTGAGACATCACAGAGTAGGGAAGGACCACCATCCTGCACCTGGTTCTCCTCAAACTTAAGGCCAGTCGGTTCAGACTGCCGCCTGAGGATGTCTGGGTCGCCATCTTGATCTGCAGCCAAGGCAGAGAAATCAATGCCCACGTAAACTGGTGAGACCAGGGCTCGGGACAGGCAGTCAGTGAACAAGTTGGATTTGCCAGCAGCATGCTGAATGTCTGTTGTAAATTCGGAGATAGCAGCAATGTGGTGCTGTTGCCGTGCAGACTAGGGGTCAGAAACCTTTGACATGGCAAATACCAACGCCTTGTGGTCAACATAAGCTGTGAAGGTGCAGCCCCTCCAGGAAAAAACTGAAATGCTGTGTAGTCAGCGAGAGAGCCAGCAATTCCCTGTCAAAAATGTATTTACGCTCGTTGTCGCGCAGTGTGCGGCTGAAGAAGGCAAGCGGCTGCCAAACCCCATGGACGCGCTGCTCGTACACCACCTTACCGCTATGTCAGAGGCGTCTGTAGTCACAGCCACCAGGGCTGATGGAGAGGGGTGAGCCAGCAGAGCGGCATTGGCCAGCGCGGATTTAGTATTATTAAATGCTTGGAGACAGTCGGGGTCCAGTCCACTGTTTTGGTGGCCTTTTTCTTTTTAAGCCCGCAGTAAAGCGGATGCAGAAGCCGTGCTGCTCTGGGAATAAAACGGTTGTAAAAATTAACCATCCCCAGAAACTCCTGCAGGACTTTTACTGTCTGCGGAAGCGGGACATTGTACTCCGCCTGCACCTTAGTGGGTAATGGGACGGCACCACTGGCAGAAATGCTATGGCCCAAAAAGACAATCACCGGCAACCCGACCTGGCATTTCGCTGGATTTTATGATCAGGACATTCGCCGCCAAACGCTGAAAAACCTGACGTAGGTGCAACAAGTGCTGCTCAGCAGAGCTGCTGGCTACCAGGATGGCGTCCAAATAAACAAACACGAAAGATAAGGGATAAGGGACAGAATCCATCAACCTCTGGAAAGTTTGAGGGACGCCTTTAAGGGCATCCGCAAAAACTAAAACAGGCCGAATGGAGTGATTATGGCTGTCTTGGGGAGGTCCTGGTCCAGGTCCACTTTGTAAAAGTTTGTTAAATCAACACCACCTGACCACAGAACAACAGTAAGTGAGAGCAGTTGCAACATTTGCACCACAACCAACTTGAACATTTTTGAATGAAAAAATAAAAAATGTTTAAATGCAAACATCCCGTCGTCTGGGTGTGAGTGGAGCCCCCTAGTGGTCTTCCACAAGCTGAATTTAAGCATTTTCTTTCCTGAGATGTGTACACAATGTAATGCAGTTTTTTTTTATATAAAAAAACAAGGTGAGGGTTTAAGTAATGAGCAAAATAATTTTTTTTTGCCATAATGCAATAACTAGTGCTGATACTGCATGCATAGCTTGAAAACAGCAATGACCCACACAAGCAAGGTAGAACTAAGGAAATCTAGAAAATATTAATCAAACCCAAGATAATCTGCTAATAATAAGGCAAGTTTATTTGAGTAGCACCGTACATACAACAGGTTATCCAAGGTGTCTCACAGAAAGGATTAGAGACTAAAAATATATCTGAAATATAAAAATGCTCATATTCGGGTTTTTAAAAATCTGAATATTACCTATGTATGCTTGTGATGTAGGCATATCCTGCTATAGCGAGTTGTGCAGTTTGACTTACTGAAATCTTTGGCTGCACAGTGTCCCACCTCTCAAGGACTTCCCTGGGTTTAAATGGTCTTTAATCTCTAATCCTGTAATGCAACTTGAATAACTTGTTGCGTGAACAGTGCTGCACAAATGAACTTGCCTGGCCTTCAACATAACTCTATTATTAGCCATCTTATATTGGTTTTGGTTTGTCTTTGCAAGGTTTTCTTAGGTCTAACTTGCTTTTTTGGGTCCTTGTTTTTGCTTTTATGTTACATACACTATTAGAACTTGTTTTTCTATTTTTTCACCAGCCTGCAATCAAAGATGCGCAACAAACACCTTGAAGATATTTTTTTTTGTTTAAATGCAACAACTGTGAAAACTTTGACAGCCATCTTGTTTGAAAGCTAAAGCAGGCCAAAGGTGTGAGGCTGGATTTTAATTAAACAAAAATCATATTAATGAGATTCATCCAAAAATGTTTTAATTCTTACTCCAGTAACAAAAACGTTATATTTCTTCTTTTTTTTTTGGTTTGCCCCGGTACACAACTTGTTTAAGAAAAGACAAAAACTAAAACAGAAACAAATAAAAACTAAACTGAAATTAAGCATTTTCAAAACTTAATACAGATGATCCAGAATTCTGTTGCTAGCATCCTCACTAGAACCAGGAAAGTAGAACTCATCACCCCGGTTTTAAAATCCTTGCACTGTGTTGTGTAAGTCCGGTAAAAATTAAAGATTAAATGGACTCATTCTCCCAGTCCCTGGCCAGAAGCCATATTATAGATTTTCTCCAAACTCATTGGCCTGGCCAGCTGTCATCTGGTCACTCCCAAGATAAGCACATTGGCTACCTCAGCGCCATCCCCGGATGACACAGCAACGTGTAGCAGCTACATAAAAGGGAGCTCACTGCAGGGACGTTGTCACCAGCTGATGATGATGCTGACGTTCACAAGAAGAAGCGATCTGATCGCTAGCAACCTTCTCCCCTTTCCCATTCCATGGCTGGTCCAATGGATTCCACCCAAAAAATGCCGGGCTTTCTTGCGTTCCCTCCTCTGCGCACCGTTCAAACCAAAGCTGGCCGCAGCCATTGCGGTACAATGAGCGCATTCCGAGCAACCGCTGTAATGCTTAGATTTGTTCCCCTCTCAGCACAAACTGAGGTGAACTGATCAAACCTCATTTTGACCCAGGACAACTTTTACTTCAAAGAAGAATTTTCAAAGTTGGAAAATTCCAATTTTTCTTATTATCTGGGTGGAGCAAGTCAGCAACCTGACTTGTGTGTGTTTTCTGCCAGAACTGGTTTATTGTGTTAATGTTACTTGTTTTTCTCGTATTTGTAAGCAAAAGCAGTGTGTTGTTTGTGTTTTGTTCGTGACCGTTTGAGTCATAAGCTTGGATACTTTGTAGCGCGGTCGCTCTAAAAGAACAAAGAAGTAGCCGCCATTATCTGTTAGCCTCCTTGTTAGCCAAGTGCTAACAAGTTGAGACCATGTGGCTTCTTTTGTCTTTCTTGGGCTGACCGTGTGCTTTGATTAAATTCACACCTGGCCGAAAAGCACCTTCCTGTCACTCTCTCCCCTCCCTGTCCCACACACGCCTACTATGTAAGCGTGTGAAGATGGATTTTCTTGTGATGTTGCTTTGTTTTGATTCTGTCTTCTTCCGGTAGAGTAGATCCATCCTTTAGAATGAGTAGATTAGTTAATTTAGACTTGATTGAATTTTTTGTATGTGTGTGTGTGTGAGCATTTGGTAAATAAGTTCCTTAAACTTAAGATTTGTCTCTTTGCTCCCTTTAGTGTGTGTTTTAATACATCAGCCAAAGTATTCATCTTTCAGATAGACTGATAGTCTGGTGTAATAATTAAAATAGTTTCTTATATAGATTAAGAAGCTGGTGTCACGTTCTGCTAATTTTATCAGTGATCATTTGAGCTATTAACATTTATCCCAGTATTAGATTACTGGTGTAATTGTTGCCAAATTATTATTAACCAGACGATAACAACTCTTGAAAATCCACTACAACTGGCTCCCTGTAGCTCAGAAAATAGACTTTAAACTACTCCTATAAATTGGATGGCTGGACACTAAAATATGTTAAAGACTTGCTGTCATTCTACCAACCCCGCCAGACCACACAGGTCCTCTAACTTATTGATTATCCCTAGAAACAAACACGGAGAAGCAGTTTTCAGTTTCTATGCTCCACTAATTTGAAACAAATGATGACTGCAAAGCTGCTCAAATACAGAGCTGCTTAACGTGTAACTGAACCCCATGAAAAAGCATCATCCCATCCCCAGGCAACATTTGAAAAACTCTACCAAAATGGGCAGGACGAGGAGACACTGAAGGGCATGGCCAAGTGTGGAGGATGAGCGCGAGGGAGGGACACGGGAGTGTGGTCTGGAAGACAGTCGTGACTGAACTATGGCATGCTGCCGCCAACCTCCGTGAAGCCTCTAGTTACCTACGGTAAAAGGAGAAATGAGGTCTTTTCTCTGCCATCCACCATAGGTAAAGAGAGGCTTTATTGGAGCGCAGCGGCCAAACAACGTATCAGTGCAAGCGTTTGCCTCAGGCTGCTGAGTAAGCGCTGCCTGAAGCCAGCAGCACATATAGTACAAACAAGCACAGAGAACCTAGCGCTAGCATCAATTCTATAGCTTCAGAGAGAACTACCTCAGCTTTTGTTTCGTTAATCACGGTGTGTTTAAAACATATAGGTTATAACTTATGGCTTCGAACCACTTCGACTTTGTGGTCCTCCAAAGTGCTATATGGTGAGGCGTCTTTCAATTATTATGGCCCTCACCTCTGGTACAGGCTGCCAGAGGATCTCATGGCCACAGAGAACGTTCATATTTTTAGGAGTAGGCTCAAGACTCACCTTTTTAACTGAGCTTTTAACTAATTATTATTTATCAATATATGTTTAACTGGTCAGCATGTTTTATCTGATTTCATTTTTAGTTTAGCTTTTAACTGTTTATTTATTAATCTGCTTTGCATTTTTATATTGATTCTATATTATCATTGTTTTACAATTGTCATTGTTTTACACTTTATACACTTTATATTTTATACACTTTATATCTTAACTTTTTTTAATCTTCCTCCCAGTGTTTCCTCTCTGGGACCCCCCTGCATCATGAGCGGTGGTCGGCTGTGGCTGCCTGGGTCCTCTCCAGGAATTGCTTGGGTGGAGGTGGGGGTACCAGCCCTCCCTCCTCTGGGCGCCCTGGGTCTGTGCCTTGGCTGCTGCTGTTGATCTGCTGCTGCCGATGCAGATGGCTCCCATGATGGCATTTCCTGGCTCATCTGTGCTCAGCCCGCTGTTTTTGTAGCTTTTAAGTGTGTGTGTGTATAGCTGATGGGTTGGGAGGGGGGTTGTATTTGCGATGATTGTTTTATTTTTGGTTTTTGAAGAGGGGGTTGTGGGGTCATTTTAAATCTGTAAAGCACTTTGAGAAACTGTGTTTGAAAAGCGCTTTATAAATAAAATTTGATTTGATTTGATATACAGATTTTAGCTTCTCTGTTTCTCTCAGCATGTGTCTGTGTGTAGCACACAAGATAAGCAGTTTCAACTCGTTGCTGGACGGGGCGAGTGTGTGTGAGAGAGAGGGAGGGTATCTCTGCGAGACCGTGCCTGTGATGTAGACATGAACTCTCATGTACCAGTCTCAGCCAATCAGAAAATTAAAATGCAGTACCCACACAATGGCCATGAACAGAAGCACTAAGACGTTTTTAGACCAAAAGATGTGGAATTTAACAAGTTTACACGAAAATGTCAAATATATGCCCTTATACTGAAAGATTGCATTGGTAAAAACCCATTTATACAGTTTATAAGCAAAAAACAAAGGGATTTTGGGGTTTAGTTACACTTTAAAGCAAAACTTAAAACTGCTTAAAACTGTTAAAATTGCTCTCTAATGTTTTTTTTAAATGATTTTCATGATTGATACTTTTTTGTTTTATGCTTAATTGCTGTTTATACATTCCTTGCTTTTACGATTAATATCCGCTTGTTTACTTTCTCTGATGTTTTATTTTTTATGCATTTCATGTTTTATGCCTAATTGCTATAAGATTCCATGCTTTTGTCATGTTTGGTTTCTTAACCACAGAATCGTGTAAAGCACCTTTAATTACCTTGTTGTTGAAAGTGTTCTATACCAATACAATTTCCTGTATCTGTTTAGGGTTGGAACAATGTCCATGTTCTTGTATTTGTTGCAGATCAGACAATGTATTTGCATATTAGTGCAAAAAGGTATTTCCATGGCGTGACGCCAAACTTCATCATGCCACCACAGCCACACCCTCTTTCCAAAAGTGTCTGTATTGGATAAGAACCTACCACAACTTGTTTTCAGTCACTGACCACAGCAAAATGTTGACTAATTAAAGGGAGGCAAATGTGGACCTTTCACTATAAAATATAGCACTTCCAGTTCTAAGAGGGTGGAGCTTTTGTAACATTACATGAATCTCTTAAGAGTTGGTATGTGATCACAGCCATGACGTTTGACACACCTGTGACCTTTAATGTTGAGGTTAATACATGTACATTTATGGCAAGATGCCAAGCCACGCCCACCTGGTTTGACGCAGAAAATTTCCTTTGATAACTTTATCCCCAATGCCTTAAGTCTGTTGTCACTTCTTTAGAAGTCTGTAAGTCAAAATCTCTTGGAGAAGTTCAATCAAATATGACGCATATAAATGGCACAAGCTGGCGTGTTTGATTCAAAGTGGCCGAAGTCCTGTTGGTTTTGGACCATGGTTCCAAGATACTTTTTTCCAAGTCCTGAAGCACTACATATGTGTGTTGAATGACATTGTGCTCAGATAAAGTATGGCTTGGGGCTGGTCGTTTTAATGCTTCCAGGGGGCACTGTGGAGTAATTTGGCAACACCCACCAGATATTAGCATACACAACTGTCTGGAGATGGACTAATATCAATCATATTGAATCTGGTTTGGATTGGATCAGTTTTCTGGAAATTAGAGCCAAACGTATGGCCATGGCTTGTTCCCGACTTCGCCATGCCGCCACAGCCACACCCTTTTTTGAAAACAGTCAGGACTTGACACAGAGTTTCCAGCCACTGTGCAGCATAATAATGCTAATTAGCTGAACTGTGTAAATGCTGGGCCTTTCAAAACAAAACATTACACTTCCTGTTCTTAAGGGGTGGGGCTTAAGTTATGTCAACATTTTACCATCTAGGATCGTCAGGGACCTGATCAACATCCAGAACAGAAGGTTTCACCAAAGCCGGTCTAGGAAAGCCTTGCCACTCTCCTTTCAGTCCCATTGTGACAAAACTTGGTTGCAGTTCCACCAGAGTTCCACTGGGGGCGATTGCCATGAGTGCAAGCTGAACAGGAGTCTATGGAGCAAGACGGCTAAATTTGTCTCTTTCGCCCGATTGCCATTGAGAAATCTAAGATTTGATTTTAGGTTTTGCAAGTTCAACATGGGTTATACGTAGAAAGTTGAATGAACGAGTATGTATGTCCTTTCATTTTCTTACAGGTTGAGTTGTTGTAGCCTGTAACTCGCTAACATTTTGCTAATGACCGCTGCATTGTGGCATCGGCATCATGGCTTCCGAAGCAGTACCAGAAGCAGTAGTACCACAAGCAGCAGTACCACAAGTTTTTTTTTTTTAAACCTAACAACTTTTTTTGGAACAGTTATCTGCTTATGGTTGTGTATGTACTGTAATATTGAAACGAAAAAATAAGGATTGCCGTAAAGCTGTGTCTCTGGTCGTACGATGTGTTTGGTGTCATTGACAGTTTAAAGTAGTTTTTAAAGCAAATAAGTGACTCTAAAAAAGCTAACACCCAGCAATGTGTAATTTCTTTGCACCTCTTTTTGAATTTTTTTCTTTCAAATTACTAGACAAAAAATGTAATTAATAAAAGTGGATTTTGAGGGGTATTGCTACAAAGACCTCCATTCATTTTGCACTCGTCATGAGAGCGCTCTCATATGGAACCAGAGTGGAACTGTAACAAGTTCAGAACCAGGAAGTACCAAGAGAGCGGGAGTTCTCTCTTTATTAGAATTTCTCTGGTTCCACCCATCTCTGACTTTCTGAAGAGGAGTTATAATGGTTTTGATATTGTTGGCGTTACGTCGAATTTTGAGGCCTGGCCTCATCCCTTTAACATGTACGAATTTTTTTTTTAATTTAATAAGTTTTGATCCCCCATGCTTGAAGGCCATTCTGATCGATTTCAAAGGTGATCAGTCAAAATTCCAGTGAGGAGTTTGTCAAAGTTCAACATGTGTGAAATGGTAAAATTAACCCTTTGACCCAAAATGGTTGCCTCCTGTGCATCTGGGACTGACGTTATGAGAATTTTGTTTTTGTCTGGAAGAGTGCTAACAGTGTACCAAGTTTCAAATTTCTACACGTGCACCAACCCACTGTATCACCGTCTCATTTCATGTGAGCTCCATAAATAAATGCTCTCTAAAACAGAACACAAAACCGAATAACTTGGGGAATTAAAAGAACATGTCTAGGTATATAAATAAACTGAATTGAATTGTAAAAATAATAATTCAGAGGGTACTTTCTGATGTTCTGTCGCAATCATTGTCAAAGTTATTGCTCTCCTCTTTTCCACAAGTGTGGAATAAGTTTTCAACTCTTAATCTCATCTAAATTAATTCAATTAATTTCACTTTTTTTAGCGCCAATTCAAATGTCATCTCAAGGTACTTTACAACAAAAGTCATTTCAATACAATTAAACAAACCTTCCAATCAGTTACACCTTGACAACATACAACCTGCTGTAGCAGGGTAATTCAGAGCGATCATACCTTGCACTCAGCCAAAAACGACAACAATTGACATCCTAATCACTATAGCTCCACCTTATGTTGATCAGACAAGACAGGCCCATCTGATATTAAAGGAGTCATTTCCGGGGATTTGGGGTGTTATTGTGTGTCTCTGTTGTATATACATGCATACAAATTTGGAAAAAAACAACATCCATGCTGTTTTGAGTGAGATAGGGGTTTCTTAATTGATCCTGCATTCAGTTTCTGATTGAGAGGCTTTAGAGTCAGTGTCTCAGGAAGATGTCAGAGTACCACTTAAGCAGTTAAATATATTATTTTAACTTTAGGTGGTTTCTTCAATAACAATTCAGAAGTATCTTGCTGAATTCTCTGAGTATCAGGTTCTCAGGAGACTCCCCTCCGATGGGAGCAGATTCTGGTTCAAACATGTATGGTGGAACTACTTTTTTAAAATGTATTTGTATGGTTTAATTCCCTTTTTTGTGTGTATGGTTGAATTATAAGTGAATATTAATGTTCTGCTGTCAAAAGTCTAAACCAGGGGTCAATAATCAAATTGTGTGCCCGCTGTGTGAGTGTGATAATGTGTTTAGAGAGAGTGTTTAAAGAGTTACATTTACTTGAGTAAATTTTAACATAAATTGTAGCCTATTTTAACAGTAATTTTAATACGCCGTAATTTTTACTTTTACTCAGTAATATTTATGAAGGAAAAACGCTACTTCTCCCATAGTGGCATTGTCCTCGTTACATTTATTTTGGGAAAATACATTAATGTACAAATCATAGTTTTGTTTCTTTGGGGCAACTTTATGGAGAGTCACATGGCTATTCGGCACCGATTCTACACGAGCACCGCTTTGGCTCCGCTCACCACGGAACACAATAATAAGACGAGAGGACAAAAAGAATGAATGAAATAACAGCGTGTGGTTTGGAGGAAGAGACAGCAGTCTGGCCACACATTAAGGAGCCGCTGTCATCTTTTTCTGTCCTCGCGACGTGTTTTCATGGTTTCAAGTTTTCTCTCTAGGTTTTTCATTTAAAATGTCACCATGTCCTCCTGCTGACACCCTAATGGCTGGAAACACTGATACAGCTGGCTGTGGAGCCACCTACAGCTCCTCTCAATTTAGGTTATTATTATTGTCATTATTCATATTTGTTTTGTGGCTGCCTTTTGACACATCCGCTTTATGGGCCATTTTTTCAGCCCATTTGGGGCCGCCTATTGTTGCAGCCACTCCGCTCTGCTTTATTTATTTATTTAGACTTTTTATTTCTTATGATGATGTTTTTATTTATTTGCGATGCGAACACAAGGCGGCCACAGTGGCAGCTGACTACACTGCCAAGTGGTCAGTCTATCATTGGATGAGAGCTTTATTTCTATTCATATAATAGGCTATAATTTAAATATATTTTACTAATATTATTTGTGATTTTTTCTTTACCCCTTAATATGTATTTAACAGAAACAGTTTGACTTAAATATATTTTTTATCAATTAAATGTTTTACAAGTTTCTGGCTAGAAGCACAATCAACTGGGTTACAGATAGATTTTCTCAGATTGGAGGAAAAACCAAGAAATGCTGAATCATTAGGATACCCAGAAAAAAAACTGTTGGTTACCATATCAAACATCTACACTTATGTTTTCCTCCTAATTATTTAAACGCGTTATTATTATTTTTACCACTAGAAATCAATGATGGTGCTGTGATGTTTGGTCAAAGGCTTTAGAGCCGTCCAGGAAGCACATAAACATGGTGGAATTATGCTTTATATAGCTACTGACAGCCTCTGACAGAGCATAGCGACGTCAGTGCAATGTTTACTTTTGAAGCCAAACAGTGTGGACAACCAAGAAAACACACTGTTCTCCATGACTGGTACATATTATATGTATCTTGGTCCCAATAATATTCTCTCCGGTCCAGCTCTAAAAGAAGATGTAATGTCCCTTCTTACACAACTGGAAAACTTCTAGAAGTTGGTGTATGAACATATCATTCAAGCTCTGACAACAAACACACATCGAAGTTCAACAACCATCTGCATTTTAGGCAGGCTCTGTAGCCTATGCGATTTATGTGACAATGGGTGACCAATGGCCCGTTAGTGCAAAACAAAATTTTGAGCAATAATAATGCTAATTCCCTGGTTGAAGGTGGGCACTGAATTCCTGCAACTGCAAAAACCTTCCAAAAGGCTTAGTTTTCCTCTTTATATGTCGATTTACAATAAATAAATTGTGATAAAAGATTTACAGGAGGTATTAGCTTCAATAATTTATCTCCAGATAAAACAGTGGCCAGCGACTCTCCAGAAGCTAGGTCTTTTATAATACACTTTTTAAATCACATGTAGACTATGTGCTCTTGGTGCTACAGTATGAATTACGTGAAATACCACACACCGCCAGAGGTGGCGCTTCAAATCCGCCTCTACCATATTTTGTGAGAGAAGCGCCATCTCCTGGTCATGTTCTGTATTTCAATGAGTGGGACGAGTTACAGTAAAAACTAGTCTCACCCAGGAGATGGTGGGGGTTACTCCAGCCGATGGAACTCTGCTGGAAGTCTGCTGGCAGCTGAATGGGATGGGAACTTCTATGTGGCTATTACTGTAGCTTTAGGAAACACACGTTTGAAATGCTTCTGATGTAACATGGAGCCACATGTGATAGTGATATAGGAGAGAGGGTGTTCAGTAGGCATTGTAGCTTATTCAAGCTGCTACACTGGGTAGGGTGGGGTAAATCCTGAATAGGATACCCACCTTACACAGAGCTAAAACTGAAACAAATTCATACATTACCTATAACATACCACTCACTCTGTCAACATCACAGACCACAGATAAACAGAAAGAAAGACAACGCCCAATTATAAAAAAGACGAATTCATAACCATTTTTTAAACCTGAAACCAATGGGACAACCTTGCTGATCAAACTCAGCTAAAATATGAGGAAATAGCTGTGTTTGATTACAATACAACACAATGGAAAAAAAATATTGGAATTGTGCCAGCTGTCACTGCATAAAGCCTTGTTGCAGTCTGGTGCAGTCACTCGAGATGATTTCACTCTGAAGAGGTACATAGACAAGGTAAAAGGTGTTTTATTTCTTTGCAATAAATACAATATTATTGTATTTTTTTTTATTTAAAGACAGTTTTTTTCACCAAACTCTGTGGGTAACAATCTCTGAATTAACATATATTCAAATTTCTCAACAGTTTATTTAATTTTATGTTTTATATTTTAAACCAGGGTTGAATTTTGAAGAATGGCCGGTAAAATCCTTCTGCTTGTACTGCTCCTGTCAGTTACAGGTTAGTACAAACTCAAGTCAATCTTGAATGAATGCTTCTATGTGAATTTATCAAATTATTTGAAAGGTGAAGACTCAAAGCATAAATACCTAGCATTATAGTTTGGATGTTATTAATGCTTTTTAAGAACTTTACCAAAGTCTTGCTAAATGTAATTTTTTTGTTAAGTGATCTGACCCAGATGCAGCAAACCCCTCAGGAAAACAATGAGTAAACAGAGCAATGCAATGCTTTGGCAGGCCCCAATAACAGGTTTATTGAAACAACAAATATGGTGTAGGTTCTGGTCCAGCAAAAATCCAACAACATGGGGACTGAGTTATTATTATTATTTTCTAATTAAGAAGCAGTAGTAGTACTAGTCTTATGTATTACTATTAGTTATTTTAATCTTATATTCATTATCTGTGTTTTTATAGGTGGCGGGAGATCTCAGAATCAAGGTAAGATTAAGTAGTATTCTGTCTCCCTGTTCGAAACTATCAGCTATTTTACTTGACACTGTAAGTTATGTTTTAACATATTTCAAAAGACTGAGCACAATAATTATATTGTTTTTTATTTCTAAAAAACAAACTATGACATGAACCCAGATTATTCCTTGAGATCAACATGACCAAGTCCTATTTAATCAGATGATGTCTCTTGTAATTTGTAGGACCCCTCTATCCAATTGCTGGAACAATAAGTCATCGATCAGATGATGGAAGCTCCCCTGCGATTTCACTTCAACAGACTTTTACCTATTTTGGGCAGTCTTACTCTCAGATTTATGTATGTTTAACTTTTTTTTAAAACTTAGAATCACACTTCTTTTCAATCATGAAGAAAATTTGCAAATATTTAGAAAAAGAAAATAAATAGTAAAGCCTAATTCAATATTTTTTTTCCAGGTGAACCACAACGGACACCTTACCTTTAATGCACCATGGAGCAGTTTTACCCCCCAACAATTTCCAATGCATGGACCCAGAGACATCATTGCTCCATTGTGGGTTGATTTAGACAACAGAGGCAATGGTGACATCTACTATGCTCAAAACACTAGCGGCTCTATTCTCCAACAAGTTACACAGGATATCAATACATACTTCCCAGCACTTAACTTCCAGGCTAACTGGGTCTTTATTGCAACATGGCATGAAATTGCCTATTTTCCAACAACTGGAACAGTAAGTGATCTATTTTTATCTGTTGAAACCTATTTGATTTGTAATGTGGAATAATATAACATCTTATCCCTCTTATGTTTAAGCTTCAGTTTCAGTTTTCAAACAATACATTTCTTCTTCCCAGCAAACAACCGTTCAAGTAGTTTTGACTACCAACGGGCACTATTCATTTGTACTGATGAATTATGGGTCAATAGCACAAACCTCAAGGGATATACAGGTTAGTTCAATCTTAGTATATGCATACTATCACTGCGTTTTAATATTATTATTATTTTTTTTAAAACTGAAGATAAATTAAAAATTTTCTGAATTGTAAAGAAATGTTATTCATCTATGCACATGTAATTTTCAGGCTGGATATGACACTGCTGATTCCTCTCACCACGTCAGCATCCCTGGATCGTTCTCTCATAATGCCTCCGGACCTTCCTCGGTTTTCAGCCTCGATAGTAACGTCAACGTACCTGGTCGCTGGGCCTTCCGTGTAGATCATGGTTCAAGAGGTTGTTCTTTCCAAGGTAAGAGCAGAGGGTAACTGAAGGTACATCTGTAATAGTGAGCACATTTATGAGGGTAATAAGGAGCAACTCCAGTCTGTCTCATTGTAGAATATTGGGTTTATAATACATATACAGAACAATGGACAGCTCTTCAGTTTAGTGTTTCCTCGCTAACCCCTTCATTTTTAAGATCATTTTAATTTTGACTTTAGAAACAACACAAACTATTTCATCAATGAAACATTCTTACTTGTCCCCTGTTTCATATTTACTTAAAGGACATCCTGTTCAAATTGGTGACTCTTTCTGGAGTGACAGTACCTGTGCCCAGAGATGTACCTGTACCAGAGCAGGGCTGCAGTGCTCCAACAACCCCTGCTCTTTTTCCCAAATCTGTCGGGAAGCTGCCTTTCAGTACTCCTGCCAGACAGTCCAAAGACGTACCTGCACCATCAGTGGGGATCCACATTACTACACCTTTGACAACTCAGTGTTTCACTTTCAGGGCACATGCACTTATGTTCTGTCAGAGCAGTGTCAGAATGGCCTGCCCTACTACAGGGTGGAGGGGAAGAACGAACATCGTGGCAGCACTCATGTTTCATGGACACGTCAGGTTAAAGTCTTTGTCCATGATGAAACTATTGAGCTTGTTAAAGGGTATAATGGACAGGCTAAGGTAACAGGTCTTTTTTACTTACCATAACAAATACCATGCATTGTTTTTGTAGTCTATATTCGTAACTATTTTTGTTGCTATGCTTACAGGTTAATGGAAGCTTTGCAACCGCTCCATTTTCCCTCAGAAATGGTTCTATCCAGGTTTATCAGTCAGGTTTCTCTGTGATCATCAGCACTAACTTTGGCCTGATGGTGTCTTACGACATGTTTTCATATGTCCGGATCAGTGTGCCATACACTTACCAGAACAGCACATGTGGACTCTGTGGAAACTTCAACAATCGCCCTGAAGACGACTATCAAACCCGTCAAGGTGAAGTGGTCAGTTCTGATGTGGTTTTTGCCAACAGCTGGAGAGCATTTGGAGATGATGAGCCTGGATGTGAAGCTCAGTGTGGAGGTTTGGGTTGTGCTGGCTGCACACCGGCTCAGAACACACTTTACAGAAACTCTGCCCACTGTGGAATCCTTGAGAATACTACAGGCCCGTTTGCTGCATGCCATCAACATCTCTCTCCAGGACCTTTTGTGGATAGCTGTGTGTATGATCTATGTGTTGGAGGAGGGTATCAGCCTATTCTTTGTCAGGCCCTAAATGTCTACTCAAGTCAGTGTCAACAAAATGGTATCCAGCCTCAAACCTGGCGGAGATCTGGCTTCTGTGGTATGTCTGTCATTCAATTATTTTGTTTTAAAGGTAAGCTGTTAAAATATTCAAATTTTGAGAAAAGTGTTTCTTTTGTTTAGATATCCCCTGCCCAGCCAACAGCCACTATGAGGCTCAAGGTACAGGATGTCCATCCACATGTGTCAACCCTAATTCCACCCACAACTGCCCCCTCCCAAATCAGGAAAGCTGTGTCTGTGATTCAGGTTACCTCCTGAGTGGTGGGGTCTGTGTCCCTCATGCTGACTGTGGCTGCAGCTTTGAGGGTCACTACTACCGCTCAGGAGAAACTGTCATACTGGATGCAGACTGTGGGAGGCGCTGTACATGCAGCTATGGCTCCATGACTTGCAGCTCTCACAGTTGTGGTCCATATGAGTCCTGCAGGGTGGATGATGGAGAAAGAGGATGCACACCAAATAGCTTTGCAACATGTTTGATAAGAGGTCCAGGATCATATCATACCTTTGATGGACTGATCTACCAGTACCCCGGAGCATGTCGCTTGACCCTTGCCAATGTTATGGCACCCTCCAATCACTCACACTTCATGGTTACTGCTGAAAAAGTTCCAAAGGGGATGCAGGGTTTTTCCAATGTGTTAAAGTTTGAAGCAGAAGGAACACAGGTTTCTATTGAGATGGCGAGCAGTAGCATTGTTCAGGTTAGTGACAGAAATAATTTTCTACAGATAAAAAAGTTAGTAACCTTTTAGGGTCAGACAAAGTTTTCTATCCTATAACATAAAATAGAGTAGCATCATTCTTGTTTGAAGATTATACCATAAAACAAATGTTTTTATTAAATTTGACAAACTAAAAACCACATCATGCTATTCAAGTGTGTCTACACGTAATGAATACATTGAAAACAATTTTTTACATTAGCAAGATTTGAATATTTCTAAAGCTCTGTTTTCTGCACAAGCACAAAATAGAATTCATCCATACATTTAGAATTTTTTGCCCATTTCCAAAGTAACACTTTAAAGTTTGTCTGTTTTTTTAATCTGTTAAAGGTTGATGGTCAGCTGATCAGACTGCCATTCAGCTCTGGGTCGAACAGAATCCGCATCTTCCAAAGCAGCACTCACAGTGTCATCCTTCGCACAGCCTTTGGTGTAACGGTACAAACTGTCTGGCCTCACTTTGTGAGTGTCACTGCACCAGGTTTCTACAGTGGTTTATTAGGTGGACTTTGCGGAAACTACAACGATGACCAGCATGATGATTTACGCACACCAAATGGCACCCTAGCCAGTGATTTCCAGGTGTTTGGGGACAGTTGGCGAGAAGGTTCCCTGGCAGATCATTGTGTAGAAACCAGATCAGATAATTCTGCAACCAATTTCAATTCTAGTGAGTACTGTGGAATTCTTAGCTCACAAACTGGACCTTTTACATCATGCTGGGCTGCAGTGGAACCGATTCAGCAGGTAGATGCATGTGTAGAAATCCTCCGTGGCTCCAGAGATCCAACATCAACACTATGTGAGGTCCTACGAGATTATGCCCTGATGTGTCAACACAAAGGTGTATCCCTGGGACAGTGGAGGAATTCGACTGGCTGTGGTAAGTTCTAGTATCACATATGATAGAGAGAGAGATGCCTTTGAAATGACAAAATTCATTTATACTTTTTATTTAACTTATTTAATTTCCCCCTACAGAACTAACCTGTTCTTCAAACAGCCACTACGAACTCTGTGAAAGTTCATGTCCATCATCCTGCCCCAGCCTCTCCTTCCCCTTCACCTGTGACACTCAGTGCCAGGAGGGGTGCCAATGTGATGATGGGTTTGTCCTCAATGGTAATCAGTGTGTGCCACCGACATCATGTGGATGCTATCATGAAGGACGTTATCGGCAAGCCGGGGAACAGTTCTGGGATGGGGAAGAATGTCAGAGCTTTTGCACCTGTAATGGTGTAACTGGTATTGTCCAGTGTTCCCCCAACGCATGTGGACCTCAGGAGTCCTGCATTGTTGTGGGGGGTGAGTTTGGCTGCCATCCCAACCCTCATGGCACCTGCTCTGCCTCTGGAGACCCTCACTACCTCACCTTTGATGGCAAGGCCTACGACTTCCAGGGAACGTGCCGCTATGTTCTGGCAACAGTTTGTAATGACACTGACGGACTTCATCAGTTTTCCGTGGCAGCAAAGAATGAACCATGGTTTGGTTTACCAGTTTCTATCACGGCGGAAGTTTTTGTTGATGTTTTGGGCTTTCAAGTTCACATGTCAAGAGGCAATGGAGGTACAGTGGAGGTGAGTCAAGCTTTTTTTCTGATCGAAGATTGCAGAAGTCTGAAGTACAGATTGGAAGCTACTTTTGCAAATTCTTTTCAAAAGCCAAAAAAAATATTTTCTGTATATTACCAAGTAATGTTCAGTTTTTTAATAACTGAGTTGGTAATGATCTTAAAATATAACTTGAGCATGTATAAAATACTTTTATTATCTGCAGGTAAATGGAATCACAAGAAATCTTCCAGTTGTCTTCAATGGAAGTCTTTCTATTTTTGGAAGTGGATCCCAAATATTTGTCAATGCAGACTTTGGACTGAGCGTCATGTATGATGGAAGTAGCACAGTATCCATTTCTGTACCCCCAAACTACAGGTAGCCTATTTACTCTTCAACAAAATGAAAACTTTAATCCTGTTATTTTCATTTTTATTTTTTATTTTTAATTCACTTTTTGTTTTTTAAGATCTATTAAGGAACCTATTAGAGTGTCGATTTTATATTTGAAAATCACTTTATTTAGGTATTGTTAAAAGCTCATATCTTGGATGTTACTAACTAGCTAGCAATTTAAGTTTACAACAAGTATAGCTAGCAGGTTATACTTGTCTATTGAAAATACAAATTTAAAATGTCATCCTTTCACAAGTGATTTTTTTTTAATCCATACTTTTTTACATATTTTGTTGCCTGTCATTGAGTCGGTCTTATTATTTGGGTATTAAAAACTGATTGAATCTATCTTATCTTCATCAGAGGAAGAATGTGTGGACTTTGTGGGAACTTCAATGGAAATCAAAATGATGACTTCCACACTCCAGGTGGAGCAAGGGTCAGCAATGCAGATGTTTTTGGGATAGCCTGGAAGGTTCCTGGGAACTACACTTGTAGCGATGGCTGTGGCTCGTCATGTCCACAATGCAACGATGATCGATCTGCAAGGTCCCAGTGTGAGGTGATTCAGGCAGCTGACGGCCCCTTCAGCTTCTGCCATGAGGAGGTGGATCCAGCACCATATTTCAATGACTGCGTCTTTGATGTGTGTGTGTCGGGAAATCGAGGCAGTGATCTTCTGTGCAGGGCTCTTGAAACGTACGTCAGTGCCTGTCAGTCTGCTAATGTCCGAGTCTACCCTTGGAGACAAAACACCAATTGCAGTGAGTATGGAAGTCACAGTGATGTTAAAATAATCAAACAAGTGTTTTCCTCAAAAGTCTCTCAAAATGTGGCATCTCCTCAGATTTGAACTTGCTTTAACAGATGTGTCAAACCTTTTTCCTCACTTATAAAGGAATTGACTGTCCGGCCAACAGTCATTATGACCTGTGTGGAACAGACTGTGGCAACACCTGTGCAAGTAGTATTGATGCCGCCTGTGACCATGTTTGCTCTGAGGGATGTTTCTGTGATGACGGTTTTTCAAAGAGTGGAACAAGCTGTGTCCCTGTGGAGAGCTGTGGCTGCCAGTATGAAGGCTTCTACTTCAATGTAGGATATCTTAAATCACTTTATTCTTGTTCATCGATTTAGCAGAGAAAGTTTTGGGTGTAGCTGAAGTACCACTTTCAGATTAGCTGTGAAGAATTAAAGAGTTTTCTTTGAGTACACTTGAAACATGATTCACTCATGTTGTGAGATTATAAAAAAATCAAAAGAATCAGACAAAATATTAAGAAAAGATTTGTAGACCTCCACAAATATAGTTCATTCTTGGGTAGGCGAGACCAGGGCTGGTACAAACTATAAAAAGTTTTAGAAACACTGCAATATTAATTTTTGATTTGGATACTACTGAGGTGAGGACAACGTATGGCATTTGTATGGATCAGTAATTTTTCATTTTGGTCTTAGTTTTGTAACACAGGCTTGTAAGTTAATAGATTTAAAAATATATTATTAATTAGCAATGAGATTTGAGTTAACATTTATTAACCCAGCTAAAGCCATATTTTAGCTACTCAACTTTTTTTTTTCATCGGTCACTTGGGGCTGTTTATCTCACTTCCAAAGGTTGATTGTTACATATGACTCTTTGCTCCTTGAATTTTGGCATAAAACTAAATAGTTGAATTAATTGTTTAGAGAATCAACTGGGGAAATATTTTAGATTCCCAATACATTTGCATGCATTTAATCATTATGAATAATATAGGGTTAGCTTTTTGTGTTTAAAATAAAATTAAACATACAATAAATCTTATTGCTTTGCTCAAGGTTATATTTGTCAGGCGGATATATTCCGTCAGTTTATCACTCTCCAGAATAATGCATTATTTTGCTAAATTTTAGGGATTGAACATAAGGAACATTAGTAAATGCTCTGTACTTGTATAGCGCTTTATCTAGTCCACAGGACTCTAAAGCGCTTCACATTACATTCTGCTATTCACTCTTTCACACATCAATAGAATGGTAAACTCAATTTAAATCAATATCCCAGGCTTTGATTTGATGATGAACAATATACATAAGACTAAAAAGTGAAACAACCAACTCCTACAATTCATAGATATCTGAAAGATGTGTGTTCATCTGATCAAACAATTATATGCAAGTATAAACATTATCTATGTCTAGCAATCACACTTTGCTGTAAGGTCTTGTTTCATAGAGATAATGTGTTTTTGTGTAAAATGTATACATCCCCCATACCCCAGAAAAACCACAAACATGGATCAATGAAGCTGGTGTGAGAGTGGTATGCGAGTGTCATTACAAGTGAAAAAAGTCCTGTGCCAACTTGGGCTTGAAGGCCACTCGAGAGGACACAGCCATTACTCCTAAATTAACATAAAGACAGACTATAATTTTTAAATCCAACCCAAGAGTGATGGAACTGGTGTTCCTTAACAAATGAGATGGCATAATGTGGAAGGAAAATACATTTTGAGACATCAGCAGAAGGTTTGAAAGTTGTGGGTTCGACTCCGGTCAGTCTACGTTCTTACCCTCATGTATAGTCACGAATTCTTGGTATTGCCCTAAAGAACGAGATTACAAATACAAATGGCTGAAATTAGTTTCCTTTGCAGGGGGTTTGGGCTCTTCCCTAGAGATAGGGTGAGATGCTCAGTCATCCATGAAGGGCTTGGAGTAGAGCCCCTGCTCCTCCACAAGGTGCCAGTTGAGATGGCTCTGGCATTCAGTCAGGATGCCTCCTGGACACCTCCCTGGGGAGAAATTCCTCCTGATGAAATGGCCCAAGTGGCTGGAGAGAGGAAATTCTGGGTTTCTTTGCTTGAGCTGCTTCCACTGCATCCCGACACCGGATAAGCACAAGTTAATGGATGGATGGATGGATGGATGGATGGATGGGTTTAACTCCAGTTTCCAACTGCTACATGTCAATTTGTCCGGGGATCGTTAGTTGTCTATTAATCCATGAATTGATATATGAATGTTTGGGCATGACTGCAGTTGTCTGAATGTGGCCAGGTTTGTTTTTATAACACAGTTTAGAAATTCCTCAGACAATTAATAGATGTCTTCGCTGACAGAAAGGATTGGAAACTTGGCAAGGACGACTTGTGAATCTGGTTATGCATGATGCAGTTTTGTTATGTTGATTTAAATGGGAGAAGCATTGCAGTGCAGCATTCCTTTTGTACCTCACGTTTCATTTCTTCGAAATGTTGTCATACAACTGAATACTTTCACTTTTCTCTCACCTTGCAGGCTGGTGAGTCCTTCTGGACAGATGGTTGCTCCCAACTGTGCGAATGTCACGGACCAAATGTCCTTGTCTGTAATCCTTCATCGTGCACTCCTGCACAAGAGTGCACTATCAGAGATGGCCAGCTGGGCTGTTATGACGCCATGTCTACATGTACTGTATGGGGTGACCCACACTACATCACCTTTGATGGAGCCCTGGCTCATTTTCAGGGATCGTGCTCTTATATTATCACTGAGACTTTGAGCCACAGCAACAATGAAACTCAGTACAAAGTAGTGGCCACTAACAAACACAGAGGAAACAACCTTGTGTCTTTCGTGTCATCAGTTGACATATACCTCTCAAATCCTCCAGAGAGTGTTCATGTCAGGCTTGGACCTAACAAGAGAGTGAAGGTAAAGTTGATTTGTAATTCAGGATAAAAAACGGTGTCAAAACCTCTTGGTTTACCCTTTAAACTCTCACCTTGACAGGTAAATGAAGCTGAGGTTTCCCTTCCCACCACTGCAGGAACCTTAGGTCGGGTGAACAGGCAGGGAAGTTACATAGTGTTTGATGCTGTTAATGTTGTAGTCCAGTTTGATGGCTATAGCACTTTACTGGTCAGAATGGGTCGCAACTATGAGAACAGAGTGAGTGGGATGTGTGGGAACTACAATGGTGATCCCTCTGATGACAAAATTTTGCCCAACGGGACGTTGGCCCACAATGACAACCAGTTTGGCCATAGCTGGAAATCAGAGACAAGTCAAGCAGGGTGAGCTCATACTTCAGTTTTCTGCTGTTTCTCCAAAAAAAATGAAACCTCAGTAAGTGTGAATATTTTTTTCAAAGAAATTGGTGTTCTCTAAAATCTCTCAATTCTCTGACAACTTTTCTAGATGCGGATCCACTGATGACAGAAGTGGTGACGGACTAAGTGGCTGCCAGTTTATACAAGAATACACAGAACTCTGCAGAGTCATCACTAACACCAGTGGCCCATTCAGTTCCTGTCACCTGCACTCTGACCCACAGCCATTTTTCACTTCCTGTGTTTACGATCTATGCCTCTACACGGCAGCCAATGGCATGCTGTGCTCTGCTGTCTCTGCTTATGAGAAAACCTGCACCATTTTGGGTCTAAACATCGCAGACTGGCGCACACCATTGCACTGTGGTACGTTTGTTTGGCTCCATAGCTTTTTAGAAAATAAGCTTTTTATAAGTTCAATGCAATGTTCTATGTTGATGTTTTAAAATTCTATCCTTTGGTATTTATGAATTAGCTGAGACCGACCCCTGTGAACAGCTGGAATGTGCTGAGTATGAGTGGTGTGGTAAGAAAGATGGTGTATATGGCTGCTTCTGTGATGAGCACCATCATAGACCCAACAATGAGAGCTACGGTAAGGGCAACACCTTTCAAAACGTTTTTTATGTGGTGATGTAGTGATAATCACATTGTAGGACACATTGTTTGAGCACAATCACACATACTTTACTGTTGCTACTTAGAGCTTGCCGCAAAATCCTTGTTTTCCTGCATGTTTTTGATTAGTTCCTGACTAAACTTCAAAATACGTTTCTGTGTGCAGACTCTGACATCACATGTGTCAGCAGTTCAGGCACGATGTCAATATCTCGCTGCCAGCTGTTTGAAGCTGGCTTCCACTCCAGTGCTCTCCACCTCAAAGATGACTCCTGCAATGGGACTCTCCAGGATGGACGACTTGTGTTCCACTTTGACAATGATAACCATCTATGTGGGACATCTCTTAGGGTAAAGTTTGTGAACTAGAATTTGTTCTTTAAAGCTTAAAATATGTTACTGCAAATGACTGATATAATTTTTCCATTTTGCTGTTCAGAGCAATGGAACTCACTTCATGTATGAGAACATCATTCAAGGCGATGTGGATACTCATGGAGGTCTGATCAGTCGTCAGAGGAACCTTCATCTGGAGTTCTCATGTGTTTACCCTCTGGCTCAGGCTCTGTCAATGGCTGTGGGCATCAATCCTATGGAGAGGTGTTGATGCAAATTTATGTGTTTTCTATCTTTGACCAGTTGTTTCATTATCCAATTCTTCTTCTATGTCTTAATAAGTTATTGATGATTTATAATTGATTCCACTAAACAAGTTAGAGTAAGTTAGTCAGCCCATCAGATGCATAAAACTGGGTGGTCACATTAAGTGTTTATTCTGCAGCATTTTGAGAAAGAGGCTTCCTATTGGCACTGGATCGTATCGAATGAGGATGATCCCCTATGAGGATGAAGGCTTCATGTTCCCCTTCAGCACTAACAGAAACATAGAAATGGAAGTTGACGATATGTTTTACCTGGAGGTGCGAACAGAAGGAGTGGATCCACGGCAGTTTGCCACAGTTCTGGACTCTTGCTGGGCCACGCCGGTCAACCTAGCAAACTACCCTGTCCGCTGGGATCTCATTACTTCACAGTAAATAAGACTTTCAAGTCATTCTTTATAATTCACCTTGTTACTTCAATTTCTTCTTGCTGATTGCTGCATCTGCTTGTGCTTCACAGGTGTCCTAATCCAGAAGATGGAACTGTAGAGGTGATACAGAATGGTGTCTCCAATGTGGCCCGTTTCTCCTTCAGGATGTTCGCCTTCACCAACCACACACAGATTTTCTTGCACTGCAGTGTCCACTTGTGTCTTTTGAGAAACAACAACTGCACGGCCGTAAGTTTTGTTGTGTGCATAGTGCAGCTATATCTTATAGATTACAAGTTGTGAAGCCTGAAACATGTTCTTTTGCTTGTTTTTAAAGCACTGCTATCCAGGTCACCACACCCGATTCCGAAGGGACATATCTTACCATGACTCTGCAGCTCTGTCACTTGGACCACTAGTGCTCAGGGCACGACAGACCACAGGTAAAGCTTTTAAAACTTTGTTTGCTTCATAAAGACAGACATCATATTTTGTCTTACAAATTCTACCCATGTGTCTTTTGCAGGTGGACTAATCAAAAGACAATTGATGTCAGATGCTTCAGGCCTCATGACATCAATTGTTACCCTGATTTTCAATTTGCTCGTGACCAGAATTGTTTTCTATTGAGATTAGAGAATCCAATTTAAAATAAAGCAACATTTTGTTACCTATGATTCATGTTGTTTAGAGGTGTTTTCTGGGTTATGGTATTCGTAATTAGGTGAAAAACTGAATCAATTTTGCTTTATGATGTCTGGAGCACCATTGTGCTTTAGGCTATTTGTGGGATTTGTGGGTTTTTTTTCCATTTATTCTCTGGCATTTTTAAAATTGATTGTGACATCAAAGGACAAGAAATATAAATTTCAGTTTTATCTTTTATCAGTTTTGTATATATAAAAATCTGAATAAGTCAAACTGAATCAAATTAAGAAAACGGTTAAAATTGTTTGTATGGGAGGGGAGATACATGTACTCAGTTATAAATGGGATTAATAAAGGAATTCTTATTAATCAGTTTATTGTCTCCATCATTTTTTCTTTTGATAAAAGCCTTAATAGATTATATGTTCTGCATATGGCTTGTTCAGTATTGTATTTTAATATTTTAAAATATAATTATAATATTATTAACATTTTATATTTTAATAATACTCCCTCTTTTGACCGAGACATGATAGAGGGAAATTCTTCACTATTTCAATATGCTCTGGAGTGATACATTTTAGAGGGTTGATTCCAGAATGTTATGGCTAATTGCATCTTTTGATATGTGTGCCATAAACTCACTGCAAACCTACAGTCCATTTCTAAGTCTTTCTTTGTCACAAGGGGTGTAATTTATAAAGTTTTCTTATGCATAAATCTGGTTCCAAAAATTACCTGCCACTTTCCATGCAAAATTTGGGATTTACAGATAAAAATGTGACAAAAATATGTGCAACTTTAAGCACAGTAAGGACCTTGCTTTCTGCAGTAACAAGTGGTAAAGCTGGCATCTATATTGACTTCTATTAATAAACAAGTAATGCAAAACAGGAAATGCAATTTTATTTGTATAGCACACTTTCAACTACAGGGTAATTCATGGTTCTTTATATGATTCAGTGTTAAAGAAATAAACAAAACCTTTGATTCACATTTGAATCATAAGTACCGATCCATTGTGTTGCTTCCAAGTTATTGGTCTCTGTTTGTATTGCCTTCCCTTGTAATGTGATTGATCTTGTTAAAATAAACTTGTAGCACAAACTCAATGTTCAAAAGAAGTTTGTCATATTGTTCAGTCGACCTCATGCTCTGTTAGTGTTTGCTTCTGTCTGTGGTTGAGAAACTGCAGGAACAGTGATCCTTCATAGCAACAGCAGCAGCATTAAAATGCTTTGAACCAGTAATAAAAAAATCTCTAGAGCCGCCGTTGCATCCTTTGTTTACTTTAAATGGCGGTTCTTTGCATTTTTTTAGGTACTTTAAGCAGAGGTGCGTAGAGTACCCAGAACTTGCACTCAAGTTATAAAGTTGAACTGTTAAAGATGGGAAACATGTTAAAGGGAACCTCTGTATTTGTGAATGACCATCTCACAAAGAGAAATGCTGAAATTGCAGGACAGGCAAGATTACTAAAGAAGGAAAGGCACATCCAAGACACCTGGACAAGGAACTGCAAGGTATTCATAAGACTCAATGGGCACCAGAACAAGCTAAAGTAATTGTTGTTAGAGACATTGCAGATCTTGAGATTTAAACAAAACAAATGGAGTTCAGTTGAGAAATAGAAACGTGTTGCTGACTGTAATATGAACAATAACTGATAAGAGTGAGGAAGATAATTATGCATGTAAATGTGTGAACAAAACAAAAACAGGAAAAAAAATGAAATCTTTTGGATCTCATGATTATACATTTTATGAGTTGGAAAAAGTATTGATCCAGATATCCACCTCTATCAGAATTTTGATATGACATGTGAATATTATAGTGGGGAAGAGTTGGATCCCAAGATAAAAGGTTTGTCATTAATCTACTTGAACAGTCGGAGTCTTTATAGTATTCTTTTTTAAATCAAAGAGTATCTTTGTAAATTTCAAAATAGGTTCAGAAACATGGGTGAATGACGACAGAGAACTGCAGGGAGGACTAGAAGGTTCTGAATTTTTTTGGCAAGATAGGAAGAATAGAAGAGGAGGAGGTTTTATATTTATTTCGTGTCTTAAATGTAAAGTTGTTAACAATCAAGACAATAATTATATAAATATTTAAGGACAAGCAGGTAAACAAAAGCTTTACTTTATTCACTAACTGATCTTGCTGAAAAAGCTCACAGTTCTTCCTTCCACTAACTGATCTAGCTGAAAAAATGTGCTGAAAAGCTCACAGTTCTTCCATTTTGAAAAAAAAATATATATACAGTATATTATTACACCTAAATTTCTGGCCTGGTTGGCAGTTTCTAGTTGGAGCTGTTTGAGGTGATTACTCATATGTACTAAATCTTTTTTGAGTCCAAAGATAAGTACTTCAGTTTTGTTTTTGTTCAGTTGGAGGAAATTATGGGACATCCAGTTGTTAATTTACTCAATGCATTCATTGAGAATTTGGATGGGTTCAACATCACCTGTTGACCTTGAGATATAAAGCTGAGTGTCGTCGGCATAGTTGTGGTAGTTAATATTGTTGATGGTTGTAATTTGGCTTAGTGGGAGCATGTAGATGCAAAATAGAAGGGGCCCTAGGATGGAGCCCTGGGGGACCCCACATGTGATTTCTGTGTTTAGTGGTGAGAACTGGCTAATTGACACAAAGAAAATCCTGTTCTTGAGGTAAGATTTGAATCAATCGAGTACTTTACCAGAGAGTCCAACCCGTCCAACCCAGCTCTCTAGACATTCCAGTAATATATCATGGTCATCGGTGTCAAATGCGCACTGAGGTCTACTGTGGTTTTGCCACGGTCAGTATTTGTACGGATGCCATTGAAAACTTTGACAAGGGCTGGCTAGGTGCTGTGGTGCCTAAGAAAACCAGACTGATAAACATCAAAGCTGTTGTTCATTGTTAGGAAGCTGTTTAATTGTGGAACACAGCTTTTTCAATAATTTTACTGATAAATGGGAGATTAGAGATTGGTCTGTAGTTTTGCATCGACGTGCTGTCTAGATTCTTTTTCTTTAGTATTGGTTTAATAACTGCTGTTTTTAAGGCTTTGGGAAGGATATCTGATAGGAGGGATGAGCTAATTATTTTGATCAGATCTGCCCTGACAGCTGGGAGGAACTTTTATAGAAAACTTGTTGGCAAGATATCCAAGCAGTGGGTGGCAGAGCATAGATTGTCGATAATTTCATCAAAGCTCGATTGATTTATTATTTGGAAATAAGTAATTTTCTCTGTATGGGTGTTAATTGGGCTTATAGTTGGTATTGGGATGGAGCTGATTTACTGATTAGCCTTCTGATGTTCAAGATCTTTTCAGTAAAGAAGCTGGCAAATTCATTACAGTCCATGGTGGGGCCTGTAACGAATTTGCCTATCAATCACAATATGACTGTTGTGATTGATAACTTGATGGAATGTTTAACCTTTGAAATTCAGGTTGAAAGATCTAAAAACATATTAGTTAGCTGCATTTATCGCACACCTGCATCCTGTATGGATCAGTTTACCAATGAAATTTCTGTAATATTAGAAAAACATGAAGAGAAGGTGACTTTTTTTGGGGATTTTAACATTGACCTATTGAAGGCAAACAACCATAATAAGACTGCAGAGTTTATTGATACAATGTTTAGTTTTGGGTTCTAGCCATGGATTCTAAAGCCAAGTAGAATAACAATGGATAGTGTCACTTTGGTCGACAATATTTTTGTCAATAAGATAGATAGCAAGTTACATAGGGGATTGTTATGGTGCATTCACACCACACATTTGGTCCGTGTCAGGCAATGGATTCAACGAATGAAGTTTGACGTATGTACTTTGGCTTCCATAGCCTGCTCCTGAGGAAAAAACAACACATGGGCTTCCTCTGTTACCGTATGTTCTGAACTATGGTGGATCGTAACTAGAAAGTGACTTGGCTTTATTAGCTAGATAAAGCTAGACAACGTTGACATCGGGTGCATCAGCGCCCATTATTCAGATGCGTTCTGAGTTTGGGGAGTTTAACCATTTGCTCCAGGAGCTGCTTATGGATGAGGTTCGCTTTCAGTGCTACTTCCGTCTGTCCCGCGCCTAAATTTTCGGCCGCATCGGAGCTCTAATCTCCTACCAGGACATCAACTACAGGTTCTCAGTTCATCCTTAGGAGCGCCTGTCCATCTGACTTCGGTAAGTATCATTTCTGATTTTTAAAATCTGCGTTTGTTGAAAATGTTTTCACTGGACCCGCACTTCATTCAAGATACGTGTATAGTGATATAACTACGGTGAGACGCTCTGATTGGTTGCCGCAATGCGTTAACTGCGTCGGGTTCGTCAAAAGTTAAACTAGCTGAACTTCTGTATTGCTGCATTACTGCGTTGCCGTATGTAACGCAAGTGAAGTTGACGGAGTCAACGTACAAAACGCACCGGAGAGACTTTGACGGACCTCTGACTTACTCTACCATAGACTTTACATGTAATCTTGCCGCAACTGACGCTGACGCATGGGCTTGGTCTGCAGCATTAGTCACAGATGTAAGAGATCACTTGCCTGTCTTTTCAGTGCTTGAAATGAACGATCAATTTAATTTTCAAGAGGAAAAGCAGATTGATTACAATGGTAGAATAAAAACACCAAAACAATTTACGGCTTTTAAAACAGACTTCAAAACTTATGACTGGCAAAAAGTTTACGTGGAAGACACTAATGATGCATGTAATGCAATTTTAGATATATTTTTTTTAATCTATGACAGACATTGTCCAATTGAAAAGTTTGCTGAAAATTCTAAAAAGAAAAAAACATGATTTACAAAGGGTCTGGAAAGAGCCTGCAAAAGGAAAAATAGGTTATACAAGATTTTTTTTTGACACATAGAACAAAGGAAAATGGTGACAAATATAAGAAATACCAAAACAAACTAACATCCATTTTGTGATATAAAAAGAAAATATATTATGAACAGTTGCTTCAAAAAAATATAAAAAATAATATTAAATAATAATAATAATAATTGAAATGTAGTAAATAGGATCATAAAAAACTCCAACAATATATGTTCTCCAACACGATACAAGTTTGTTAATGTAGGTCCCAACTTGGCAAAAGAGATTTCTGTACCAGCAGGAAATGATGATAAAGTTTTAGATGCTGTTTCTTGTAAATGTAACTCAATGTTTCTTGATGGAGTCTATGAGAGTGATATTGTAGAAGTGGTGAATAAATTCAGAGTAAAAAATCCATGGATTTTGACGACCTTGACACGTCGCTAATTAAAGAAGTTCTTTATAGTGTCCTTCAGCCGTTAGCATATATTTGTAACAAATCATTTAAAAGTGGAATTTTTCCAGATAAAATGAAAATTGCTAAAGCGATTCCATTATATAAAACTCATGATAAACAGATTGTGTCTAATTATTGACCGGATTGTGTCTAATTATTGAATCTAGTTTGTTGCAAACAAACTAGATTCTCTTATTGATAAATATGATTTATTGAATGATCATCATTATGGGTTCAGAAGAAATCGCTCAACATCTCTAGCAGCAATGGAATTTACTGAAAATATTTCAACGGTTGAGTATGAAAAACAGTTTGGAATAGGTGTGTTCATTGATTTACGTAAAGCCTTTATTTATGATTGTCGTGTTATTAAAACACTGCGTGAGTCAAACCGCGGGTTTAACGTGGCTTTATTTTCACCTCGCACATAACATGTGCCGCCTTCTTAACCTCTCTCTTCCCAGTCGCCCCATGACGTCATAACCAGCCGCCTGTAGTCCACAACAGCATAACATAACATTACACCACATCTCCCCTTTCCTAGAATCAATGGGTAGACTACCATTGATTCGCGCACAACCTTAAGGGATTATTCTGCCCCCTGGCTGGAAGGTTGGCTCCAATCTTGAACCATTCATGCACTCATTAATCACACATTTAATTTCCAACAGCTTAGTTGGAGTAAATATTTTCAAAACAACGATTTCCCTGTGCTAGATATTCTGTCAAACATTTGAACTCGTAATACATGGAAACACTAAAACAATTATAGTAACTCTGCCTGTTTTTTTCCATAAACCTCCACAATCTTTTAACAGTTTTTCCTTCCACTATACTTTCCAGAGTTCTTCTTCAGCCAGTCCTTGCGACAACTTTGGAACAACTTATAAGTCCAATTTATCGGTTTTATCACAGCTCTCCCTGCCTTGGTCCTGGCCACAGGCGTCGGAGATGGTTTCAGGAGATTCTGACCTGGCGTTGTTGTTGCTGGCAGATCCCCAGTTTGTTGAGTTGGAGCACCTCTGCTTTGCTCTTCAGCTGTTTGGCCAGAGGACGCCATTCGGGCCGCCCGCCCGAATGGCGTCCGGATGGACGACAGATTGGCGGACGTCCCCTGGTGGGACGGGAGTCAGGCGGGCGGCCCGAATGGCGTCCCGACGCGGGACCGGTGGACGGCCTGAAGATCCTCTCCTGAGGACCTGGAGGTCCAGCGGACGGCTGAACGGAAGTCCCTTTGCAGGACGTGAGACGTCCCCTCTCGGGACGCGGGACGGGCGGACTGCCCGGAGATCCTCTCTTGGGGACCTGGAGACGAGGAGCAGGTTTGGGAACCTGGAGACGAGGAGCAGGTCTGGGAACCTGAAGGAGGTGGAGCGGCGGCTGAGAAGCGGCGGCTGAGAAGCGGCGGCTGAGAAGCGGCGGCTGAGAAGCGGCGGCTGAGAAGCGGCGGCTGAGAAGCGGCGGCTGAGGACAGGTGCAGCTCTGGCGGCGAATCCAGCTACTCTGGCGAAGGCGAATCTGGCTCTGGAGGCGGCAACGGCAAATCCAGCGGCTCTGTAGGCGGTAGCGGCAAATCCAGCGGCTCTGGCGGAAAGTCCACCTGCTCTGGCGGGGAGGGTCTCATGAAAACAAATAAAAAAATGCAGTGTACACGGCTAAAAACTATATTACTGCAACTAAACAAAACAACACAGCTTTTCATCTACTTTGTTTTTAATTAATTAATTTGAGTATGCAAATAATATAATTTAAATTTAATTTCAATAGCTACACCCATGACAGAAAATATATTTATATCATAGTATCTACCCTCACCACCTTTTGATTGCCCTACTCCTGTCTAATTTCCCCCTAGCATCCTCTCTGCTCCTGAGGAAAATAGTTTGTTTGGTGCTGAGCCAGTCATCCACCTGCCAAAAAAACTTGCTTAAGTTCTGAGCGCATTTTACACGTAGATCTGCTATGGGCTTAACGATACCAGTTTAAGATGAAACTGAAAAGATATATTGGCTCTGAAAATAAAATTTGGCATTGAAAAATATGATTGTAACTGAAAATCTTAATTTTGAATCTGAAATAAATGTAGTGAAAATGTCTGTTTTAACAGTGAAATAAAAATTGAAGTGAAAAAAATGGAAACGAAACTCAAAATATATGCATTAAAACATTTAACTCACTTACAATCAAATGTTTACACTTTTTTTTAATGCCAATCTTTTTTTACTGCTGCTGCTTTCAGTTTCATTCTGCTGGTACTCATCTCACGTTGTGCACATGCGCGGGTTGGGGGGGGGGGTAAGAGCAGCAGGTGCTTGCTATCAGCTATCAGTGAGTCAGGCCGTTTTACACCAATTAAACCCAGTAAAGGTCACTTGTAGTTCTTTTATATATATTTTTAACTCTGAAGATGTTCACATATTACAACAAAATCCACTGCTATAGCTTCTGTAATGTTCATTCTGATATAACTTAAGTCAATCGCCGTTTTTGTCCTTTCATTTAGTTTAAAGTGCGCCACAGGTGGAGTGAGATATAACTTCTGTGGTTGGCTAGTGTTTAAGGATCAACATTACTTGTCCTATTGTCAAAGGTTTGATTCGAATAGACTGTAAAGTTTTGTAGGCTTTTCAATCAGCTGCTGGTCTGCACAAAATTTTGCCTTTACGTGCTCCGTCAGCAGTATCTTAAACCTTGTACAAAAGTGTTCTTTACTTAGTAAAACATTATAACCTACTAACTTATACCAAGTGTGCTTTACTTAGTATAATAACATTACACTAACTGTGCTTTACATTAAGTGGGGCCTAAAGCAGACTTATGTACAAGGTTTAAGATACTGCTGATGGAGCTCGTAAGAGCTGCAGGTGCTTGCTTTCAGCTAAAAGTTTTGTGCAGCCTGCAGACCATCAGCCGACTGAAGGATCGGACACCTGGTCAAAGAAGAATGAAAAGCCTAGGGCAAATTACAGTCTAGTGAAATTGAACCCATGAAAATAAGTTTAGTAATCTTGATCCTTTGACATTTTTGGAGTTAAAAATATATATAAAAGTGACATTTACTGGGTTTAATGGGTATAAAACTATGGGCTTATACCGATACCAGCTTGAGATAGCCCATATTAAACGGCCTGACTCACTGATAGCTGAAAGCAAGCCTGCTGCTCTTAGGCCCCGCCCCCCTGCACGTGTGCACGACGTGAAATGAGTACCAGCAGAATGAAACTGAAAAGCAGCAGAAGTGAAAAAACATTGGCATTGAAAAAAAGATTGGCATTGTGGTGTTGCAGCTTGTGTGCAGTTTTTTTAATTTATATTTTCTTTTTTTTGTGAGCGCTGGTCTGACCACGCGACCCTAGCTGTTGCAGAAAACATTTATTCATTTGTGGTACTCATTAGTAAAGTAGGGTGATTTGTTCTGGTTTGTATCCTCTGTCAAAGGATGTTTTATTTTTTATTTATTTATTTTTCTCTCCCTCCCTCTATTAAAGGAGGCTGTCTTGGGTTATTTGTTCCTCTTGACATTGGGGTGATTTTAATTTTATTATAGCTTTATTTTTTTGTAGCTTCCTATATTTGGTGAGAACTCCAGTTTTTCTGGCCGGGAGTTTGCTTTTGTTTTTTTTTATTTGTTTCCAGGAGGATCCAACCACTGCATTATTTCATAAATAAACACATACTTTTTTAGCTAAAACTGGTTGACTTCCTTTTCATTTGACCCGCATCTACTTTATCGTTACGTTTACCCCCCTCATCCTAGACACCACCTGGGGGCAGGATGTAACAATATTAAAGGCTCTGCATTTGACAGACAATTCTGGAAATTAAATACTGAACATCTTTGAACAATTATATGATTTAAGACTACTCAAGCTTTGATTTGACTGATAAAATATTTATAAACGGCATTTAGCTAATTTATCCCTTTTTGAAACACTAAAATTTGCCTGTATTGTGCCGACAGTCATTCCACATTTATAATAGTTAGAATTGGTTTAAACATCCAGTTATTTTCAACATGTGGAGATCCCCAAATGTTTTCAGCGTCTGCCTTCTGATTGGTTAGTTCCTGTACGTATTACCAACTAACTGAATATCTAACATTTAAAAAAAGGACAGTGAATGTGGATTTAATGTTTGAACATTTTGTAGCTGCTCTACATGTTTTTTCATCCCTTTTAATCTGATTTATGTCAGCTAATTGTTTGAAAACCTGTTCCCTCACATTTTCTAAACTTGGTATCGCTGTTGCTAAAATTATGACTGCTACAAAGACTCAAACTAAATAAAACATGTAAACTCTGTTAAATAGGTCATGCATATGAGATTTGTATTGAATGACTATCATTAACTGATTACTCTCAATTACACACATTGATATGATTTGCAGAGTCATCACTTTATTACATTTATCATCTTTGCACATGGAGGCCAAATGAAAGTGGAGCTGGGGTGATTTAGCATATTTTGCACCCATGGGGTATTCGAACTTTGCAGTCATTGACTCGTTTGTATGGGAACAAGTTGCCAAAATAAATCTTAGGCTGGCTGATGTAAAGCTGAGAACTGACCACGTTAGTTCATGCAACAAGATATTTTTTTTTACAAACAACAGGACTTCTCCATTAGATTATGAAGGTAGATAAGAATGTGAGAAATGAAGATGTTCACAAAACTTCCAACTGGCACAATTTGGAAGAAACCAAACTGGATGCATATTAAGTACAAATGCGTATTAAGTACACCATGTATGCATGGTCCAAACTGTATTTAAAAGTCATGTATTGTTCAATTTTAAGACAAATATCACAGCTCATAGATTTCAATTGTTCCTAAAATCTAAATGGAAAGTAGTAAATCTAATTTTAATTAATGTATATTTACAACACAACATTTCTTGATAACATAAAATCGGTCTTTACAGTCAGTGTGCATGCAGAGTGAAAGCAGAGAGATAAATATATTGTTTGCTGTCACTTCAAAGCATTGCTTCCTCATCTCATAATGAACGATTCCAGTGTTTAACAGTTAGGTTTTCAAGTGAAATAGTTCCAGGGTTTGTTCTTCTGGGTAACACATAGTTTCACTTGCTTTTGCTACAATTTCAGCTTATCTCTACAGTCCCAATATCTCAACCCAAAAGTGCAGCCGTTGGGCCATTTTTCCTGTATTATTCAATTTTTGAGACATATTTCACAGCTAATAGATTTCAATGTTTCCTAAAATTTAAAGGGAAAAAATTAAATCTCATTTTAATTTATGTACATTTACAACACAACATTTCTGGATAACATAAAATCGGTCTTTACAGTCAGTGTGCGTGCAGAGTGAAATTAGAGAGATAAATATTTGGGTCACTATCACTTCAAAGCACTGCTTCCTCGTCTCATAAATAATGATTCAAGTGTTTAACAGTTAAGTTTTCATATGAAATAGTTTGGGGCTTTGTTCTTTTCTTAGTAACACATAGTTTAACTCTAAAGGTAACCTACAAACCTCCTAATGTCAGTTAATGGTTTGGGAACCTGTTCTCCTACATTCTCTACACTAGGTGTCACTGTTACTGAATTAAGAGAAATACAAAGAAACACACCAGTTAAGTGAAACATTCAAATTCAGTTAAATAGGTCATACATGTGATATTTATATTGAATGGCCGCTATAATTAACTGATTACTGTCAATTAAACACAAACACACATTGATGCAATTGCAGAGTCATCCTTTTATTAGGACTATCATCTTTGATGCACCTGGAAGACAACTGAACGTGGAGTAGGGATGAATTAGCATATTTTTAACCAACAGGATATTTTCTCCTTGCCGTCATTTAATCCTTTGTAGGGGAACGAGCTCCCAAAACAAATCTTATGCCATCTGAATGAAAGATGAGACTTGACCAGATTAGGTAATGTAAAATAGAGATACTGGTACAGTCAATATGAATTTTACATTAGATTAGCTCAGAATTTAAGAGTTAAAGATGTTTGCAAAACCTCCAATCAGCAGAACTCCTAGCAACAGCCCAGTTTGATGCAACCACATGGGCTCACCTTTATCAAATGCGTACTAAGTACATCATGTATACAAGCAACAAACTGCATTTTAAAGTCTTGTATTATTCCATTTTTGAGACAAATATGACAACTAATAGATATCAATTGTTAATAAAATTTAAAGGGAATACAATAAATCTAATTTTAATTCATGTATATGTACAACACAAAATTTCTTGATAACATAAAATCGGTCTTTACAGTCAGTGTGCGTGCAGCGTGAAAGCAGAGAGCTAAATATATGAGTCACTGTCACTTCAAAGCATTGCTCCTCATCTCATAATGAATAATACAAGTATTTAACAGTTACGTTTCCATACAAAATTGTTCCAGGCTTTGTTCTTCTGGGTAACGCATAGTTTCACTCTAAAGGTAACCTACACACCTCCTCATGCCAGTTAATGCTTTGGGAACCTGTTCTCTTACATTCTCTGCACTTGGTGTCACTGTTAATGAATTAGGACTACTACAAAAACTAGTTATTTGAAACATTCAAATTCAGTTAAATAGGCCATATGAATAATATTTATATTGAATGATCACTATAATTAACTGAATACTTTCAATTAAACACAAACACACATTGATGAAATTGCAGTCATCATTTTATTAGGACTATCATCTTTGATGAGCCTGGCGGCAAAATGAAAGTGGAGCAGGGATGATTTAGCTTATTTTTCACCAACGGGATATTTGCTATTTGCAGTCAATTATTCCTTTGTAGAGGAATGAGCTGCCAAAACAAATCTTATACCAACTGATGTGGAGCTGAATCCAGACCAGATTAAGTCATGCATAAAAAGATACTGGTACAGTCAGTATGACTTCTACCTTAGATTAGCTCAGAATGTAAAAGTTGAAGATGTTTGCAAAACCTCCAACCAGAAAAAATCCTAGCAACAGCCCAGTTTGAATACAACAACATGGGCACACGTTTATCAAATGCATACTAAGAACATCATGTATACAAGCAACAAACTGCATGTAAAAGTCCTGTTTTATTCAATTTTTGAGACAAATATCCCAGCTAATATCAATGCTTCCTAAAAATGTAATGGCAACATCCCTCTTGAATGCAACCACATGTCTTAAATCATATCAATGTTCAAAGAAGTTCAGTATTTAATTTCCAGAAGTACCTGTCAAATGCAGAGACATTTAGATTGTTACATCCTGCCCCCATTCGGTGTCTAGGATGAGGGGTGTAGAAGTAACGATATCAAATGAAAAGGAAGTCAACTAGTTTTAGCTAAAAGGGTAAGAAGTTTATTCATAAAAGGAATGCTGTGGCTGGATCCCCCTCGAAACAAAAAAGTAAAACAAAAACCAAACTCCAGTCCAGAAAAACTGGAGTTCTCTCTCACCGACTATAGGTAGCTAGAAAGAAAAAAAATCACCCCCAATAGGTGAAAAATGAAAAGAGACCAAACAACAACCCAAAACAGCCTCCTTTAACAAAGGGAGAGAAACAACGAAAAACAACCTCCTTAGACAAAGGAGACAAAACAAAACAAATCACTCTACTTTACTCAGGAGTATCAAAAAAAAACAAGAGTCTGCATGCCAAGCCTGCCAGCTCTTGATCGTCTCAGATCTGCCTCGTCTGCTTCTCCAGTTGGTTTGTCAGAAAAGCCTAAAAAGTTTTTCATTTTTCTTCAAAGAATGAGCAAACTATATGTCTTTCTTCTCATGAGGAAGACATGCAAAATCCTTTTAAAGTTTTGGTTCTACAATCATTTACACATCCATTTCCTACGACAAAGGGAGTATAAAGAGCTATATTGTTTAATAAAAATATTTAATCCTGAGTTTATTGAGTTATTTTATTTATTTTATTTTAAAATGTTTGTACATTTTTATCCGGTGAGTTCTTTTGACTTGACAGTCTTGTCCACAGGTAAAAAATGTAAGCACCGCTGTGGTAATCAAGAAAAACTGAGGTGAAACGCAGTCTTTTCCTTAGACTAAATACACCTATACACCAAGTTATGGACAATATATGTTTTATTTTATCTTAGCTGTAATTGTTTTATAGCTACATTTTATTAGAGGTGTGAAAAGTTTTAAACACAGAGATATGTTCAGTCGTTAGATCACATCTCATCTCACATCTCTCCTTTACTTCAGATGGCATTAGATTTGTTTTGGGAGCTTGTTCTCCTACAAAGGATTCAATGACGGCAAGGAGCAAATATCGCAGTGGTGAAAAATATGCTAGATCATCCCTGCTCCACTTTCATTTCGCCACCAGGTGCATCAAAGATGATAGTCCATATAAAAGATTATTCTGCAATTGCATCAATGTGTGTTTGTGTTTAATTGACAGTAATCAGTTAGTTATAGCGGCCATTCAATATAAATCTCAAATGTATGACCTGTTTAACTGAATTTGAATGTTTCCCTTAACTGGTGTGTTTCTTTGTATTCCTCTTAATTCAGTAACAGTGACACCTAGTGTAGAGAATGTAGGAGAACAGGTTCCCAAACCATTAACTGACATAAGGAGGTGTGCAGGTTACCTTTAAAGTTAAACTATGTGTTACTAAGAAAAGAACAAAGCCCCAAACTATTTCATATGAAAACTTAACTGTTAAACACTTGAATCATTATTTATGAGACGAGGAAGCAGTGCTTTGAAGTGACAGTGACCCAAATATTTATCTCTCTGCTTTCACTCTGCAAGCACACTGACTGTAAAGACCGATTTTATGTTATCAAGAAATGTTGTGTTGTAAATGTACATAAATTAGAATGAGATTTAATTTTTTCCCTTTAAATTTTAGGAAACATTGAAATCTATTAGCTATGAAATTTGTCTCATGGCCCACAGGCCGCACTTTGGGGTTGAGATATGGGGACTGTAGAGATAAGCTGAAATTGTAGCAAAAGCACAGTTTGAATGAAACCACATGGACACACCTTAAGAAAATGCTTATTAAAAAGGGAATTCTGTTCTTTTTTCAACCTGGACCTAATGTTTACCAACGTTTATGTTTTCTTACCCTGAGAGTTTTGGAGCCAGTCTGAGCTGTTCAGCAGTATTTATATTCACTTCCTCCATCAGCGAACATCGGTAGAATGGGAGTACTTAGGGCAGGACAAATTACGCTTGTAATAAGGTTTAATCTGTCCAAAACACAGTAATTTTACCATGTTTATATTCCTCTTGGACTTAAGAATGCCTCGGAAGTATTTCTTGATTCTCTTCTGGTCCTATTTTGACATAATACACATTTACACCGCAGCAGGGCTGTTAAGAAAAATGCTTTTTTTAAAAAACTTTATTACAAGCAGAAACGGAAAGCGAAATCTGCTGAATCTCCTACGCAAGAAAGGGAATCGAGCACACAATATTGAAGCTATCACACAAGGAAATGGGACACTAGTGTCCTGTTAGCAGCAAAGTGGGGATCGAAAGGGCAATCCAAATGACTTTCAGCATCGCTTTGCCTGCTTTAGGCTCTTTAAACGCAAGTCTTTGTGGAAGCATGCAAAACGGTACTCACTTGCACAAGCAATTCACAAAACATGTCCTAGAAAAACAAGAATTCAGAGTCTTTTTGCAGCTTTTCAGCCTGTATCCAAAGAAGTAAACATGAAGGTTGATGAACTTCTAAATGCCATGACTCAAGACAACATTTCTAATGCAGTGAAAATGGATGCTTACATCATGAAGGTTGGAGAGAAGATGTTTAACAGATGAGAAACTGTTCGTGAGACTGTTCGTCAGATCATGAGAGGACTTGGGAGACTTGAGATTGCAGGAAAGAAAGTCACCCTGCTGAAAGAAATAAAGGACTACATCCATCCTGCAAACTTTCATGTTGTTCAGGCTGTCAAACAAGTTGTAAAAGTAGAAACAAATTTCAGAAACCCACTTTAGCCACTAAATTAGGACAGAGCATCCAGAGAGTTGCTGATATACTTGAGGCTTGAAGCTCTTTCAACCCAAAACGATGGAAAGAAGCAGCTTGTTCAAGAATTCAGATGCAGTCTTACATGGAATGAGATGATATCTTCAGCAGCTTACTGCACTTTGGATGAGAAAACAATGAAACAAAGCCAGGCTTATTCCACTAGCAGATGATGAACAGAGTATTATAAGCAGCTACAGGATAAGAAAACCTCTAAAAACTGGACCAATCTTGCCAAAGTGATCCTAGCACAAATCATATTTTTTAATAGAAGAAGAGAAGGTGAGGTCTCCAAAATACAGCTGGGAACATTTGTCAACACGACAAATTATGTAGGTATATATGTTTCAAAATGTCCAAACTTGTAATTTGGATCCACGTGCTTGTATTTTAAATCAGTATTTGTAATTTGGATCCACATGATTGTATTTTGAATCCGCACTTGTACAACAACATTTTTCCTTGTATCGAATGGTAAAACATACATGTAAAACCAACTTGAGTGTGTGTATACAATTTTAACCCTTTAGAAAATTATCTCACAAACTTGTTCCAAATTTTAAGTTGTAGAAAATAAATTAGAAATGCTTAAAATTACATTTCCTCAATCAATTTTCCCAGTACAAGTACATCTCAGTGAACACAACTTCTTGAATCTGCTGCTGCGCACACTCAACTCTTTCTACGGCTGGGATAATTGAAACAATAAGTCATTTTGGTATTACGTTGCGCGCAATGCATTCTGCTGTATTGGACCCCAAACTGGCGGAAGGGAACATACATATAGATAGGGAAAGCTGCAAAATTGATGATTTTGAACAGTGGAAAGTCAATGAACTTAAAACATATATTCGCCTTAGAGGGCTGCCTCTTTCCACGAAGTGTAAGAAAGAACTATGTGCGCTAGCATATACAGCTACAGCGCAGAAACTTATGATTGCTTTGTCAAAAAAAAGCTGCGTAGTCCAGGCTGATTATACCGGCTTGTGGACATTCTATGGAGTGACAATACCAAACCCACAAATGCTGTTAGATGGCTGGGATGAAGGGAATGTTCACATGCAGAAGTGGCCTCAGCTACTTTTTATCCTGGAGCTCATGGATTCAAGATGTGCTGTATCATCATATCGCAGGTATTTTGCCTTTTAAATATCCGCTCTATGGCAAGCAGTTAGCACATATCTTATTAGCTTCCATTGTGCTTTTAAACTCTTACAATTTGTATTTTTGAATGGGATTTTTACTTCTTAGAACCAGTAAGAACCTGGATAAAACTGCGATGATCTAAACATTAATCCTTCACATTGGCTTCCAGCATGCAGCGAAGACCAAAGCCTACCACGCCATACGAAGCCTGCTTGCTATTGACTATGCTACCAGAACTAAAACTGTAAGATCTAGACGATCAACAGAAATTTCGAACAATAAACATGTTTAATCACACATTTCTTACCGTATCGACCTCGCATGTGCATTCGGATCCTTCTTTTCTGTATGTAATGTATATAAAATAAACAGTGGTTCATTACAAGGGTCGCTGTCAGTCATACACTGGTGTGTTTTGCATTCACCACCGTTCAATGCAGTAACTGCTATTTCCATAGCCAACCACAACACAGTACCTGGCTTATTTGAAAAGTCTGCCAAAAACAGCCTTTAAGGAGAAGGGCAACCGAATCAACCAATCACAATAGAGCTCCAGTTTGGACTGGATTCTCCGGTAAATGTTCGTCTCTGCTCTTCTGTATGGCACAAAAAGCCGAGGTAAGTTGTTAGTCTTTATTAGCTTTGTTCAGCTTGTTTCTTATATTTTTAATGAAGAGAGTAACAACTTCAGAATGAAGGTAGAAATGCACTGTCTGGCTAACATTAATAGTAGTTTCCCCCAAAACTTTATCAAAAAAATAAGTTATGTTAAATATCTAGCGGTTCCGTCATAGTTCATACAGTTGACCAGAGTAGTTGGTGATAAAAAGAAAATGGTATGTATAATTTGTACTCTTTAGTGCAGGGCTGTAGTGAAACTGTGCATCATGTCAATTAGCTGTTGAGCTGGAATGTTATTTGTGTCAGGTTGGTTGGGCTTGTCCAGAATATCCTCCTGATTACTGGCACTCTCCCTGCTGCTCTCTCCAGGTGGATTGGATTCCTTAGGAATCAACCACAATATAAAATTGAAAACCATAGAGCAACCACTGTAAACAAATACACACTAGTGATACATGAAGAGGCCTCTTAGATTTAAGGCACTGATTTTAAAGGTAAATGGTGGGATTTTTATTCGGATCATCATCATACCAACATTTTTTAGCTGCTGTTATATTCTGTGTGTGAACCCATCTTTTATTCTAATGTTTAAACTGTTTTTATCATGTAAAGCAGTTTGTTTTTCTGTTTTGTTATCCAGGGTGGCCTTTTATTGTGGGCAGTATAAGGTACACCTGCGCACTACTCATGATGTCAGATCAGCATCTTGATGTGGCACACCTGTGAGGTGGGATGGATCATCTCAGCAAAGCAGAAGTGCTCACTATCAACCATTTAGACTGATTTGTGAACAATGTCAGAGAGAAATGGTAATATTGTGTATCTGGAATGGATTTTAGATCTTTACGTCCATCCCTGTGTCATTCCGCTTCAGGGGAGCTCGTATGGGTGTTTGATGTCTGAGAGCTTCTCCAAATACCACTGTTTTGCGGTAGGTATAAGCTTGTCCATTTTCTTTTGCCTTGACTCTCTCTCAATTGCTTTACTTACTTTCCGTCTATTTGCAGATCTGTCCTTCCGAAATAATAAACGCACAAAGAGCCCCGGAATGTTAGTTGCGTCAATACTGTTAAGTTCTGAAGGTATTGCCCTGGCAACCAATAGAGTCTCCTTATATCATGGCCGGCCAACTCAGACCCCGCCCAAATAAGTACGTGACTCCTCACTCTCAATAGGGAGGATCCAGTGCTGAATGAAGATTCAGGATCACTGGTAGATATAACTGGATATAATCTGTGTACAAATGAAAACCAATGTTGTGGCTGGAAATTATCTGTCCCAGTGGCAGCATGTACAGTGAAAAAAGGGTAGGACCAAGAATAGAGCCTTGTGGCACATCTAAGTGGAGGGGCGTGGTTGTTAAGAAAATAAATATTTTAGTGCAGCAGAGAAGGTCCAATTTGAGAGATATGATGAAAACCACTTTAGTTCTGAGCCTTGAATTCCAACATAGTCCTTGAGGCGGGAGATGAGGACACCATGGTCCACAGTGTCAAATGCTGCTGGTAGGTCCAAGAGTACAAGAACTGCAGAGCTCTTATTATCCAGAGCTGAGAATATGTCATTTTGTACCCTCAGCAAAGCAGATTCAGTGCTGTCTAGCCCTGAATCCTGATGGAAACTTATCCACAATGGTGTGCTGCTGGAGATGGATCTATAGCTTGGACGGACAGTTTTCTCCATCACTTTGGACAGAAACGGCAGGTGTGAAATAGGCCGGACATTTGACAAAGCAGTTTGATCTAAATTAGGTATTTTAAGGAATGGTCTAAACACAGCATGTTTGAGGGCACCAGGTACCACACCCTCTATAAGACAGTGATTTATGAAGGAAACGAGGCACGGCCCCAGGATGTCAATGGTGTTCTTCATTAATCTAGGCGGAACAGCTTCAAAAGGTGAGGAAGTGGGTTTGAGTTCCTGGACAGCTTTTTAAAAAACCAATGAGAGTAAAACTCTCCAGAACACAGTGCTCAGGAATACTAGTGATCAATGGAGTCGGAGGAGAAACTGTCACAATGGCTTGTTTGACATTTGCAAACTTGTCAATAAAATGCTGAAGGAAGGCATTGGTTGCATCCTTAGACGCATCACTAAAAGTAGAAAGTACTGGATTTATAACCAAGTTTATAGTGTTAAACTAGACCTGAAGGCAATGACTATTATTATGAATGATATTTGAGTTATATTGAGTTTGTCTTTCCTTTACTGCCCTTTGATAGGAGGAGAAGCTGTCTCTAAAATATCTTAATGAAACCTGTAACCTATCCTTCCTCCATTCTTGCTCAGCCTAGTTGTGTCATTGAGCCAGGGCCAGCTGTGCTCCGTGGAAGTGACTGTAGGAGCAAGATAAAAAATACCACACTAAAACACTGAGTTCTGCCCCAGTCACAGGTGAAATTTTTTTTTACATTTACTTCGTGGCCCTTATGACCTATATAAATTATATAAATATATATATATATATATATATATATATATATATATATATATATATATATAATGAACTACTTCACTGCACACATACACACACCATGCTGACGATCCGAGAGAGCTCATGGCACCTATTTATGACCGGGAGATTTAACCAGCAGCGGATTCAGCTGCTGATATTATAATTCAATTCATGGTTTGAAGCGTTGGTTACATTTGAGGATAGTTAAAAAAACATGTCTTGGTGGATGTGGTCATAGATATTAACTGTTAGCCAAGGTAGTACATTTCATTTTCATGGCCCATTTTAACACAATACTTGAAAAGGAAAACACTGGGTGAAAAGTAAAACACTACTTACAGCCTGGGAGCTGGTGTTCCATGATTGTGACGCTACAGATCCTTCTTTTAAAGGGCCTATATCATGCAAAATCAAGTTTTTGGAGTTTTCAATCATCTGGTAATGTAATTTTCTCATAAAAAAACTGAGTGGTAACATATTGACATATTATACACTACTATGTTACCACTAGGAACTGCTAGAGGTGTCTGCACCATAAAAAAAAATAAAATAAAATAAACAAGGTATCTGCACCACCCCTGCAGACAGAGCAGCTTACCTCTGATAGAATTGCAAACAAACCCTCCCCCTTATCAAAGCTCATAGCTGCTCTGGTTTTACCTGCTGAAATAACTTTTTCTGTTGGAATTTTACTTTATCTCTGAACATGCCTGTTTGGCTGCATGATTAACAGGATTTAATTCTACATTCCTAAAGAACAGCAGCTGGATCAAAGACAACTGATGGACAGAGAAGTAAGTAGCAACATGTTAATGCTAATGTGTATTAGCCATTTATCAAGCTGCTTATGTGATCTTATAACAGTATTGTATGGTTAATTAATTGATCTGTTGCATCTCAGAATTTTCAGTAATTGGGTGCAAACAAGACCCACTGCTTTCTTATATACTGGGCTAGAAAGATTGCTTGCTGGACTCAGCTATGCTGGTTTTGGCTCTGTCTAAACTTTGGATATGTCCGTCTGTAGCCTGGTAGATTTAGCATCTGAAATAAGCTTTATTGACTCCGGTTTTTAGGAGGCGGGATTATAGAGAAGCGAGCCTTTTTTTTTCGTGGTCCAACATTAACTGCAGGGTACGAGGTAAATTTCAGGACAAATTAATACTATATAACATTTTCTCATATATATGTCTATCCCAGAAGTGGAAAGCTGTAAAATAGCATGATATAGTCCCTTTAAGTTCAACTTTGAGGCAAAGCCTGTAATGTAAACTCTGTAGCATCTAGCAGCTGCAAGAGGCTTGGCTTTCACCTTGCTAAAAGCAACGTTCCTGTGGGCGCTCTAAAGCTAGGTAGGCAAGGCCATGAATGCTAAGTGGGCATTATGACGTGTGGTATTTGGGCTTTTTCAAACTCAGGCGTTTTCTGGTCTTTTTTCTTTATGTAACTGATTCAGGGATGGGAGTTTGTATAAAATGTTCATATGCAGCATGCTTTCAGAACACAGAGTGACTGATTTTAATGAAAGAAAAAACAGTTTTTCAAGATTTTCAGTGGAGAACTTTTAAGAATTATAACACTAACCTGTATACACGTTTTTCTCCATTTAGAATATTCTTTAAATTCAATTTCCCACATTCATTAACTTTAATTTTTTTCTAATATTTTCCTATTTATTACATACTTTCTACAATAACATAATTCATGTTGTACTGTTTCCCTTTCCTTCTAACAATCACTTACTCCTGTAGGTTGCTTTCCTATTAAATGAAGCGTACCATTTAAAGCTGCATGTCCCATTCTCATTCTTGATATGGCTTAATTTCTGTTATTAATTTGTCTATTTTCTATTCAACCCACCTTTCACTTTATATGATATAAATGCCTTCCTTTCTCTTCCCCTATCCACTGCTCTTGCCATTCATCCATTATGTGTTTCTTAAAGACTAAGTCACCCCCCTACTGGAGTATAACCCCGCCCACATTTATCTTTGAAAAACGGCTCAAAGGGATGTGTTGCCTGTCGAAACAGGAAAAACGCGGGGGGATGAAGGGCTGGGCGTGGTCTGGGCTGTGACTGAAATATTGGAGCCACAGCGCAGAGTCACAGACAGCCAGAAATATGTAGAGAGCCATAGTAATGCAAGCTCCTTTGCCTAAAAATAATATGAAGGTTTAGTTTTTTTCCTCAACTTCCTTCTCCCTAAGGAAACAGAGAGATGGTCTGTAAATGGTCTGAACTTATATAGTGCTTTTCTAGTCATACTGACCACTCAAAGCGCTTTACATTGAAGCAACATTCACCCAGTCACACTCACATTCATACACCAACACCCAACATGGCTCGGTAGGACGATGTTTTTTGGGGTTAAGTGCCTTGCCCAGGGGAACACTGACATGTGACTGGAGGAAGCTGGAATCAAACCTACGACCCTCTGATTGCAAGCCAAGCCAACTCTACTGAACCACAGATCGGCCTCTCTGGTGCTGTTCACAAATGGTTCACATCCTATCTCACAGACAGGACTTTTATGGTAAGTTTGGATACCTGGTCCTCCAAGGTCTATAAGATCACGTGTGGTGTGCCCCAGGGTTCAGTTTTAGGCCCAGTGCTTTTTAACCTGTATATGCTCCCTCTTGGCAGTGTTATCAGGAGACATGGAGTTAACTTTCACAGTTATGCTGATGATACACAGTTGTACATCTCCATGTCTCCTGATGACACACGTCCCAATGGATGCACTTTATAACTGCATTTTAGACATTAAATCCTGGATGGCAGAAAACTTTCTCCGGCTCAACCAGGACAAAAATGAGGTTTTAGTAATCGGTCCTGAGGCTCAGAGAGAGAAACTTTTACCAAAACTACAATCATTGTCTTTTAATCCTTCCTTACAAGTGAAGAACCTGGGTGTGATTTTTGACTCTGAGCTGACTTTTATCCTTCACATTAAAAATATAACCAAAATGGGTTTTTATAACCTGAAGAACTTCGCCACAGTCCGCCCCATTCTCTCTCGGGCCAATACGGAGACGCTAATGCATGCTTTTATCTCCAGTAGACTTGATTATTGTAACGCCCTGCTTTCTGATCTTCTTAAAGACACTACCTCAAGTTTACAGCTTTTACTAAATTTAGCAGCACGTGTCCTGATGAAAACCAGAAGGCGGTAGCACATTACACCCGTCTTAGAATCACTGCATTGGCTCCCCGTATGTTTTAGGATCGATTTTAAGGTTATTTTAATGGTTTTTAACTGTCTTAATGGTCTTGGGCCTTCTTATCTGTCAGAAATGCTTTTACCGTATGAACCCTCGTGGTCTCTGCGCTCCTCTCGCAGCCGTCTCCTTGTCATCCCCAAAGTCAGGACACGGACTCATGATGAGGCGTCTTTCCATTATTATGGCCCTCACCTCTGGAACAGGCTGCCAGAGGACCTCAGGGCCGCAGAGAACGTTCATGTTTTTAAGAGCAGGCTCAAGACTCACCTTTTTAGCTTAGCCTTTAACTAATTATTATTTATTAATATATTTTAACCACTCAGCATGTTTTACCTGATTTAGTTTTAGTTTAGCTTTTAACTGTTTATTTATTAATCTGCTTTGCAATTTTATCTTGATCTATCTTATCGTTGTTTTACACTTATTGTTTTATACCTTATACACTTTACATTTTATAAACTTTATATTTTAACGTATTTCAATCTTTCTTGCTAGTGTTTCCTCTCTGGGGTCCCCCTGCATGGGGGGAGGTGGTCGGCTGTGGCTGCCTGGGTGCCCCCCAGGTAGCACTTGGGTGGAGGTGGGGGTACCAGGCCTCCCTCCTCTGGGCGCCCTGGGTCGGAGCCTTGGCTGCTGCTGTTGATCTGCTGCTGCTGATGCAGATGGCTCCCACGATGGCATTTCCTGGCTCATCTGTACTCAGCCCGCTTTTTGTAGCTTTTAAGTGTGTGTGTGTGTGTGTGAGTATGGCTGATGGGTTGGGTTGGGAGGGGGTTGTATTTGCTTTGATGATTTTATTTTTGAAGGGGGGGTTGTGGGGTTATTTTAAATCTGTAAAGCACTTTGAGTAACTTTGTTTGAAAAGCGCTTTATAAATAAAGTTTGATTGAAATGTGAATTAATGGAAATTCATAACCACCCTCAAATATCCCTTATACATGTTAAGGACCAAGTAAAATATTTGGAGAACACCATCTCAAAAAAATCATAAACCCCTCTGAAAACCAACCTTGATAGTACAGCAAAAAAGAGTAAAACTATTTTAAATACATGGTTGCAGAGAGATCTCTCCATATTTGGTGGACTACTGCTTTCCAAAATGGAAGGTCTGTCAAGAATCATTTATCCTGCTTACTCTTTGGGCATACCTAAAAATGTTATCAAAGAAATAAATCAGAACAATTTTAATTTCATTTGTAAAAACAGGCATCATTACTTTTAGAAGGGTGGTCTAAATGCTATTGATTTTGACTCAACGAATGGCTCTTTGAAATTAAGATGGTTACAAAACTTTAAAACTCATATACATACCTCATGGTTTAATCTCCCTGCCAAAAAATTTTCCTAGGTAGGTGGCATTCAATTGTTTCTGTCATTTTGTACTCTCCAAACTTCCCATAAATCTCTCAAAATTCAATCAACAAGTCCTACAGTATTGGAATTTAATATATAAACATAATTTCACACCCCATAACAAACCTAAATAGAACAACCAATATATCCTTATAAAAAAAGTATTTTCACTTTAAAAATCAAGGAATATGGTCCACATTGCATTTGATGAATGAATCTGGTAATTTCCCTGATTTCAATCATAAATATAATATAGCTTGCACAATCATACAATATACTGATGTCATTAGTGCAATTCCTCCAGCTTATATTTGCACTGTAAAAGGTTTTATGCACGCTTTAATGGTCCAAGTCCACCCTTTTGTGGACAAGAAATGTAACAACAAATTTCTCAGAACTATGCTTACCATTTTCCCCTCACCTCTAACAAATGCAATAGTTTTCTGACTTTAGCTAACAAGCTGGTAAAACACAAAATGTTTCTAGCCTCTAACAATCTGATTGAATCCTAGAACATTAAAGATCTTATGGGAAAACTCTACATGGAGAGGTCTTCACATTTGTCAATGTACAAGAAGTTGGAAATTGAGAAACTCACATATTGGTAATGCTGCCATGCATAGCAGGTCCTGGTCATTGACTGCAATTAAATAAAATCCAGTTAATTTATTTGTAGCACTATATTATATTATATTGTATTATATTATATTATTTTTTCCAATATTAAAAAAACTCAAAGGGAAGCATACGATCTGGTCTTCAGCCAGCAGATGGTGGTAGAGCACAACAAGGCAAGGCAACTTTCATATAGCAAACTTTCAACAAGGCAATTCAAAGTGCTTCACATCATTTGGGAATAAAAACAGTAAATGTATAAAACACAACATTAAAAGCATATAACATAAGACACAGAACAACATATGGCGCTCCAGTTAGTATTAATCATTTACTCAAAGGCAACTCTAAACAGATCGGTTTTTAGCCTTGATTTAAAGGAACTCAGTGTTTCAGCAGCTTTGGTAAATGGCCTGCATTTGTATAGCACTTTTTCAGCCAGGGCCAGACAACAAAGTGCTTTACACTGCATTCAGAAACTGAAAGCTGCTTCTCCATCTTTAGTTCTAATTCTAGGGATGAATTATAAACTGCTTAAAGTATTCAGAAGTCCATCATCTGACCTACAAGGAGCCAGTGCAAGAACTTTAGATCTGGGGTAATATTCTCTACAGCAGAAGGGATGTAAAGTGATGTAAAGCTTAGAAGCTGATCCATCCAAACCCAGTGCCTTGAACTGATTTTTTAAAATATAAGACATTTATGGGGTATTTATACCAGTTAAAAAATCCTAGAATTACATCTATAAATTAAATTTTTTTTTGTTCTTCTTCTGATTAGCAGTCCTGTGAGTAACTTAATTGGGTACATACAAAAGCTCCACAGACTTCTATTAAACCTACTTCCCATTTGGGAAAGGTCTTAAGTTTTTTTATATTAGTCGTCTTTTTCATGGCATCAGCTTTTCAACACAGACTGTTGAAACAGTAGATACAAGTAAAAGAATATATGCCTGAGCATTCAAGGTATAAAGTAACATAAAAAACAACAACATTTAAGGCACTTTATGTTATAGGTCTCATTTGTTTTGAAGAGAAGGTCAGTTGTCCAGGGAAAGGGATAAAGAATGAGACAAAAAGGAAGATGGGAGGGAAGAATGTGGGTGGGGGTGTGAGTGACAGCTTGTTGACTTTTACTAGATGCTGAGGACCCAGTGGATCAAACTTGATTCCTCTAATAAACTCCCCTATGTGGTGTATTGGGGAGGTCGGCAAGGGTACTGCCTGACGTTTGACCTGCTTAGTCCCCATTTACCAACCCTGATGTCAAAACTACCGACCACCTCTGAACTGTAGTACAGAGTGTATAAACCTGAGACTACCTTGCACTTTGCCTTAGAGCTGGTGGTCGTGAAACCCATACACTCTCTCACTTTCCATTAATAAGATGAATAATTCACACATTCATGTTACGAAACAATACTTAAAAACTTGGAGATATTGAAAAGTTGATAAAACGTTACTCTGCAAAGATTACTGATATGCCATTTAAAACAAAAGTGAGGGCTGTTCCACAAACCAAGCCAAAACAAAGCCAGGCTTACATTAACAATGCAGGCCTAATTTCCCAAAATTCAGTTTCACAAACAAGGCCAAACCTGAAGCCCCACTTTGTCACTATGGTGACATATGCACTTGGACAAGCCCGTAGCAGACTAACTATTAGGCTTATTTTAGCTTGATGAATTTGATTGGACACGCCCTGTGATGTCAGAGAGTATGTTTTCTTCTTCTTCTTCTTCTTCTTCTGAGCGCAAGTGGAGTGGAAGGTGGGAGAAAGTGTCTTGAGTGAGTGTTGTTTTTCTGAACTTTTCTGGTTACTGTTTGTCTTATAGTTTGCGAGTTCATATTTAATTTTTAAGTGTTTCTTTTGTGTTTAGGAGGTAGTGGGCCAGCCTGGGGCGGCACCATTGCTGGTATAGGTGGCCTCGCCACGCTGACGAGGCAGCATGGTATGAAAGTAAGCACCGGCTTCTCATGCAGCATGAAGGAAGTCGTGTTAGCGGTGGGGGAGGTTTTATGCACAGCTCCGTGAAATCCGCAGCCAGCTGCACAGGTCATCCTGTCGAATGCTCCTCCTCCTCCTTTCATCAGCGATGACTTTCTAAGGAGAGAGATTTCCAGACACGGGAAGATAGTTTCTCCTATAAAAAAGGTGTCTGGATGCAAATCACCATTGTTGAGTCTTGTCGTCTCAGACAGACGTCAAGTCTTCATGATTCTGGCAAATAAATGTGAAGATCTCAATCTGAGATTTCATGTTAAAATTGACTTTGACTACATATTGTTCGCTACTTCTTCTGCAATGAAATGTTTCAGTTGTGGGGAAGAAGGTCACACTTTAAAAGTGTGTCCACAAAGAGCAGAATCTGGCTCAAATAAGGGAGGGATACCGTCTCCTAGCAATGCTGGGAGCAGTGCAGGCAGCGTGGGGAGAGGGGGGCGCCACAGTCAGAGTCTGGCGTGGCTGGATCCAGTGATACAACTGAAAATAGTGAAAACAACAGTTCAGGGAAAGCAACAGGTGAAGGTAGTGCGCCAGAGTGTGAAAAAACCCAGCCAAGCACAGTAGAGAAACAGTGTGAAAGAGAGGAGGAAGCTGTGGCTGGAGAACCATTGGAGAGTATTAGTGAAGTGGTTGGGAGAGAAACTGAAGCCAGTGCTAAGGATTTAGAGAAGTCAGAGAGTAGTGCTGCGAGGAAAGAGGAGGTTGAGGGTGTGTGTGAGGCAAGTGGTGAGGGAGAGAGTAACAGAACTTTTAAAAAACCAGCTGAGGACATGGAGGTGGAGGTTCCTACTTCTGTTGCGAAAAAAAGTTCAAAGAAAAGAAATGTGTCTACTGAGCGAACAGTTGAAACAGGAACTGGTTCAAAAAACAGTAGGCATTTGGGCAGACTAGCCTGCATCAGGATCCGTCAGATGAGAGTGACTGTGAGAGTGTTTTTTTCTGACATAAGTGACGTGTCACTAAGTCAAGCCTCTGATGGGAAGGAAAAATTGTACCTTGCTGCAGCAGTCAACATTTTTTAAATGAAACAAAGAATGTGAAGGGGTTGAATATTGAAACGTTTTTCCCTGATGTAAAAGCCTTTTGTAGATCTGTGATATGTCATATTGCAAACAAGGAAAAGACCAGTTTAACAAATCAAGAGGTATATAGACTGTGGGCAAAGATAAAAAAACAGCATTAATTTATGAATATTATGACTCTAGATATAATCTTACTGGTGTTTCTTTTTATTGCCATTCAAGCTTTTCATATCATGGCTGCGGTGAATAATTTTAAGGTGTGCTCCGTAAATGTAAATGGAGCAAGGGATCCTAGAAAGAGAGCAGTGCTTTTTGAGTCAATGAAATGTAAACGTATGGATGTGATCCTCTTACAGGAAACTTATAGTGAGGATTTAATTCAGGTTGATTGGAAAAAAGAATGGAGAGAAAGATTTTTTTTAGATCATGGGTCATCGGCAAATGGGGTTTTTAGTTTTTGAGGCCTTCTCCTCAAACTCAGTGAAGGTGGAATCCTTTGTTAAAGGTTGAGCTTTGGCTTTAACAGCTAAATTTGACCTTTTTACAATCGTTGTTTTAAATATTTATGCTCCTAATGTAGAAGCTGAAAGGGTAAAAAATTGTAAAACAATGTAAATGAGAAACGAAAAATGTTAATGTCACAGATTATTTATTTCTGGGGGGTGATTTTAACTGCCCAGTGAACAAGCGTCTGGATCAGAACCATGTAGAGCCTCATTTGCCGTCAGCACACATCCTGAAGCGGTTGATCTGCAATCATAGCCTGGTGGACGTGTGGAGAAGGATGCACGCTGACTGCAGGCAGTATACATGGTCCCACCACAACGAAGGTAGGATCTCTTTAGCTCAGTTGGATTGATTTTATTGTTTTTCGCATCTGGCATCGTCTAGCATGTTTGGAACCACCAGGTGGTTCATTACTCAAGATCCAGTCAGAAATGGTAGATTTCTTTTGGGATAAATTTCATAGGGTACCCCGAGCTGTCTTGCTTTTACCAAGGGAGGAGGGGGACCAGGACCTTGTCCATCTGGCCAGCGGAGCAGGCACTTTTAGATTGCAGTTTGTCAAGAGATTTTTAACAAATTCCACAGATGTGATATGGAGAAGTGTGGCTTGCTGCATTCTGAGGCGCCTGGGTGAACTAAATTTAGATTCTGCATGGTTTTTAACAAGTTTTTAAATCTTTGCACTTGGAAACTTTGCCTCCTTTTTATCAGTGTGTTTTTAAAGTGTGTGGCCTTCTTAAATAGACTAAGACCGATACCAGGTCGCTACACTGGCTTTTGGAGGAGCCTCTAATTTGCAGAGCAAGACTCGATGTGATTGACCATTCCTTGGCAAGATTAACACGACAATTGTATCACTCCAAGATTGTAAGCCTGAGACAGCGGGTTCACATAGCAGGACCAGCGCTTTCTGATACTGCCGCTCTTGCTTCAACCCTCAAAGTGACTTCAATTAGACTGATTGAGAGGGCTCTGAACCTCTGGAAAACAAAACTGTTGAGTAATGAAAGGATGCTTCTCTTAAAATATAGCAGAGGAGAAATTATACCGAATCTGTCAGACGAGTTCCCTGATTTCAGTTTGTCTCTTGTCCTCATGGACTCGGCTGGTCCTCTTCTGCAATTCAAAAATCCAGACGAACTGACTCTTCATAGAGCAAACAAAAAATTTTTTTATTGGATTTGTTTAAAGACTATAAATGCGAAGAACCTGATTGGAAGACAGCCTACAGTCTGATGGAACAGACTAGGAAGACAGAACCCATAGTGGTTCAATCTGTACAGTCCTCTAAAAAAACGAACTGGTGTTCTTCAGTGGAGAATCCATCATGGAGCGATCGCCACAAACTCTTTTTTATCATTACTTAATGGTGATGTTTTAAACACCTGGCCATTCTGTGGTCTGTCTGAGAATGTTTTTCATGTTTTACACAATGCAGGAGACTTGAACCCCTTTTTAATCTATTTAAACTGATTTTTAGTGGTTTTCGTGTTGTTTTTTCTTTTACTGCCTTTATTGGTGGTTTAAGGAAGAGCAAAAGAAATAAGGTTCAGAGTAGCATTTTGAACTTTTTAATTGGTGAAGCCAAATTGGCCGTTTACCTGTCACATCGACACAAGCGGTGCAAACTTGTGATCTAGTGACTCTGTGGAAGCTAAATGTCAAAGCCAGGTTGCGGTTGGAGTTTAGTTTTCACTCTGTGAGTCGCAGTTTGGAGAGTTTTAAGGAACAGTGGACAGAGGGTAATATCCTGTGTAAGGTTAATGATGAAGGAAAATTAGAATTTGGTGACGTGTTACTGTGAGTTTTTAATGTTTTCATTGTACTCTTTGCAAGAATTGGGTGATTAAATGTGTTTTTAAAATCAAAGATCTTCTTCTTCTTCTTCTTCTTCTTCTTCTTCTTCTTCTTCTTCTTCTTCTTCTTCCCCCCATACAACGCGATGTGGAGTTTTATCTTTCAAAATGTAGTTCTAATTAGATTACATTTTAACAATTTTACCAAATGATTGATATTGTTAATTAACATAAGTTTAGAAGTTTACAGTTACAAGTGTTTTCAGTACTCACTGTGTGTTACACTCTAGACTGTCCATGCAGCAGCACCATGTACTGCAGATCATGTTATTACAACTCAGTATGTAATCAATGATTCACACTGTTAACCCATGCAGCCTCTCAAACTTTTATTTCAAGCAGCTGGTGTTCCCCTTATTGGTTACGATATGTTTGATGCGTTAATAATTCTTGCTCCACTTGAGAGAAGCACGCTTTCCTTCCATTCTCACCTATCTCACACTGACTGACAGAGGCTGCCTTTAATGTACACACCTGAGCCTTGCTTGAATTAGTGCAGATTGAATCCACCTGAGCTTTGTTTGAGGAACTGAAAGAGCCTGGAGTGAGCTGTTACACTAATTCAAGCAAGGCTTTTTCAAATAAGCCTCGATTTTTTTTTTTAGCCAACTTTAGCCTGTCTTTCAATCCAGGTATTTCTGTCAACAGTAATTATATTTGTGTGGCAAACTGTATACGCCTGAGAGAGCTGGAGATCTGGGGGACTGATGCTGCAACCTTAGAAGTAAAGAAATTGACTCAGGAAACCCTGTGTGAAACCTTTCGCACATGTAATGATGCGGAGGGGTTGAATACGGTTTTCATTTATGTATAGTTTGATCATTTGTTTTTCCTTTGCTCGCTTAGATATTGACATTTTTGTTTAGTTTAGCATTGCTTTCTATTTATTAAGTCTCAACCCTTTTATATCTTCTACCTCCCTTCATCAATTCCATTTATTCTATTGTTTACCTTTCCTCAGCCTTCCTTCCTGTACAGCTGTTACGTCCTCGTCTTTATAGAATGCCAAAGTGCTCAAAATTAAATTAATAAATAAAATCCTATGCTATAAATGCATACATTAATAAATAATTGACAAATATATAATTTGACACGAACAGCTTTGTGTGCGTCTTTATTTTGTTTGTAGTATGTATGTGTCCCATGCAAATGTAGGGCAAAGCTTTTAACTGAAGCTCTATGGTAATAGTGATGGCTGACTTGTTCTCTACACTTTTTATGCATACTGGACATGGGGCTCAGTCTGTGGTAAATGAGCAATTTGGAAAATGACAGTGTTGTCTGCTGACAAATTAAAGGATTTGGAAAATATAGAAGCACTGTATAAGTGTAGTGTTCACCTGTGTACCTTTTTCAGTTTTTTATTCTAAACTATCAATATGCTGCCTGGTGCTTGGGGCAGCCTCATGACCAACCACTGTCCTGTAAGCAGTTATTTCGTCATTGTATATGTGTTTAGAAAACTGCATTAGCTAAAATGTGTAACCATGCCCCAAAGCTTAAATTTGTCCTTTACCTCCTGTTATGATCTTCAAACAAACATAGATCGTGTTTGTGAAAATCAAAGACTTATTCAGTTTTCCAGTTATTTATTTTGACCCAGTTGTGTAAAGTTTTCTGAGTATTTTCAATTTACTTAAAATCCTTTTAGCTAATTTCCTTGCTTGCTCTAATTAGGTTTACCCCAAGAATAAGGCCAGGGGCTGATGGAGTAAGAGACTGACTGGATGGAGGGAGGGTAATAACCTCTCTGCTGTTCTTTTCCAATGTGTTACCATATTCTTCCACCCCCGCCACCACTCCACCTCGTTACTCCCTCCAACAGTCACCATGGGCTTTTTATCGACTGGCTCTTCTTCCTGTTTGTGGTACTAAGAGGATGAAATTAGATCTGCATTGGCGAGGATTTGAGATAAATTGGGCAGTGGATCGGTCCTAACTTCATTTTATCTCGGTTTGTCAGACGGGGAGAGCAGGATAGCTCTTTATGATGCATCTGATAAAAACAACACCAGACCCACATGAATAACACTAGACTGAATTTTCTTCTTCTTAGTTCAGGAAGCATCAAATTTAATGATTTGACGTAATGACAGCAGAGCAAAAATCCTGCAGAAATTCAGAAAGCCACAGGGTCACTGATAATCACAGATGTATGTGAACCAGTTGTATCTGGCCCTTTGTGCTTCCCCCAATTTTGGCCCAAACAGATTTACTCAGGGGTAATTGGACGCTCCCATTAGAATTCCCATGGGTGAGGGAGTTTGCTCCTTAACGTCTTTGTAAGGTTTGGAGTTGGGTTTTGGGTCTAACTCTTTTCAGCCTCCCCCTTTGAACCTTGACAGCTGATCCTGTAGCTGAAACTGACACTGATTGAGACCTTCCTCTTTAGAAATCCAGAATGGGAAGAGGAGTACAGTTTGAGAGGAGTGCAGCTGATTCCTAAAGTATTTGGTGTTGTATACAAGACAGACACCATGACCCTTATGATTAAACTCAGCACAGGAGGTTGCAGAGAATACAGAAGGCCTAAGGGTTGACAAAAAAAATCTAAATGTTCTACTTTCATCAGTTTATATCCATCCAATAAATATAAGAGCATTACAGAGGATTTTAAACATTTGGTTATCATCGAAATTGACATAATCTCAAGGTGGCATTCTGACATCTTTCATCAACAGAGTGTAGTTTACAACAAAGAAATAAACAGTCTCACTTAAATGTTATTTTTTGTTATAGTTTGTTTTGAGTTCTCAGAACCACCCTCTTAGAATTAAGTTCTTTTAACTATCCTTGCCCTTTTTAAATTCCATTCATACAGGAGTCAGGGACCTTGATAAAGACCAATGTGATGAAACTGCCTGTTTAAAAATAAAATCTAGTTTAATTTTAATTATACTGCCAGACATACCTGATTTAAATAACTTTGTCATGAGAACTTGATGAATAGCAGATCTCTCCAAAATTTGAATCGCATGTACTGAATCAGAAACTGAAGGAGAACTGTAAATTCCACAAAGACAATGTTTACATGAACATAAATACCTCATGCAAGTATGGAAAAGGGCCTGTGATGCTGTGGGCGTATTTCCTTTCCAAAGTCACGGGCAGTACTGTATATCTGAAATGTTAGGAGATTGACATTCAAACAAACAGAAGAAAATATTGTTCCTTGATAAAACTCTGCATAAGTAGGGACTTGGTGTGTTTTATTAGGAAAATAATCCAAAACGTATTTAGAATAAAAAAAAATCACCCAATTACATCCTGCTATGAAAAAATGCATCTAATGCTATTTAACTTATAAAATATAGATTTATTTTTGACAAGGAAATTTCTCAACATCAACAGTGACAGCTTGCTAAATTTAAATAACCTGAGGTCTTCTATATGACAGCTTCTTCTGAATCTGCAGAAAAATTACCAAAGATGTACAGAATTCTTTGACATCTAATGAACTCTTCATAGTTTTTCAATTGTATTTCTCCTGGTGGGTGGGGGTTGGGTGTAAGAGTGTCTGATTATTGCTCTCCGGCAAATGGAGCCCACCAAGATTTGCAAGAAAGCCCTGCCATTGACCAAATGGCACAGAGCCATCAGTGCTATGAGACTCTTTGCATTAAACTGCAATAAAGACTAAAAAAAAAAAAAAAAAAATACTAAAAACTTTTAGCTCTATAGGGAGGTTTTAAAACATTGTTATATGATGAATCAGTTGTTGTTCATTTCTTTACAAGTACAACTAAAGTTATCATTTCTATTTGGTTTGTCTGACTTTTTGTTCCTACAGAAACGCTCACCACAGGCCTTAGACTCTTGACTTGAGGTTTTTGATCCAGTTCTGGTAACATCACAAACAGACAAGCTGCGACACATTATGCCCCAGGTCAACATTGCAGTGCGTGTTGACCCAATAGGTCCCTGTCTGTCATCACAAAGCATGAACAGGCTTGAGCAATACAGTGAAAAATGTAAAACTGAGAAGATTTACTGTAAATCCTCCATCTGAACTTAGTTAAGACTAGTTTCAGTTGTATTTATAAATGGTAAATGGCCTGTACTTGTATAGCGCCTTATTTAGTCTCTAGGGACCCCAAAGTGCTAATACTACATTCAGTCATTCACCCATTTACACACACATTCACACACTGGTGATAACAAGCAACGTCGAGCCACAGCTGCCCTATAGGACACACTGACAAAGGCGAGGCTGCCTGGCACTGGCACCACCGGGCCCTTATAAGCCTGAAAGTTGAAAGAAGCAGATGGAGTAAAAGCAGGATATACAAAATTAGCAAATAAATATTTGACAGTGCTTCAGAACTGTACACATCATGGGTACCTTACTGTTTGATTGTAAACATGTTATTGTCGTACCGGTATTATTCTCGCTTCTGAAGTCTCGTCCCTTCCGGATCGGGTAGCACCCAGCCCCGGAATAGTTCAACTAACCTGGGATATCATTTGCATGCAGAGAAATTTGGTTTTTTTAACCGCATTATCTGGGTGTTTTAGCTCGATTGGGAGTAGGCCAGTTTGATTCTACTTCAGCTAGACTAACTTCATGCGATTTTTTTGTCCAAATTTAGTTGGACTGAGGCAATGATCCTGTTTTCTCTTATTTTATATAAACCCACTGACATAGCCAATGCAATTTTCTGGGTTTTGCTGAAAGACTTTTTGCCAATTGGAATATTAAGATGAACTTGAAAGAGTTGGTAGTATTGAATTAGAATGTGTCTAATTGAGTTTAAATCTTTTTGTGATTGGATTAAATAATTTTTTTATTTCTGAATATAGTATAATCTTTTAAGTGCCCTGAAATATAAATAGTTGTTGAAAGTTCGTGTTATAGGAATAAACTAAATTGAACATATTTTCAGATTAGGTCACTTGGTTCCTTTTTCATTTTCCACATTTATTGCACACTTCATTTTAGTTAAGATTTTGCTTTCTCTTCAGAATTTTTCATTGCTGTATTTTTCAGTTTCTCTACCTGTGTTCCATAACCACGCTTTGTCCATCTTTGCATTTGGTTTGTTTCATATCTCCAACATGACACTAAGAATTTCCATCAGATTAAATTAGTGAATTTGCTCCACAGTCCTTTCAAGACTATATGTGGCAGTGTTCACCTCTTTGCCTTCTTTTTTACACTGGTGTTATTTATTCAAATAACCCCTCAACAATTAATCATAATATTTGATAACAACCACAACATTGAGTAAAAGAACATGTGAATCAGGCTGCCTTTCTTGGATGTGCAGATAAACGTTGGAAAGCTCCATGTCCTGTTGGAGAGTTGTATCTTCTTTTAGGACTGCAGTATTCAGCTCCTGATAACCTTTTCTGCATCTAGAGTGCAATAATACATCACTCCATTATTTAGAGGATATATCAACCTTGACATCATGGCCATCCCTCTATACCTGCATTCAACACATAAAACAAGTCACTGCAATCAAAACCAGAGCCTGTGTATTATATGAGAATCAGAAGATTGGTGCTTGTCCTTGACTATTCTGATGGCAATCAGATTTCAGGCAACAGCTTGCAGTCAGTGTTTTGCTTAAAACGGGAACAGTGAGCAGTAAGTCTCATAGATGATCTGACTTTCTTTTCCTCAAGAGGTTGAAGTTTGGCTTTGATCATGTTAGATGCTTCTGAAACACATTTTACTGCTGTGTAAAGGGGAAAAATATGATTTTTTTATGTCTGGGTCTTTCCATCAAAGCTTTACTTGATTCAGAATCTTTAAAACAAGTTATCCGATCACACGGCTGTAAGCAGAGCTGCTCAGATATGATCTAATGACTGACTTGTCTTTGAATTAAGAGCTTTAGAAACACTGCAGAATATCTCAAATGTTGGTCAAGCTTTAAAATCTCAGGTTGATCAGCTAAAAATCATGAAAAAACCTGTTCTATCAAGACCAGAAAAATATTGTTAAAAATATCTAGTTAGAAGCTTGAGGGTTAGAGAAGAAAAACAGCACAACTAAATTTTACAAGCTGACAATTGCACGAAAATGTTGTTATGGGGTTGAATATATCGCTGTACAGATTATCTGAAAACTGACACTGATTTAGCTGCATAAAAATAAGTGAAATTTATATTTAAAAACATACAGAATTTATGATTTGCTTCAATGTTGTGGGATCTGTTGTCTTCAGGAAATAAGGCTACATCACAGCTTTCTATGAAACAAGTTATGCAGCACATGTGATTTGATCTAAAGCTTTTGGCAATAAGGTGGTCTAAGACAAAATAACAGATGTAAAATATAAAATTACCACAAAAATGAAATTTTGAGTGAAAAATTTATCTTTTTTATGAATTTACTGCAGATTTCCTAATTTTGAGAATTGGTCCATGGTATCGGTTAAGTTTAACCGATTCCGATACATGTACATTAGATGGACTTGGGGCCAATACCCGATAACGGTATAGGTGCATCTCTACTTTTTATAACTAATATTTACACCAGTCTAGGTCCTTGCACAATCCAAATAAATATAAAAATATTTTAATCAGAAATCATACTTACAGTATCAATGCAAATTGCTTTTTTAGGGGTATACTTACTGTAAATGATGGGGTTCACGTATGTAATCCATTGCTAAGTCTAAAATCCAGTTTTTTGTGCATGTTTCACAGATGTTAAATGCATGTAGCAAATTCTAAGTTAATGTTTGCTCAGTTTTGTAAAAGTTTCATAGGAATTTTCCTAATAATTGCTGCTACTCTCCAAATCCGTTTACATCATCACGTAGGTCAAACTCCATCACTTGGTCTAAAATAGTCACAAAGACAGCTGTTTTACTACTTTTTTCATTGTGATCAAAACAAACTAGTCCAAGAAAAAAAGCTTTATTAGGAGAACTTTTACTTTTGAATTCAGTACGCATGTATTTTTTTTATGAAGCAAACAGTTGAAGCAACACATTTTCAAGCTTCACCTTATGTGAACTTATAAAGTGAGCAAGCATTCATTGCTGGCTTAACAAATGTAAAGCAATTGTTGCAAAAATTTCACAACCATTAGACACTGATAACAGTGCATAATTTTATGCTATGCAGTGCTGAATCTCTGTCTGGTCTTGTAAAGATTTACTCACGTCAGAGTGCTGAATGCTTGAAACTGCCTCACAGTGTTTTCAGATAAAGAACTTGATATATATAAATTTATATTGGGTTGAAGGGGGAAAGATTACTTTTTTTTTATATAAGATCAGTTATACACGTGAATACTAGCCAACTGACTTAAACCAAAAAAGAAAATAACTTTAGTTCAAAGTGAGACATGAGCTGTTTTTAGACCTGATGGTCCGGTAGACTTGGTTTAGTCGGGGACTAACACTGCAGCATTCTCCTTTTCCTGTTCTTTTTTAAGTTGTGAGGTTCGCTTTTATATTGTACTTTATAAAAAAAACAAAAACTTTTGTGCAACATGTTACCTCCTCGGCTGTGGTGGCGCCTCACCAAGAAGCATCCAATACAAGAACACTTCCAGTGTGTATGTTTATGTTAATAAATATAAAACATTATTCATACCTGCTTATCAACTTGATTGAAAAAAATATAGACACCTGACGTTATTGTCTAAGACAGAAATCAAGAAAAGTCCAATTTTGAACACCACAAAGTTGAACAACAATGATAATAAAAAAAATATTTATGGAAGATATTTTGATAAAAATGTAATGGTCGCAATTTCATGTCAATGATACAAAGTCTATTTATTATTTCAGAATTTTTGTCAAAGGTTTTAGAATCACATTGTTGGTTTTTGAATAAAAAAAAAGATGATCCTAGATTATTTATTTTTTTTAAATAGTGAAAAAGTTATGTTTAACTTGTTCAAATTATGCTATTTGTAACTATTCAGTTTAGTCTGGAAGTAATAATAAAAAAACAAATTTTCTGTCTCTGGACTAATAAACTTTGAAAAGAATTCCTGAATATCATATGGTTAAATAGCAGCAGTCAAACTCAGAATCTTAGAGTTGGACAGTTATTTATGGAGCCTACTTTTTATGACTGTTTTTTTTAAGTGAAATATCTTTCAGTGATGACACAAAATGATTTAATAATGAATGGCTACAGTGTGTTCGACCACTCTCTCTTCATAATATAAAGCTAACTGTATCGCTTTCTCTCCAGTGGGTTTGTTCCTCCAGGTGCATAAAAGCTTTGGAGGGAATTTTCCTGTCTGGGAGTGTGAACTATGAACCTTGTCTTTGTTATGACATGAAGATCCCATTAATTCAATGACTCACTTGTCAGGATTATGTAACAAAAGCTTAAAAAGGTGGGAGCACCGAAACTTTTCCATGAAACAGTTACAGGAGACATAAGTAGAAACATTAAACAGGACATTTATTTTACACAAAATGCAATTAATGCGTTGATGTCTCAGGGTATTCAATTCAATTCACTTTTATTTATATAGCGCCAATTCACAACCAAAGTCATTTCAATACAATTATATAAACATTACAATCAGTTAAAAGTTTTCTATGTAAGGAATCCCAGCAGATAGCGATGAGTCATCGACGTGAGGTTGTGCCCATATCATGCAGAATCCAACCAGAACAATTCCTCAGCAATCCCTCAAACTGAGCAAGAATGTAGCGACAGTGGAGAGGAAAAACTGCCCTTTAACAGGAAGAAGCCTCCGGCAGAAGTTGTTGTATTTGGACCGGAACCTTTAAAGGGTTTAAAGGAAACTGCTAAATCAATCACTTCACTTACAAAATAAAACAAATTAGGTTGGATCTCTTTTGTTAAGAGAAACAAGTTTAATGTACACCCAGCTAGAATACTTTAGAGTGGAACATGTAGCTGTTTGAATATAAGCTATACAGTTTAATAAAAGAAACCTTAAGATATGTCTCCTGAGCAGTACACTTCCCACACTCTGACAGATTATCTTTGTAATTTGAAGTTAAGTTTTTTTTAAGCAAATGTCTTCTTGTCAGAATTCTATTAAAGTTTTTCCCATTGGTTTAGGCACAATTCATGCAGTAACAGAACTCTGTTGTTCCCATACTTCCAAAGATTTTGGCTTTAATAGTTCCAAACATTAAGACTTTTTTTCAAGCAATCTAGGGAAATGTTCATAAATTTATCAAGTTAATTAAAACAAAGGAAGGATGTTATTCAGTGGAAACGGCAAAGTACTGTATACACAAACAAAAGGTAGGAGGGGCAACCCTGCAATGACGTTGCATTGACGCTGGACAGGAACAAACAGAAGAGGAGGAATTAAATAATAATAGGATGATGTGGGAGAAGGTGAAGAATGGCTCCATTATAGGCCTAATAGAATTTCCCCCAGCCTCGCAGGGAAGCAGCATGGACTCACCCTCCATCCCACTTTGCCTTTCCATCCACTCATCCGTCCATTTGCTCATACAAGACAGATAATTTCATCAGTCTTCACTTAATTGTGTGGGTCACTGAGAGAAGTCTGACTGTGCGCTTCAGCAAACAGAGGCAGGTGATGGAGGAGGATTATGAGCAGAATAATAGAGCAGAGTTGGAAACCGCATCAATTTATTGCTTAGATGGACAGCTTGTAAGAAAATGGGTTAAATTGTCCCCTTTGAGTGTAAGCACAGCAAAACACTTAATGCAGTGGTTTGGCTGGAATAAACCTGCAGGATAAACAGCAAAACAGATTCACAGTAAATGTTCTTTTTGTTTATGCAAACACAAGACTAAATCAATGATTTATTAAAATTATAGTGTTTATGTATAATTGATCCAGAAGTTTACATACCCCCTTTTTTTTCTTCTGGTCAGTAGGTAAATCAGAGGAAACTCTTCTTGTTTTGGGTCTGTTAGAATCACCCAAAAAATATTTCTGTTTGCTAGATTACACAATATTGACCGAAAAAATTGTTAAAGATTTTTTTGTATTTGTATTTTACCTCTCCCTTTTCGATGTTGAATGGTGGAGATCTCTCAAAACACTTTTAAAATTAAACAGTAAGTGTCACAGTTCTGGAATATTTGGGTATTGGGTGTGTGTTTTGATTGTTTTTTTTTCTTTCTTGGTTTTCCCATGTTCCCTGTGGGTTTTATCAGCCATTTCTCCCATTTCCACCATTCAGCTTAAGTCACTTGCCATCCCCCAACTGTACCCTAATCAACCATCTGCTTCTGGTTAAGCCATCAACACTCCATAATTATTTCTCATACAGTCATATCATCCTGTTATGCCACCAGCCTGGCTGCCTTTTTATCTTGTGCTATGTTATTTTTGATCAACCCCTGGACTTTAGATTATGTTAGATAATTTTTAAGTAAACTATTGTTTTTCACCTGCATTTTGGTTCTACCATTTTATGACAGCAATATGAACCAATCCCTTCCTTGTACTGTAGAAAAAAACACCTTGATCTTTAGTGTGAAAGGTGAAAAAGATTAGTTGAACAGTTCCTGTAGACTTCACCTGATGTGTTAAGAGTTTCATAATTCCTACTCCACCTGCTCCACCCTTTCAAGCTATGTTTACATAACAGCTCACTATCTGAAACAGATCCACTATTCCAAACTTTTTTGTATCCAAGATGGACAAATGCCAGCTCCACCTGTGTTACCTTGTCAGAGCCTTTGACCTGAAAGGATCAGTTCACTTCTTTACTATGCCGCCCAGGAAGAGCTTCTTTGAAACATCAGATCTCCTGTTACAATCTGTCAACACCAAAGAAAGTACAAGCACATTCATCTCGGATTATCTAAAGACCAGATCCAGCCAATTGTTCATTATGACCATCTAAGATCCTCATGGAGACATAACGTAGGCAAGTGCAGATTAACATATTTTGACCTGTGACCTTATCTCATTAGCTATAAAGACATGTTATGAGAGACGGTGAATGAAGCAGTACTTGGACTGGGTTTAGCTTCAAACCACGAAAAACATGTTTTTGTTGTTCAGGAAATTGATATTCTGACAAAATGCAGATTTATAATGAGCTCAGTGTGACAGTCAGTGGAACGAAGCAAGGGTTTTAAAAACCGAAATGTTTTGTCATAGTTCAGACGTTTTATTGTAAAAAAAAAATTATGCCACATAGTTTTTTGCTTCTACATCTATAAGTACAAAAACTGTTTTAATGTGCTTGATCAATTAACAGTAGCTCTCCAACCACAGCATTATACTACCACTACTGTGCTACACAGTTGGAAGAGCTTTCTTAAGCTTTAAAGCCTTGCCTCCTCCAAAGTTCTGCCCTATATAGTTTGGTCTTTATCTCCTCTTACTGTGATTTATTTCCTCAAGTGTAGTTCTTGAACATCCCTTTTTTCCAGATAATGGCAGATTTTTGAAAATGTGAAAATTACTCCAATTGATTCACTTTTGTTTCGGTGTAGATTCTTTTGTAAAAAATCTATAGTTAAAATTTTTGTGTAGTAACTAGGCAAGTTTCTTTGTAACTAATTATTTTATCAATACTATTTTTAAACTGAAATTCTATTTTTATTTTGAAAATGTTACATGTTGCAAAAATAATTAAATTAAATACATTAAAAGGGAAAAATGTATAAACTGTACTTTTTAATTTAGAATTTTTTAAATTATATTATAAAATTTGAATTAAATTAAAACACTTTAAAATTATTTTTTTAATAATCATTTATTTTTGTATTACCATTGTTAAAATCTAATGCTTTATTTATTATTATTTAGTTTGGGTTCCATACGAGTTTGAGCCGGTCCTGCCTGAAGGTGAAAAATTAGTTTTTCTTGGCAAACTGGAGACAGACTCCAGAAAATGTTCTGGCATGCAGTTGTGTAAACTGATATTCAAGGAATCTACAGTTTCTTAGATATTCCTCAATAAAACCTTCCAGACATAATAGTCTAAGGGTTTTCTTATATCTCTTGGACTTCCTTTTTTCTGAGAATTGGTTAATCCAATAAGAGTTGTCAAATAAATCCTTTTTATCCACCTTCCTCCCATGTGACTCATTGCATTATTTCCTGCCCACAACTTCTTGTCCAGGTTTTTACATGTAAACAAACTGTTACATTTCATCGTCATGCTTGTCCCTTCATCTTTCAAAGGTATAGGGGATAAAACTGACCTATAAGCAGTATACTGAGCTACCTTTATCAACTACATTGCTACACAAAAACTTTTAATTATTGCTCTTTTGTTTTGATCTAGCATTGTTTCCCATTCAGATCAGTGAGTCTGTTAGTTATTTATTTTACTATTTTTCATCAGCTAACACTGGGATTTCCTGCACCAATAAATTATGAGCATAAACCTAAAATCACACGTAAATCTACTCTTACGAATTTAGTAGATCATAGCCTTGTCAATTAAAATAAATCCTAGAAAATCCTGTTTTAAAAAATTAAAGGATTGGTACTAAAAAACTGTTTTGCAACCCTGTTCCTCAAAATGCACACTGCTCGGCATGTTTTAGATGTTTTCCTGCTTCAACAGACCTGATTTCAGTTGTTGGCTGATAAACAGGCTTTTACTGAACTGTAATAATCTAAATTAGGTGTGTTAAATCAGAGAAAGATTTTAAAAGTTTGTGACAGAAAACATTATTCTCTGTAACATCATACTCTTATTTCTTGAATGTAGGTTTAATATTGTTATTCATAGCAGAAACTGGGATTCCTGACGTGTTTTCTATTAGGAGCAGCTTACCTTTATTATATTTAACATGTACTCCATATCCAACTGGTCACTTAAACTCTATCTGACTTATCGCCTTTTACCACATGTCATTTCTGCACACATGGTTCTCTTCACACATAGAGCATTCCTTCCTAGTGGCTCACTGGAGGGCAGTAGCTAGCTTTGCAATGTGTTTTCCATTTGGGGTCACTTGGAAACTAATATTGGATGTAAGGGCTGCTTTACAGCCTGCTTATGCCATGTCTGATCTGAACAAGCCAAGAAAGATCAAGGTGAAACAAGCCTGTGAACACAGGTCAGAGACTATTACATGAGATTTATTTGGATCAGGAACAAGTGAAACTGGTTTTTCAATAATTGATTTATTGAACAGTTTTGACAGCTTAAATCGGATGTAAAAATATTGTGGTGCTTTATTTTATGTCAAATGTAAATGTAATGATTATTTGGGAGAATTATCCATGCAGAAGTTGTGCAATGTCTATGATTTTGACTTTATGTAAATACTAAAAATAGAATAATTTGTATACAGAACACTTTCACAGCAAAATATTGATAAAAAAAAGGATGACACGGTTCAGGCCCCCAGCTCTGAAAGAAAAGGAAGGAATAAGAGAAGTATGGAAAAATTTGTATTTCCAAACTTTACTAAATATTGTAGCCTCCTTTCCTCCTTGTAAGTTTTCTTCTCTCAATTTTTTTCTTGTGCATTTAATTCTTCATGCCACTATTCTGTTTTTTTTTCTTGTCATCCTTCATATATTTCCTCCTTTATGACCCTACTTCTTTCATTGTGTCCTTCTTTCCTCTATTAATCTTATTGCATTTCATTTTTTCTTAAATTTTTCGTTTGGCCCTTAGCCTTCATTCTCCGATAAATATAAAATATGTTTATATAAAACCATCATGTCTAAGTAGTTTTCGTGAAAATAAGGGTTAGTTTGACTTATTTTGGGTTAATTTGATACATTTTGGTTTATTTTAATTTTCATTTTATTATAGCATCTTCTGTTATTTTTAAACTCCATGAAAACAGCTGTATGCATCACTAATTCTTCACAATTCTTCTTTTAACGTTTGTAACATGACCATTAAAGGTAGCTTGGTAACAGGAAAGGTTGAAAACAGCATGTGCCTTTTCACACACCATTTATTTTCCAGATCACTCCACAGACCAAGGAAGCAGTGCTGACAGCCTCTCATGATAGAGCTATGTTGCCAATTAAAACATACTGTGCCATAATTCATGTAGTCGGTTTGATGAAGCTGAGGAAGAACTAGCTCCTCTTGCTTTCCTGTCCTGCTCTCCACCCACCAAGTAAAGAGTATTTCATCTGTTACTCTCCTAAACTCTCCAACAATCTCCTTCAGCTTGGTTAGAACTAAACTGAAGAAATATACATATGCCTTCCCAACACCGAGGGCAAATCAAACTTGATATAAAAATGCAAGGATCTTTATTTAGTATGTATCCATATTGATTTGAAATAATAATTATGTAAAAAAACAAAAATCAGATGCATGATGAGTGGGAGCTGCTTACGTTTAGGTTTTTTTCTTTTTCTTTTGCAATTTACTGTAGTTTTCAAAAGACCATAACTTGTCAACTACATCTAGGATGAATTTTCAATAAAATAGTTAAAACGTATGTTACAAATACTGAGAAGCCATGAAAACACTACCTGATAGAGAGGCTTACATTGCATTCAGCTTGAACATGGAATTTTGAATTTTCAAATTTTCTTGTTTCAAGTTGGAAAAATCAAAAATATCTCTTCTTTAGTTGGGTTTAACTTCTCAGTCAGGTAAAGGGTTATAGGTGCAGCTGAGATCTAAAATGCTCGCACTCGGAATGAAAAATTGACAAATATATATCCATCCATCCGTTGTCTTCAGATTATCGTGATCGGGTCAGGGAGCATCCCTCTTCCCAGCTCATTCTGGGGGGGGTCCCAAGGTGTTCCCTGGCCAGATGGGACATGTAGTTCCTCCAGTGTGTTTTGGGTTTTACCCAGGGTCTCCCCCCATTGGGGCATGTCCAGAAAACCTTCAAAAGAAGAAGTCCAGGGTGCATCCTCAGGACCCCAGACCACCTCAATGGACTCCTTTTGACATGGAGAAGCAAAGGCTCCACTTTGAGCTCTTGGACTTTCTCAAATTATCTCTAAGGCCTAAACAACTAAGGAGTAAATAATACATTTAGTTTTGTAATTAAACCAGCACCACATATACCACTTTACAATCTCTATAACATGATCTATTGTTTTAAAGCTTAAAATAATGTCATAACCACTGATGTGTGTTGCTAACAGTACTTGTCACAACAACAATAAGGAAATCCTGCAGTTTTACAAATTACAACTAGAACATGCTAAACTCAGATGTGTTGACATTCTTGAGTGCGATTTCTTAATTACGAAGCAAATTAAGAGCAGACACATTCCCCATCTGCCACTGTCCAAGTTAGTTTAGCTTTGTTGTTGCTAGTTAGACAGGAGAAAGAATAACACACACACAAAATTGAAAATAAAAGCATTACAATCCAAAAAAAATTTAAACTTCTGATTTTTTTCTTTTTTATAATTTTGATCCTTTCTTCTCCCCTTTAATTAATAGATGTGTTAAGTTTATCATTCAATATCACTCATTTAAATTATGTTTGATCAATAAAGAGAATACATGAGTTAAACAGCTTTATTTACTGTTTTTCTATTGTAGAACTAAAAGCAAATTCACATTCAGTATACAACAGTATATATAGTAGTATACATGGAACATTCACTATTTCTGTACAATTCAGTCCTGGTTGGTGTAAGTCTCATCATTGTTTATTATCAGGCTTTCTTTTTACCCAAATGCACACCTAAAACAATTTTTCACCATTACTCTCTCACTCTGACCGATATTTATTACTCCCTTTTTGCATAATTAGGATTTAACTTGTCTTAAAAGCAGTATCATCACATTCACCTTTAACTGTGTTTACTGTACAAGCAGACCAGCATCTTGGGCAGAAAAAGAAAAAAAATAATATTGTTGAAAGAATTTAACTCATTGATAAACCAAAACACCTGAAAAAAGCACAGATCACCCAGGCTCAGGATGAGGCCTTAATTCTGCTAAGTCCCTTAGACTTTCTAAGTATCAATAACTAAAATACCTATTTCTCTTCGTTAAATGTATTTTTTGTGACACTGAGTCTCATCAAAGAGTTTAAGCTTTGAAGATGAACAACAGAAAGTTATGCTTTTGCTGGTGCAAATGTTTCAGATGTTCTCCTCTGGGAATGTTTTGTAATTTAATTGCAATGTGTGGTAATATAAAGAGTTATTTACGAAATAGCTAATAGTGCACATGTATGAGTACTAGCATGCAACTAATTTAATGTAGTAGAACTGAAAAATGTTGCAAATGACCTGAGCTGCAACTCAAAGTGTACGTTTAATTTAGGGATTTAAACATTTTCCTCTTCTCTCATAACCTAACCACAATTAAATGACATGTACTATACAGTACTAATATGCTAATACAGGAATTTTATGATAAAGGTTTGTTCTATGTTCATGGGATTTCTCTTGTTTGTTTTATACATAAAATATGATAACCCATTCTTGCCGACATCTGAGAGTCAACTATTATAAAGGAAATCCCCTTTGTTTAGCTATTTGCTTGCATTAAACATGGACAGCACTGACAGGAAGAGAGTAAGTCCTGTTTACATATAGCTACAATGCACAGTGGTGCCTGAAAGGTTTCAACTAAGCTATAAGAAAGGATACAGAAATTATTTACAAATAAAAACAATGTTACAAATTCCTAAAAGCAATAAATGTACAACATCAACATACACCTGAAATAGTTCCCAGGCACTTGTGATGCATAAGACATACGTGATTACACATTTAAGTGCTAATATCAAAACAGAAATCTAATACCATTTAAAATTGTTAGGAGCCACACAACCTTTAAGAGTACTATTAGTAGTATCCATACCTTCATTTAAAGTAATACGACATCATTATGCTCAGTATACTAATGAATAATAGTGATCTGTGCTTCAGTGTAATAGCTCATTTGAATACCTTGGTGAGTTAGCCCTATATTTTGTATGTTATAATGGATTTTTTTTCTTACAGTGAACAAAAAAGTAGGTAAAAGTTGTCCTTAATAAAAAAAACTGAAAAAAAAGTTTTACCATGAAAGTAAGAAAATTATTTCCCAAATTCCAGTAACTTTTGTCTCAGCTGTCTTGGCTTTTATCCAGTGTTTATCGTTCTTAACAAAGAACAGAAACTTCCCTCTTCTTTTTTTTCCTTTTCTGCTTAACCGTTTCTATGTCCAATTTATCAGTTTGAAGGATTGTCAGTTGCAGTAACAATGACGTTGTTTGTGTTGTAAGAGAGCATTTATTCAATTGTTGAGCATTTGGGATTTCAAAGAAATGTTCCCTGAGAATATTACCAAAAAGAAGAAAAAAAGATTCTAGCATTTTTTTTTGTGTGTTTTAGCTGTTTTAGTATTTAGAGATTCTTTTGGTTTTAACTCTAATCTAGGTGTTTTTTTGATTTGCAATTGCAATTTGAGTTTAAATTGCAAAAGAGAGACTGTCTTGTCTGCTGCACCTCACAGTCACTCGTGTACGCAGTAAACAGTTTTCTCCAGAGTGTAATCACTACTTTTACTGTACTCTGCAGATGATTAACTGAATCTACAGTGAATATAAGTAACTACCAAATTATTAAATGGTCAGATTAACAAAGGGAAAGCTTAGCTGAAATTTTTATATATATACAGCTAGCTGTGTGTTGAGTCAGTTATGCGGTGATAAGGAATTAAACAGTCTTGATTGTTGTTGGCGAGAAGTTAGCTTTCTTAACCAAACTAAACCATTTTGGTGCAACACCTACAGAAAGTCCAGATGGAACTAAAATGCATTTCAGTTTTTTGTTTGTTTGTTTTTTCAGAGATTTTTAATCTGAGTTTGGGGATTCAGGATATTGGTTATTTCCCGCAAAGACAGCATGTTGCTAGAAAAAACAATCAGACATTTTACATCATTAAGCAGTGTTAAATCAAACTGTTTTGAATATTAACAATAAACAGTACATGGTCCCCTCATAAGAATGTGTCATGCCATTTATGTGGCAGAATATATTTTTCTTATTCTTTTAATCATTAACTTTGAATGCAAATGTACAGACAAACACCATCAATGTGTGTTTTGTTGAGCATGGTACATGCATGCAGGGCTTCAGACTGTGTGTATGTATGTATAGCAACTAAATCTACATTTGAGTCTACTTGCTTGCCATGTAAATATAATGCGTAGGATTTTTATAGGGTCTCTGCCATTTTCAGGGTAAGGATAAGAAACAGTGATACTAGTCATGTTTCAGTGGTTAATAGATAGCTAAGGCCTATATATCAACCAGCTGCCGCTAGTTTGAAAAGTCTGATGTGGCATGTGAATAATGTCACTGAACAGGTCGGGTCTGAAAACACTTTGGAAACATAGATGTAGACAAAGGACACAACATAACAGAAAGGGTGGAGGGGCCACAGAGAATACAAAGTTTTAGGGATAAAGAGAGACGATCCAGCTAAAAGAAACCAAGACGAAGTTATAATTTAGTTACAGCAGTTTGTGTTCAAAGCTTACAACTGCTCCACTGATAGTTTAGTCAGAGGATTTTAAAGCCTGATTGACCCTATGATCAAAAATAAAATGTGCCTTTCAACTTCCAAATTGCTTTGATATTCCATGTTGTCTTGAAGTTCAGTCGAGTATCTACACTTCATAAACATAGATTTATTTAGTTTTTAGAACATTCTTCTGAGGTTCTGAGTAATGAGAAACACCCTCCTTTTGACAAATGTAATTTCAAGTAATTCTTGGATAATTTATCTGCCTGTTCTATCACAAAGTTAGAGTGTCAAGTAGCTGTAGCCGGAATTATGTGGAGTTATTAAGACGCTGTATTGGGAATATTTGAACATTAAGGTTCAGGTGTTAAGTCGTTGTGGCAGAAATATTACACCACAGAAGTAGCAGTGGGATGTGTATCGCTTGGGCTGAGCACCAGACTTTGTGCGATGTCTTCCCGGTTGATCTTGCGAAGCGCCGTGCACAACGCATCAATGCTTGCACAGTCCTTATTCGCCCAGTCCGACAGGAGTGCTTGGACGGGATGCTCTTCCTGTTGGAAGGTCGCAATACGCTCCTCCTCATATCCGAGGAGGCCCGCCAGGTTGCACCAGTCGCTGTCCTGCATGTAGTCACAGCTGTCTCCTTCGGTTCCCCGGAAAAGCAGCTTTTCCACTTTCTCTCTGGTGTGGAGAGGAAGGAGCAGACAAGGTTCTTCATCGATGGTCACAACTGCAGGGGGGAGTAAAAAATATTTTATCTTATTTCAACAATTAACTTGAACAAATTTAACATAAATTCTGCAGGGATTCATTCAGAAAAAGGTGTTGAGTGTTGGATTTAAAAAAATGTTCAAGGCAGATTTTTAACAATCCGTTTTTAAAATTATTGAAAAAAAATCTAATCCTGTTATTTTTTGCTGGTCTCTATTACAGCTGTTTTGTCTCTTCAAGAGCGACTATTGTAACACTTCCCCTCAACAGATTCAAGTCATCCAGCTCTTCAGAGGACAGGTAATAAGCAATAAATCTAATTGTGGTGTTAGAGAAGGGATGCATCTATACGAGTCAAGTAGCTCTTAAGGACTGGCCTTGGGCACCCCTGTTATAATCCTAGTGCTCATATTTTCAAATTAAAATGTTATCTGAAAGTATACAGCCCTACCGTCTTTCTCCCCTCCATCCTACATCAATCAGAATACAAGATATGCGCTGAGAAAGAACAGACAATGAAACCTACCAAGCCTGTGATTTATTTGAAATGGGTTTCATTCAGTTTCACTTAGCTAAATATGGGCGACAGTTGTCTGAAACAAGAGAAGGAAGGAGAAGAAAAGTCTGCAGCAGTTAGGATTAAGAAGTGGAAAATGTTTACATTGATCAGATGACGACGGCCTCGAGTCAGATACAAGATAAAACTATACACTAATTTTAGCTGACATTTTCTCAGAACATTATACTATTTTTTTCACCTGAGTTGAACCATGTTACAGGAGCTTACTGAGGGTAATCTGCAGAAAATACCTGTTGATGATAACAAAAAAAAAGATAGCTGGAATGATCCTACTTTAAAGCTCGACTGAAATGTTTGAGGTACATAAACTTTACAATAAGAGTGTTTTCTTCGGGCGTCTTCACACCAACCTCATTAAGTTTGTTGAATACCAACTGTAATTAATTTTCTCTCTTGGTCCCAACCTTTTGCGCTGGTGTGAATACATACCAGTGAACTCTGGTGCACACCAAACAAGCGGACTGAGATCCACCTGAAGAGGTGGTCTCAGAGCAATTCCAAATGAACCCTGGTGTGGAGCAAATCAGGTGTGAATGCAATTGAACTTTTTCTGACCCAGTGAACAAAACAACCTACCTGGCACCCATCTTTGTGGCACATTATGAGAATTCTTTATTTACTCCATTTTTATACATGTGCTGCAAAAATACCCATGATGGCATTAATACAGTCTATTGTATTCTGTCCATATATAAAATGTTAATTTAATTCTACACAATCCTTCTGTCTGCATCCCACTGTAGACTTCATCTTGCAAAAAGACGGTCTTAACGCTTAAACATTTGTTATGATCTGTAACTGTATCAGAAGTTGCTCCACAATCTTTGGTTGATGGTACTTTTGATAGTTTAAAAGATCTTTCATTTTAGTTTATATAAAGTCCGAACAAGGTAAACAGAGAATCCGAATCGTGCCATCACCCATCATGCAGATTAATATGCTGCATGTATGATTATTTCACCGGCCTGAATGCGCTGCAAGGAGCTAAACTGCTCCGCCTTTAGTAGCAGAGACTGAAGCGCCACAGTTTTGAAATCAGGGAACATTTTTTCCAATTGAAGTGATCAGAATACAACAAAACTCTATTAAAAAAGTGGCCGATGGATGATCTCTTTTTGCATCAGTAAACTGCAGTTATCTGTCACTGCCAGTGTGTTTTGTGCTCACAACTCAACAGCTGAAAGACCTTACCATACATGTCTTTTTGCTGAGAAACTCTGGTCCTGCAACATTTACTCGCAGTGTGAATAGGAACCGAAGTGAACAATAAAGGAACAAAATAAACATTTGGTCCGGACCAAAGCAAGCAAACTAACGGATCTTCCTGGTGTGGATAAATCTTTAACGCAATAGTTTTTGCAATAATTATTCCCTGAATATCTCTAAAAAATGTTTTTACAGTTTAGTCAGTCATATGAGATCTTGACTTCAGAGGTTCTTTTCTCAGAAAGACTGGGAAAAGAAAATCCCCTAATAAATATCAAAATACTGTTTACTGGAAGAAACCATCATGAAGAGCTCTAATACTTGCTTAAAGGGGGTGTTGTGGTGTAATGAGCATGTAAGATTGTGTAGCTACCTTTTATCTTAAATTAGTTTTCTTGGGTTTTTTATAACAGTAAAACATAATTGTATATAAAACAATATCAGAACTTGTGTTTTTGTCTTGTTTAAATTGGTCTCTGTGTGCTGATTGTGAATGTTTCCTTCCACTTGCGATGCAGGAAATACTGTTTCAATACTATGTATTCCCTTTAGTTTCTTTAATGTTATTAAAAGCAGATGATTCTTTAAAAGTCATAAATTGTCTTGAAATAGGGTTGTTGGAATGTTTTGGATATCTAGCACAACCCAAAAATCAAACACTGTAAGCCCTGTCAGTTTTTTTAGTGCTTGTCTGCTAATTTTCTACAGTAGGCTTCAAAGGTCATTGTCAACATGAAGTCAGTGAAGGCTTCAGATGGTTCACTGCTGAAGGGAAATTCCTTTCTTTACACGTACTTGGAGGGACAGTTAAGAGAACTGCTAAAGGAAATCAAAACAAAAAATTTACTTTTTCATTCAACCACTGAGATTTGCTTATTCCTATATGTCTTTACATAAAGGTAGTGGTCTTGGAGATATTCATATATGGGGAGCCTAAGTCACGCCCTTCTACTTCCGGTCCATGGGTCCCCAAATGCCAAAAAAAAAAAGAATGAGAGTCAATGGAGCGATTAAAGTTATTTTCTGATCCAGTTTGAAATGCACCGTGGGTCGAACATATGATGTCCGTGAATTTTAAAAGCAAATTTTGATGCAGAGGAAAAAGCTGATTTTCATCCGGAGGTAAAAGTTACTTTAGGTTTTGTGTAAAAACGCTTAGCGGACTACAACTGCAGACGAAGAAGGAGAGTGTTGGCCGTAGCCTCCAGGACGAAGAAAGGAGTATTAAACACGGAGAAAACCTCTATAAATCTGACCATGTGGAAAGTAGCAGCCATGTCGGGGGTAAAGCAGTCGGTGGAGTGAGAGCCAGCATGGAGGAGAAGCTCTACAAGCTCTCAGTGAGTGTTTAATGAGCTATAGCTAGTGCTAACTCCCGTTAGCAAAATTACGTCATATATGCGACTTCTGACCTCTGATTTGTAAGCATTTTAAATGCGAATTTTTACAATCAAATAAATCCCAAATCACTGGACAAACACAGACGAAATGTACATCATTAGTTATCATTTAAATCGAAGTACAACATATGTGTGATTAAGGACGTAAGACAAAGCGGACCAGAAAATAACTTTTATCGCTCCTTTGACTTCCATTCATTATTTTTTCGGTTTGGGGACCCATGGGCCGACCGGAAGGGGAGGAGACTTAAGCTCCCCATACAGATATTAGTAAGCATGTCAAAGGTGCAGCTACCTGTTTGTGACTGAGTCTGCCCCTGCTGCTCTTGCAGACTTTGGCTGTCCACAGAAATGCCACTGTCACTGTGGAGCTTCTCCCCCTCCGGTGATGGAGTCTGGTTTGGGTTGGTTGTGCAGTTGTTGGCTCCTTGCTTGTTCTGCTTACAGCTATTCCACCTGAATGAGGAAAAAGTGGAAGCCAAAAGAAAACTATGAATTTTGTTATGTGTAAGGAAGCCAGATTACCTAGAAAATGCAAGCTACATGCAGAAAGGCCCCAGGTCAGGGTTAGAACCCAAGATCTACTGGATGCAAACCAGCAGCTCCTAACCTGACAAAAAGTGCTTTATTTTTCTGCATTGTAAATGCATGCAAGGCATAATCTAAGGTCGGTGGACTCCACATCATACAAATGAATATTTAAACGAATAAATGTATTTAATTTCTTTCTGCAAAGTTTGTTCTATAAACTAGCAGGAATAAAAAACTGAAACAAAAAATATTGTTATACTATTTAATATTTCACACACACACACATATATATATATATACATATATATACATATATATATATATATATATATATATATATAAATATATATATATATATATATATATATATATAATATATATATATATATAATATATATATATATATATATATATATATATATATAAACCTTTTGATTTATCTTTTACGAATTGTCTTTGAATGTAAAAATGTGCCTCAATAATACAGCATTACCCTCTAAACATATTGCGCATAAACCATTTATGGAATTAATGTATCTGAGGACCATACTTTGACCCATAAAAGAATCTGCTGTCATACTGAAGGGAAGCAGCAGATGATTTATTAAATATGAATATGTGGTGGAAGAATGGAAAATAAGACTTCAACAACCATATTTCAATCAAATGAAATAAACATTTATTGAAGGTACGAATGAATCATTGCACTTATATTTGTAATGTCACAAATAACTATTTTTGACAATAAATCCTATATACTGTATATTTCCTTTAAACAGTTGAACTCTACCGATTTTTTTTAAACTGCAGAACATAGCAAAACCTAGAAGTGATGCTACTTATTTGTAACATAATTTCACAACAAGTTGATTCATAAAGGAAATTTGGCTAATGATTATTTCAAGAAGCCTTCTGTTCGCGGCTTCAGAGATTCAACATATTGCTTTGTTTTGCAGATTATGCGAGTCGCCTATTATGCAACAATTAAAGCATCAAGCTTTTCAGGCAATGTGTGCTTACCTCTTAAAGATGATAAAGGCTACAAAACCCACAACGACAGCTGCCAGAATGGAACAGTAGATGGGGATGAGCTTATCATTAAATCCCTGGTATAGCTTTTCTTTGGAGTCAGTGGTGGTGATGATGGTTGTGTTTTCAATAAGGACCTCTGGTGGAATCTCAAATGATGTACCGTATTGATAAGGTTCCTCTGGGAACACAGTAGAAGTTGTGAATGGCCCCTGTGAGATGCTTGCTGCAAAGAACAGTCACACATAGAAAGGATTCACTTTTTTAGTATCTCCTTAAATATAGTTAACTAAAACATGCAGCATTCCATTAACAGGCTTTAGCTTGTTTGGCTCTTTTTGACTACCTGCTGTATGTCTGTCCAATATCCTTCCTCCTTTAAGCTCTCTGTTTGATCTATAACCATCTTCTTCAGGTTATAAACACCTAAATACATTCTAAATTGTAAGTAGACCATAATTAAATTTCACATATACTGAAGATAAGGTTTAAGACTGAAAGCTGTTATATTGTTAAAATAAAAATAAGTAAAAATGCAATACATAAACCTTTCAATCTTCTTTAAGGAATTTGCAAAAATTTCTACATTTGTTTTTTGTCTGTCAAGATGGTGTGATGAATGTACATTCAGGAGAAAAAAAAAAGAACTTTATTATATTATTTTAGCAAATGGCTTTAATGAAACAAAGAGTAAAAACGGGTAAAAAATGATGTCTGAATACTTTCCGCACTCACCATATATATATATATATATATACATATATATATGTGTATATATATATATAAATATATGTGTGTGTGTTCTTGCTATTGCACGGCTACTGGACTTAGCAAGGTAAGTGAAATTCAATTCACACTGATGAAGATTTACTCATCTGAAGCATGCAGAGAAGTGGATTATTAATCTAGTTAAATATAAAATAAGCCTGAAATTATTGTGACCTTTAAAAACAAAACAGAAACCATCATAGCAAATAACAACTTAGTCCTTCAACAGAAGAACGCCTAATTTTACACCCCTCGTCCCAATACACACGTAACACATGTAACAGTTGCACTGTAAATGGTTGACATAATTTATGGAAGTAAAAGGAATTAGTGTTTCACAAAGTGTGCTTCATTTCTTTATGCAACAACCCACACAAAATGGATTTTTAAGATATGCCAACATACATGGTAAGATAAGGAATAGTGCTTTAGTAATTCCTTTAGTAATTCTTTGGTTAACCTAAAGGGTGAAAAACCATACCCATTACTGCTTTATTTCCTACTTTTTAATCAATAAATAGAAATATTTTTTAAAGACAGATCTACACTTACAGAGAGAAGGCAATTTTTTCAGATAACCATGTTCACCCTAATTGAGTAAAACTAGTGGTGGTGATGGTGCTGGGGGGGGGGGGGGTGTTAAACCCAATGATGAAAAACTGCCAATGCCTTCCTTTCGAATTGTACAACATAGGCCTAACAACGTTCATAAGTGGTGTGCATTAAGTTGCTAAGTTGCAAAGAATAATTCTGAGACCATCTTACTGGTTTATCAAACCTTCCCAGTACACCTTGCCTGCAAATTACGCTGTGAAGCACTTGTAGAAGAAACTTTAGTAATTATTATTAGTTATTCATTGTGGTAGAAAATGCTGCATTATTGTGGGACTTTCCTTATAAGAATTTGAAAGTTTTAAAATGTAATGTGATTTCAAAATGTTCACTACTTCTTACATTTGTGCTTCTGCAAATTGCAAGAGAAAGCAGGCAAATTCTCAGAGAAAACAAGTTAAAAAAAAATGAAGCCTTTAAAAGACTGTCCTCAAAGAGGACATGACAAGTGAGGTCAGATGACACAATCCCACTTTATATTTTTTTCATACATTAAACTAGAGTATTTGAAGCTTTCAGAGAGGATTGCAAAATTTATTGTGAGTGATCTTTTGTTCCAAAAGAAATGGCTAAAGTCAGATGTAAACTTTCCAAAAGGTGCAGCAAATGAAGCACCATGCTCTTAAACCAAGCACGATATTTCTGACTTGAAGATTTGTTTGGCAAAAGCTACAGTAAAAAATGCCACAGATCCAGTTTTGCACTTCACAAATCTCCATTCTGCTCTTTCTTTGTCATCGTCTGTTCTCAATTGCGAGCATAACCATACATACATCTCATGCTGACAAAAGGAAGGGGGCACACACCCCACCAAACACATTAGATCCCATAGCAGGGTCATTTCCCCAGAATCCCAGAGGAGCCATTAATGAGCATAAGAGCAGGTTTGTCCATCCAGTCCTCTGACCATTAGCAGACATGTTCACTCCTCACCGCAGATATGGAAACCTATCCTCGCCTGTCACTTACTTACACTTACTCACATCATTAACAGGAAATCAGCTTGTTGGCTTCCAAGGGCTCTAAATACCTCAGGAGAGCTGCTGAGTGCAGGACGTCCATTTTAACTGAGGAGGTGAAAACATTTACAAGAGGATATGCTTAGCTGCTGTGGAGATTTCAGCAAAGGAATTTCCAACATCAAGACTTACCTACTTGTTTAGATATGGCAGCCAATCTAAAGGCAGTGTTTTTTCCCTACTTGTTCTGATGACAACTTTTCTGACTAATACTGCTAAAGCCTAAACATGTAGCAAAACTGATACAGTTGTGTTCAAGCCACAGAAAATCAAAAAAGTTTTTGACAGATATGGGTATTCACAACATATAAAAGGTTTCTTTCTATTCCTTAAATGAAATTCAACCACAACCTTCTATTGAAGTCCCAAAACTGAGATGTTAGCTGTTTACTTTTGATAAATAATTCCCGAGTGCAGCTAAAAGTGCATAAAGTTCTATGTGGTCTTTCAGTACCATGTGCTGTGCTTATTTTAGGCAAAGTGTTGACACTGTGGGATTTACAACAGTGTGACGAATGGCACATCTCAAGCAAAGTGTTAAAAATATCTGCAAACGGCTGATCTAGTAGCTGTGACTCAGCAGCTGTGATTTATAGAGAAGAGGTCATCTTCCAACTGAAAGGTCAGCACACCCCAAGGGTGCACTGAATATGTGTTTCTTGTTGAATATGAAACGTTATATAAAATGCTCTGCAGAACATCAAAGTTAAAAGTCTTTGTGTTTAAAAATACAGATTTTTTGTAAAAGATCGATTGCTTGCTTTCTTAGAGTTTTATATCATCTTAAAGATCAGGTCACTCAGTATGTTTATATGCACATCTAAATCAAGCTTTTTGGAATAATCGGACTAAAGGCTTGCCCAGTCCCAGTTTTCATGTCACTCAGAACATTGAATTAATAAATGGAGTACGTTCAACTCCCTGACGATAGATGGCGACAGGCCCCCTACGTGTTAGCCTTATAGTGGTTGGCTTCGAGCTGAACTCAGGCAGTAAACAGAGGCTGTTGGGAGTGAAGCAGACGGAGTTAAAGCAGGATATTCACAATCACAATGCTTTGCCTCTTCTTCAGTCCAAACATACACTGATTGGCACTTAAGTTTGTCGTAGCCACCGTACTCTTCTTAAACTACTACTATGTTGTTGCTGAGTTGCACTTCCGCGTCTCCTAACTTCCAGAGGGGGTGCGCGATTACAGGCAGGGGAGGGAGGTTGGTTGCAGAAAACTCAGATTCCCAATTGCATTATCTGGGTAGTTTAATTAAGCTTTTCATACTCCATTTCGGTTCAATTCAAACCAGACTAAGGTGTATACATGGATTTCAAAAGTCAAATTTCAGTCGGACTAAGATAATAATTCAAATTTATCTTACTGCATGTAAACGTACTGTCTTTATTTGCAGATAATGTGGTCTTCTTCGCTTCATCAGAATGTGATCTCCAGCTTTTACAGGAGCAGTTCACAGCTGAGTGAGAAATGTCCAGAATGAAAATGAGCACCTCCAAATGTAAGACCACATTCTTGAGTCGGAGAAGGGTTGAGTGCCTTCTGAGGGTCGAGGGCGAGCTTCTGTCCCAAGTGGAGGCGTTTAAGTACCTCTGTGTCTTGTTCAGGGATAAATGGGGAAAACTGGTGTGGGAGATTGATGTGGCGTCTGCAGTGACGTGGGTGCTCTACTCCAGACTACTAGAGAGCTGAGCCAAAAGAAGAAGCCTTTAATTTAATGTTCGATCTGTATTTTCACCCTCATCTATGGTCATTAGCTTTTGTTAGCTTCAATTTAATACCCCTTAATTTGCATCCCCATCACTGTCACATTACCAAATGAATACTAAATGGCCTACCCATCAACCTCCTGAAACACATACACAAATGGCAAGAAGGTGGAAATAAACTTTGTTATTAATGTTGCCCCGCTTTTACTTATATATGTAAAAAAAATGACATTGGACTGATATTGATGTTAATGCAGATATATTGTGCATATCTTGTTGAAAAGAATAAAAATACGTAAAAACAAACTACAGCATATCATGTTCCATCCAGCCGTGTTTAGTACAAGACAGATAGATACACTAGTATCACTACAATCTTCATAGTAACCCCACCTCACCCCTCGTATCTTTTACCCTCTAGAAGTCATATATACTCACGAAACAGGACACCATCCATTGACAAAAATGTCCTTTTGTGCAGGACAAATGTCCCCTCCCCTCCCCACCTTCTCTCTTCCTCTCCCAGTCATCTCTCTTTCATCCTGTATACTTGTGCTACTTGCTTCTCTCAGCCCTCTAGTCTTTTAATAGCTTAGTTTCCTGTTCATTTAATACATAATATTGTTGCTATTTACCATAATCTTCCTTGTTAAATGTTTGGTTTTTGTTTTTCTACAAACAAACTTCGTTTTGTTTTTTATTAGGGCTGTCAAACGATTAAAAGTTTTTATCTAATTTATCTCAGGGTATCTGTGGAATCACCATTCCCAAATGTAACAAAAAAAACTACAATTTTCAGTGTAAATAAAGAACAAATCCAGATGCCGTTGCTCTTTTAAAAAAATTAAATATAGGAGAAATCAATTGAATTTTGTTTCGAACTCTACAATGAGATTCACAATGTATGTGTGGTCTCATATGAAAAATAATGACAAATACAGGGAAAAACTTCAAAATATATGAATAAACTTTTATCACCAGATCACCAGTTTGTGTTACACATAAAACAAATAAAATGTAATATACTCAGTAATAAAATGTCACAATTTTCCAATAAGTAAACACTCAGTAGATTATCTGGTTCATCACAGCAGGAAATGAATGCTGTTATTGTGAAGATATACACAGCTACTTCCGCCAATGAATTAGCACTAATTTAAGTCCAAGAATACCACTTTAACACAGTAATGCGCATTTGTAATGCAGCATTAACTCACTATGAAATGTACTAAAGCTGTACAGTGAGCCAACATGCATAAATCAACATAAATACGGAGCATTTATACTCTGCATCGTGCACAGTGAGCTGACATCCCAAGCGGACAGTAAGGAAAATTCCCCACAGACATCTTCTGAACCTATAATCATATCAACCCAGTACGCCAATAATAATAATATACTCACATGTCATTTACACTCACACATGCTGCTGCACAACAATCCGCAGTTTGGAAGGTTAAGAAGGAGAACTGATGTGTTGTGGGCTGAATTACAAACAGGGTAGAGTTCTGTTTATGCGTTAAATGTGTAAAAAAAAAAATTTGTTAATTCTAGGAATTAATCGACCCGTGTTAATGCGTTAATTTTTATTGCCCTAACTTTGAGCTCCTTTTTTTTTTGCAAAAAGATAGCTATGTATAGCTTTTCTGGTGAGATAGGAAATCACTCTTGGCCGATGGCATGCCCAGAATCCATAGTTCCTGACATCTCAGAGGGAAAAAGGAACCGAAATAAAGCACAGAAATTTGCGCTATTTTTTGGTCTGGTTACTACAGTTTATGTCAGAACCGATGGCATTATGGCCCCGGATATTGTAAACATCCCTATTCCTGTTAGCTTAGAACATGAAACTGGGAATACAACTGACAAAAACTCACCAAGAGCAAGCAAAAAGAAATTCAAATCACACTGCCCAGGTCAGAATTAAGTGTTAACATCCTGTAGCTGCTCCTGTTCGGCAGGTGATTAATTGTTTTTAATTTGTTTTACGTGTCCTGTCTAGCAGTTTGCTACTCAATATGCAGGTGATTAAGATATCCATGTCTCAGAAACTGAATGGCATCCAGTGGACGATCTGGACACAGCTGGACAACTGAGACTTTGCGGATGACCGTCACCCTCCTTGCTCACACCCAGAAAAAGATCCAGGAGAAGATCAAGACAGAAGACTTAGCATGCCTCAGCATCCACAGGGGGAGAAGCAATATCTTCAAGCTGAACAAGGCCAACACAGCCCTGGAAGAGGTTTACCTCAGTAGTATTGTGGAAAAGCAAGGAGGGATTGATGCTGATGTGAGGACATAGAACACAGGGCAGGAGCACCAGAATCTTCAACACCATGGAAAGGCCTATTCTGTCATATGGAGCAGAGGTTCACTGTCAGCACCATGAAGAAAGTCTAGATCTATAAGAAGAATTGTGTGGATCTGCTGGCAAGATACAATTACCAAACAAAAAATGTGGCAGCGAACAAGACAACAGCCAGTGAACAGATGAGGCCCTCCAAAGACAATGGGGATACATTGGCCATCCACTCAGTAAACTTACATCCAGTATCTTGAGCGAAGCCGTCACCTGTATACTGGATAGGAAAGGAAATAGGGGGCGACCGGGAAACACCTGACATTGTGACCTGGAGGCAGACTTGAAGAGGACAGGCCACACATGGATACTACCCTAAATCAAGCCTGGAGGTAATCAGTTCAGACAGCGGGGGATTCCACAGTCACATTACACAAGCTTGAAATGAAACATTTTAAAACCAAAAAGTCCAGAGCTTTTAAATTAACAGGATCTTTCATCTGTGACTCAATAATAACAGTAACAATATCTTTAATCCTTATTTTTAGGGTTATATCTTATACTTAGTAACATGGCAAGAATTTTCCTTCTGGCTTCATCTGATAACGGCTTGTGTCAGGAAATCCACTCATGCGTGAGTTGTCTAACAAGTAATTATATAGGCAGAAGTTGTTGCCTTAACACCTTGCATGAGTCTTTTTGAATGCACGGGGAGTGTGTGTGTGTGTGTATAAGTTATGTTCGGCCACACCTGAGCTGAACTTGTAATTCCAGCTTCTTGCAGTCTCTTGCAAACATGTGTTGATGTTTCAACACTTTAGAGTCTTAATGTAAAGGGAAGGAGGGGCTTCTTTTTTATGAGCTGCACCCACCCAACAAAGCATGACAAACCCAGAGCATAATTTAAAAGGGTACCCAACAATAATCTTACGATACTTTTAAATAAAAGAGAAAAAGAAAAGACTTAAGAATAATGGAGTTATCTCTGTTAGTTTAATCTGCTCTTTTGTCATACTTTCTTTTTCGTCTCCTTGTGACTTCTGGCTCTGATCCTAACTTACTTGACCCATCTCAATTTTCTGTGTGCATGCTTCAGCCACACCTCTAAGTATGCAAGCATGTGAATTGGAAGCTGCAGGGCTGCTGAGATTTGTGTGCACGCCTGCGTTGGTCCATGTGGATGTGTGTGTCTCTTCTGCAGCAGAACGTGATCAGCACTCGTAGAGGTCAACTTGAGAAACCCGAGACTGGAGAAGAGTAACTCCATCGCTTTTATCGACCAAGCCACATTCTGAGCATCTGTTCTCCTTCTCCAGTCTCAGAAGCTTTCCTTTTCTTTAATTTCTAAAGCTCCTTGCTTATTCCTCCTGTTTTACTGCTAAATTTCATATTTTCTTTTTAGTAATTTTGTTATGTCAGGTTGAATTTCCTTGATACATTTGATACAACTTCTTACTTAAACTGCAAGCCTGACAATCTGTATTGCTTTGCCAAATACATATTTGGGACAGAAGAGCCTCAAGGCACAGAAAAGATACATGTGAGGAACATTTTGTTGCAGTTGCTGCTAAACTAATTTTAAAACTGTAAGTAGCACCATGTTTTCCGGATTTTTAGGAAAATCTGTTTTTCAGATTGATTTATAAGATTGATTTCTGCATGATGCAGCTTCTTTATGTTAAACTTCAACTTAAAACATTTTGTTAGGAACCATAACAACCTGCAAATAGCTGAAAATCCAAAAATACTCAAGATGCCCTCTAAAAATGTTTATAACTGCCTATTTTAATAGTCAAAACACCAGATATACCTTGATATGCATTAATAGACACAGTGGAAGGTGTCTTAGCACAACTACACACGCTGAAATCTACTGTGCTTTGTTTTGAGCTTAATTATCAACAGATCGATGTTTTTTTTTTTTATCTTTACGTGTTTCAACAGCCTCTGCTGTCTTCCTCAGAAGTGTCACTTGATGTCAGAAAAAACCTTGATCTGTCAATATTTAAGAACATTATACCAAATGTTACAAATAAGAAAGAAAGTAGCTATATACAGTCTTCCTCTATCTACAGTCTTTCCTATCTCCACACTTGGGGGTACAGCCAATCGGCACCAAAGAAAATAAATGGCACTCTTCCAATTAGCAGCTTCCCAAGAGCCAAGTCAAGTAGCATTGTTTCTATGTATTTCAGCTTTTCAGATACATTTTGTTTCAAACTTATTAGATATGCTCTATGAAAAAAATCTTTGAATAGGCACAAATCATGTTTAAAAAAATCAAATCCCTGGATACGCATGAAGACATTGTAAATTGAATTAAGTAATCAATAGTAATGTGTTACATAGTTTAGAGGTAAGGCAACATTGTATTTTCATACTGACCTAAGAAGGTATGTCAGATAAATAAAGCCCTTTAATCTAATTTCCCAGACAGAACAAACCAATAGGATCATTTTCTATTTGTTCACGAGGCTCATACATATGTACAACCCAAAACCTATTGACAAAGCAGGTATTGTCAAAACCAGAGGAGGCCAATCCCAGTCCTGAAGAGATACGACCCCTTAGCCTTACGCCAACACACCTGGATCAATGGCTATATTTCCTCATATGTGTTTTTCAGCTTTCCAGAGGTCTAGTGACGAGCCATTCATCTCATTCAGGTGTGTTGGAGAAGGTAGGAATCTAAAAGTTGGAGGATAGTAGGGCTGGAGTACTGCAGTTGGGCACCTCTGATTGAAAAAATAAATCTTAGAAAGCTAGAAAACCCTATTTTTTTATGCCACTGTATAGCAACTCCATTGGATACATCTATTAAATTAAAAGATAATGTCAATAAATAAGAAACTAGACTTGACAAAGACTCTTTTAACAAACACATGGCTCTAAATCTTCATGAGGACAAAAGCCACCCTGAACTTTTTACAACGAATTGATGGCACGAGTGCACAGGGAGTGTTGTGTTCACCCTTGCCACCCGGCACATTCACTAGTGTAAAAGTCACCCCCGAAAACTTTCCCGCCTGGAATGTCAGGGCAAATGCCTGTGTGCTCGCTGGCAGCTTTAGGAGACAGAGTCAGCGTGCATACATGTTGGGCGGCAGGGACGGTGACATGGTTGCCTTTAAAACCGTCCATCATTACAATGCTCATACTGTGTGGAGCAAGGATCAAGAGGGTTGAAAAGAGGAGGTCAGATGTGGCTCTACTCCCCAGCTCAGTTGAGATATAGGTCAGTACAAGTGAGCCAAGCTATAAGCCACACAAAGGCAGACTGTGATGTACAAAGACTGGGAATTGTTAAGTCAGAGTTGGTTTGGGGATTCCTCATATCTGAAGAATTGATGTGGTTTTACACATAGAAAATCAGGAATGTTCATGCCATTTTTCCCGTTTGCGAGTTTGCTCATTTGTCTCGTGTTTTTTGTTCGTCTGTAAATTCTCTATCAAATACAATAGGATAGTCAATGTATTGTAGCATAGTTAATATATAATATGGTTTATATAAAATGGCTCGTCGAGATCAGTGATATTTTATATAAAACAAAGGTTTTTGGCATTTTTATTTATTCATTTATTTTTATTTATTCCTCTTTATTATTAAAAGCATGAATGTCAAAGTATTTTGCCCAATATCACAGCATGTATGGTGTATTGCAAAGGCAAACAAGAATGGAACCACTCAGAAAGTGAGGTGACAGGCAGCGATACACCTTGGAAGCATCTTTTATTATTTCCATGTGTTGGCTTATTTGACCGCAGTCCACGAATGCACAAAGACAGAGATCAGTCGCAGCAAAGTGTGTAATGAAATTTTCCAGTGGGAAAAAAACAACTAATCTATATGTATATATAATTAATCTCCATATCTTTGTATAGAAAGTAGAGCCCCTGCTCCTGATGTGTCCTTTCCTTTATCCAATGCCAGGATTTAAATGCTTTTCTGTTAAACTATTGCCAATGCCTCATCCTCTGCATCCTTGTTTATTTATTCATTTAAGTTTTGTCACATTCATGAGTTTTTTATGAGCTTCCCTATCTGAGCATGAAAAATGTCTATGAGTAAAATTGGTTCATATGTGGTTATTCTTCATTGCCGTATGGCTGCACACAACACACCGTAGAACCAAAACAAGAATATCTGTGATTCTTTTATTGCTGTCGGAGTGGTCTGGAAGTTTTGCTACAACGTTATATTCTTGTTACCCAGGCCTTGGGAGTAGCTGCAGAGATCCACAGTACAGGTGGAAAAATCTGTTGAAAGGACAACAGTTGAGAACTTAATTAATACTGAAGATTGGCAAGAAGAGAGTGACTGCTGTAAGAAAGCTGCAAACAAGCAGAAATTTTACCTTTTGACCTAAATGCAAAATGATACGCTTTGAACAAATTAGCACTTCACATCGGTATATTTGTACTGAAATGTTAGAAAGAGATCTGTTTTTTCTTCCACTTAGGGCTACTTTAATTGATAAGTACAGGTTCAAATATTCATTTTTAGTTTAAAAATGCAATAAGTTTGGCAGCAATGAAAAAAGATCATCTTTTGACAGATGCCTGTTGTATTTTTTAACAAAAACAAACATTAGTGTCAAAAAAATTTTTTTATCTAGGATTTTTACTAGGACTAGTTGTTAGATGCCTAACTTTCAGCATGACAACTGAATGGAGATGTAATCGGCTGTGGGGTGAAATTTGGCACATCGCGTGGTGCCACCAATGCAACACATCTTCAGTTGTGTGCCTCGACATACATGGGTGTTTCGGCCACTTATCACAAGACACCCTCTGCTGGGGTTGGCCCTCCACGGGTTGATCAGAGGTGTGTGTCGCACGGGAGCAGCACATGATCATTTAGCAGCCCATGTTGTATCCCTACATTACAGCCACAACCAGTGACTGCTCCGGTCCGATACAGTGGCAAGTTCTTTGACCACCCTCCATTGGGCCTGTCCTCGATCCCTACTTCCTTCAAGAGCCTTGTGGTGGAATTAGCTACAAAACCTCTGCATCCCACCTCCACTGGCCACACCTTCATATTCGAGCCCCAGTCATCTCAATGATGAAGACACGTTGGTACGACTTGGATCAGAGGACAAGGTCTGGGCGCAGGTTGGTTTCTGCAATTTCGGGTGGGAAGGTGAGCCTCTGGCTGAGGTCTAACAACTTTCCCAATCCCGCGCTGCATTCAATGGGCTAGAGTCTGGAAGTGATGGCTTGGTCCGCTGTTTCTACCCTTCCCTCAAGAAGGTTGTTCTCTGTGGGATAAATATAATACTGTTGGTTCTAACTGTATGAACTTGCAGTAGCAAGCTGTACTGAATATATATTTTTTTTGATCATTTACACCTTTAGTTAGTCCTGACTGGATTCTGTGAAATAACCAATGCCAACTTCCTTCCTTATTCCTCCTGTTCTGTGAAGCAGACAATTAAATAAAGCAGTTAAACATGTTTTTGGTGGGGTCTCAAATATCCATAGGCAACTGTAGTACCAGGGATCCACTGTATAGGTAACTTCATGTTTGATCTGGACCAACATTTACTATAAAATTCTGTTTTTCAAATGAGTAATCTTAGATGCATTAAAACCACGCATCAGTAAAATTCCATCATGGAAGAGCATTTACCTGTAAAACCACTGTGCACAGATAAAGGGTTTAAAACCAGCTGCCGAATACAGACATTAGGTTTTGTGTCTAATCATGTCTTCCTCCACCCTTTTTGTGTGCCTTAATACTTTACACATTTTACCTTCTTCTCCCATTCTTCTCCTCGGGTCAGAGGGGTTGGGCACTGAGTGCTTTACATTATGCTGCTTAGTCGATCATACTTCCTTGCTTGTAGAGGGCAGGCTGTCTATAGTTAAGGTCAACCAAATTCAGGAAGGAAACAGCTCCTGGCCTTCTCACCTATCAACTCAATACCCCAATGGATTGACCCAGTCAATCTCTCCTTCCCGTCATCTAAACCTTAATATTTTCATCTGTAATGTTCTGTAACCATCTTATTGATTTCAATCTGTGCTGAGAAGTATCATCGTTCGAAAGCAAGCACACATGGCTTAGTTTTTCGTGAGTGTGTTTTGTGATGAATACCTTAAACTTCGTTTTTCTTGCATGTGTCTGCATAAGTAAAACGATTGCATGTGTGCCGCAGACCACAACCTGTGGTTTTTGGAGCCTCAGAATCAGAACTCATGGGAACCTCTGGCTTTAGGTGATAGGTTAACTCATGTTGATCTGTCAGCTCTTGGTAGAAGCCCAAGGTAGAACACGGGCATTGAACATCTCTCTCCTTGAGGGCTTTCAGCCAAAACATCAGCCTGATAAGAATAGGCAGCACCCATTTTGTCAAACTCAAGTATAGCTCATTCATCTTTAAACACGGCAATCAAAGAGCTTTGAAATGTTGTGCTAGCAAGGCTCCCCAATGCTATAAATTATGTATTTTGAGACAGGCTTATTGTGCATTATTTTGAATCAGCTCTCCAATCCTCCTACATGATCTTTCCCTTATCTGCTTCTCAGAAAAGACAGCCGGATGGTTTGTAGATATTCAAAAAGCAAAACTTTCCAACATGATCTGCAGTTACAAGTATGGCCAAGTTGAAGCAGAAAAATAATCTTAAGGCTGGTTAACACTTTTTTAAATGATCAGGCAATTTCCAAGCCTTGAGAGACCACACAGATGGCAATTAAGAAATTGCGGATACAATAGTTTTGGTCCTACAGTGATTGAGCGATCGCAAGGCAATGATGAAACGCCACACACGAATCAATTACACAGACAAACATTCTGAGCTCAGAGAGGGAATCTCACAAAAACCTGACAAGATAAAACTTGACTGGTGTAGTCAAAGGTTTGAATAAACATGGCGAGAAAAATGACACAAGAAGAAATGTCATTAAACAAAGGAGTGTAGAGATCAGGAGCAGTGGATCTAATTGCTATGGACACGTTGAATGTTATTGTTTTCATCCGGGTAATTCAGTGCATGCATCCAACACTGGAGGGCAAAAAGTTTCCACACCCGCTATGCAAAGCCGTGCGGTTGCGGTTGAACAATTAGACTAACAAAATAAAACCTAAACCATCTTTGTGCAGATGATCAAAAAGGACACATCGCAAAGATAACTGTATGTAGCGCAAAGCTTCCAGACCCGTCTCAAATAGCTAACCAGCTACTGGATGAAACTCCTCAGATATGACCGCCACCAGTTCAGTATTATTTGATCACATGCCTCGACCTTACATAGCAGAGGAAAAGAAGGCATCCAATCAGTAGGACAACTCCCAATGTCCCAATGATTTGTGATCAAAGTGTACCCACATCATCCCAAGTAGACCATAGCGTTCTGAACACACCATATAGAAGGAATATCTGTTAGAGTTTTCTTAAGATTCATCATGATAATCGGGATGTGCTTGCGATATTCGGAAGGTGATAATATGCCGTGTGAACCCACCTTTAGTAGCGGGTATGGATTATAAAGAATGGAGAATTTTCAGTGGGAATGATTGTCTTGCCCCCTCCACTATTTTAAAATTAAGCTAATCCTTTTAACACAAGTTTCCATTGTTACAAAACAACATTGCTACAATAACAAAGAACAGGTCTGATGTGTCTTTAACAACCGCAGATGTCTCCAACTAAATACCTGTAAGGGGGAAGGTCTCCGCATATAGTTTAGCTTAAAATTATTCATAGCCCTAAAAGATTTAGGTTTAAAGGGATCTTTTTATTTTTCCAACATGTTTCTAAGCAGTTTCTTAACAGTTTGGTGTGCGACAGAGTCCTTACTTAAAACCCATGAAGATTAGGATGATGTTAGTAATGGCTTTAAATCTCAAAGACTTGGAACTCATCAAGAAATCGGTCCCAAAAAAAAGACTTTTTTTTTTTAAAGGAATAGTTTGATTGCTGAAATGCTAATAAAATTTTTTCTCAAAGACTAAAATAATTGTCAATAGTATATGGCAATTTAAGAGCAATTTAAGAGCAGGATTGTTTCTTCATTCTCAAAAAACATGTAAAACTTGCTTTCAAAACTTACACTCTCTCACATATTTACTGTTCTCCCTCAAAACTTTGTTTTCACGCTCAGATTCTATGCTTCCTGCTCACAGATTTTCTCCTTGCATCCTTGCAACCATCCATTGTTGCATTAGCTTTTCAAGAGGAGACATTGCTGCAAAGTCACTGATCTGATGGAATTAGCAAGGAATCTTGTTGGGAACCAGGGAAATTTTTACCAGTAGGGATTATAAAATGAAACTGACTGCATTAGTAAGTTTGATATTTCTTTATAAGTGTAATTAACTTTTAATTTAAGTAACTGAATTGATGTGACTAGATTGTGTTGAATAGATTTGATTACATTTTTCTGGATGTAAATTGGACCAGTTTGTCCCCAAAAATGCCTTGAGATGGCATTTGTTTTGAATTAGTTCTATGAAAATAAACTTGAAACGTGAATCAACTGCACTCTGGAGCAGTATTTCCCAGCTGGGGTTATGACCCCAATTGGTCATGAATATAGAAATCTGGGTTCTTGAAGTAATCTTCAGAAATTAACATTAAAACAAAAAATTACTATAAAGTATATGCCATTCATAAATGTGGTTAGAAATAAAAAAAGGATTTGAAAAATTAGGCCGATATATTGTCTGTTGATTCCGATTTTGCTGACATTGTACCACTTTTTAACTGACTCAGTAAAATGCTTGTTGCTTGCTGTGTTTTATTCAGAAGTTGGAAAGTTTGGCAACCACTGCTCTGATCATCTGTTTAGTAATGCTAATTGTAAATATATAAAACATGGTTAAGAGTAAAAACCACAGGAAAAAAAAATCATATTTTTAAAATTTTTATATTATTTATATTTTTTAAATTTGTAGAGAAAATATTTTTCTGATGTTTTTATCACATGCTTTTGCAAATTAATATAGATATTGATCAATCTTGTATTCTACTGCTTTTCTTTACTCACTAAATACATCACTTTAATTGTGCTTTATTCCTTAATTACAACCTAATTTCCCTCACTTTAATAATTGCTGATTTGATATTTTCACCGCTGAAAGGATTACACTTTTTTGTTCAGTTCTGGCAGGAGCTCAAACTGCCTCATAACCCCCCTTAAATACAAGCCTCCCATGATCTTCAACCTTTGACCTTGCTCTGTGGCCTACAGAGGAGTGGAAGCCATATCACACTTCTTAAGATAACCATCTTGCTGTCAACGCGTCAACTCTAATAGTCAAGCCTGAAAAGGTCTGGTCAGTATTATAGTGTATTTTTGGACAGAGTCAGATGAAGACAGTTTTGTGTATGAGTGTGTGTGTGTGATTCAAAACATGAATTAATCCCACAGGAGGAATTGAGGGAAATCAGATGCGTTTCTCACCAAACAGCAGAGACTGTATCCATAAAGCCTAAATTAACACAGGGGAAAATTCACCCTGAACCTAAGTTTAAGTACAATCAAAGCAGAGAAGTAGGAAATCGAGTTTTCTCTCAAAGGATAACCAAATTAAAGTGATGTTCTGTTCCTTCCACCCACAGCTAAACTATGTCTCTAGTATCTCAAGTTACAGCTTGCCTTTTCACTGACTCTGGCCTTCTGTGTGTTCCTCGCAGCCATATTACCTTCCTGACTGTGTTTAGCCTTCAGGCCTGTTTTGCCTGACTCCACAACATTAATGGATATGGACATCTGGCAGCGCCACAGATTTGTAAGCCCTGATAACGGGTGTTCTTCCCTAAAATGATTACATTAGAAATAAAAGGCACATGATTGGGTTAGAGGGAGGAGTAGGATATGACAATAAAGCCCATACTCAGTGGACTGTGAGTCATCATGCTTACAATCACAGTTAATTTCCCTTCATCATGATCTATAGTTTGTTTGCCATCAGAAAGGATATACTACTGTTGGAGTTCTGGCTTCTTATATCTTGATCTTGAATGTATCATCTAGCCAAACAAACTGCCCACTCAGAGACAACGGCCTGTATTAAGCTGTTAAAGTGGCATTTTCGCTGGAAGTAGTTAACAGTAGCAGGGCACTTGGAAGAAAACATCAATACATGTTTTGTCTACTTTTGCTTATTAAATAACCTAATCCATCTGTGTTCTATTTCCCTAGCTTCTTTTTAAAGTTAAAAAGACAATACACAATTTATTAGCATTGCACTAACTCAAACCATAAAGTTCAATCACAAGTAAGTGACCAAAACTATATAACATTCATCATATACTGGATAAATTACTTTAAAATGATATTCCTACACATTTTTCACTAGAAAACCCCATAGGTTTTTTAACAAAATTAGATTTTTTTTTTATTCTTAAAGTCATCTTCAACTGCTTTATTAGTGTTCTTATTATAGGTTTCACAAAAGAAGAAACAGTGCGTGGTCTGGGCTGTGACTGCCATGCTGCAGGCAGCAGCGCATCGCAGAGTCACAGGCGGCCGGAAAGATGGAGAGAGCCATAGTACTGCAAGATCCTTTGCCTGGAAATAATCTGCAGGTTGAGATTTTTTTTCATCTTGCTTCTCCAGAGGGAACAGAGTACAGGGAGATAAGTTCCGTGGAGGAGGGGAGCGGCACCATATCGTTACGATCCGTTGTCTCGTTCTCTGCCCGGAGCAGCAGCAGATTCCGAGCCTGTAGCGGCATCACTGCATACAAGGAACGCCGTCTCTGAGTGGTACATTGTTGTTGGCTAAATCTAACGCTAAATATATATTAGCTCAAGTAATTTCATGACTCTGCCTGAATAGGAGCACCTACGGCCACTGTACGTCATTGTCCGCAACAGAAAACGTGTATTACACACAGATGTATCCAAGCATGATGAGAAACATGCATGAATGTGCAAAAAAAAAAAAAAAAACACACACACCGGCACAATTCTTCCATTAAAAATGATGAACACTTAGCCCAGAGTGTGGCAGAGACCGCACCTGTTATATACCCCACCACGGCCAGACTGCTGTCGTCCCTATTCCGAGCCTACTTCAATAACTTGAGCTTAGCCGTTGGTAAGGCAGGATTTGAATTCCTGTGAATTGCAGTGCAGTGTAATCGTTTAACCACTTGGGGCACTAAACTAAACGGTTTTTGGTACAAAATTGTTTTATGTTGTTAAATTACTAAAATACATAATATAATTACTGGAAATGTAGAAAGTGTTATCATAGACTCAAAAATTTTAGATTTTGGGGTGAGTTACTCTTTAAGTACCCTCAATTTATTTTTAATTTAGGCAAAATAGAACTTTTAATGGTGCTGTGTTATAACCACAATCAGTTCAAAGAATAGAGGTTCTGCCTGAATTTGAAGTCATCTAAAGCCTAAAAAGCTGAAAAATGTGTTGTCTCATGTTTTTAAATGACTGGGCATCGGTCATTAAAACCTATTAGCTAATGGATAAATTGCTGAAATGTTTTTTCTGAAGATAAAGAATGACATCTATCATTCTAAAATTGTAGAAATAATTCTGTGAGTATAAATCATTATTGACAGAAACAGTCAATGACTCTATCCCTACGCCATACTTTTTAATAATATTTTTAGAATCTGGAAAAAAAAATTTTTTTAAAAGACAAAAAAAGGTTTCTCACATTTCAACCTGGTGTGGGGAGCATGAAAATTATTTCACCATCTCTAATTGCTGTTGAATGAAAATGTTAACTTTCAATAAGCATAGATTAGCTAAAGCAGAACATGACCAGAGAATTGAAGAGCTGTGGCATTTTCACTGAGGCTTATGACTCAACACAAGATTGGTTATGCATCCATTCTTTCAGAGAACAAAGCAGCATAATGATATTTAAAATATATTTGCATACATCCATCCATTTTTTAGAGCTGCTTATATTTGCATGGCTGTTAGGGTGCTAGCAGCTATTTCAAGGGGTCATTGGGCTAAAGGCGGGGTACACCCTAGACATGTCGTCAGTCTTTAATAGGCCAACACAGAAACACACAGGAATGCATGCGCATACTCATACCTAAGGACATTTGGAGTGACTAACTGAACTAACAGTCATTTGATAAGAAGCAGGAGTATCCAGAGATACACACATACACAAGAAGGATATGCAAACTTTATGAAGAAAGACACCAGGCCAGTGTTTGAAATCAGGCCTTCTTGCTGCAAGGGAACAATGCTACCAACTGCACCACTTTGCACACCTATGTATGAAAATTAAAACATGAACCTTATTCTAAATTGGCATCTCATCCTGTTTTACTAATTGCTCCCACTTTTCCAGTGAGCTAACCCAGAGGCTGTCATATGATCTTATGAGAAGTACAACAAAAATTGTTGCATCAATGCTTTACTAAAACAATAGTCTCAGTTTGAAAAATTGAAAAATCAGTTGAATAAAATTGTGAAGTATACCTTAAAAGTGTACCTTTACTCAAAGCCAGCATCTTTGTGAGGCCACAGAAGTCTTGAATTACCTTGTTGTTGAAAGTGTGCTATACAAATAAAATTGCCTTGCCATGACTATAGTGGCCACACAAGATCATATGAGAGATACAATAGACTCCTTTCAGCTTGACACCAACTCTGTTTGCTACTGTGATCACATATTTCAAACTGCTGCCTCAACGGACCGCATGGCTAATCAACAGACCCCTTTCATTCTCAGTTCATAACAGCGTTGATTTAATCTATGAGGCATCAGATCATTGGAATGAGAAGTGACTGCAGTCTTTAGGAATTTGTGATTTGGAGTATGATACCCATAGGGTTCAATGATATAAAAAAAGACAAATTCTAAGCACTGTTTATGGATATGTCACTGAAGAAACCCGAGATATATAAAAAAAGACTGTAACATTTGTTCCTTGAGTGGGGATGATTCTGTGAAGACAATGAGACTAGCTTCAGCTTGGCATTTAGGTTGATGGGCCAACAACGCCTATAGTGTTGAGCTGAGATGAGCTGATAATGTGGCTGATGAATTATCTGTCCACTCAGTTGGACTGTCTGCTCAGCAGTTATATTCCATTGACCCCAATACGACCCTGCGCAGTGAACCCAGTAAATCAGCTTCACTCTGCACAGAAGTACATTATAAATGTGTTTGTTGATAAGATAGGACACATCCATTTGTATTTTTTCATAAGCTAACATAGAAGACCACTTTTCCATTACATTATTTCCACAGAGCTATATAACTTGACCGTCATTTTAGGGGGGATTTTAACACTTATTTTAAGGAAATCCAGATCTGTCCGCAAGTATTGGATCATGGTCCATGTAAAGTCATTTTTTAAATATTTCTCAAAGTCTCTGACTTAAGTAAATTATCTGTACTATCAGAATTCTTTTTATGTGTTAAGCCAATGATTGGTGCAGCCTCATAAATTTAACACAATTAAATAGACATGAAAGCCACATTAGTTAATTCTTCCTATCATTTGTATAGACGGCTTAGTCTTGAGATCAGTTTTTACTTTTTAAATAAAAAATGTTTGACAATGGCAATAAAAATCTGATTATGCGTGCTAACCTCTTTGTATTATTGTTTGTTCATGCAAGAAAGGGGTCTTTCAATAAAAGAGATTTTGAGTATTTTAAACTTATAGGAGTATAACGTAATAAATAAAATAAATTATTTCTCACTCCATAAATCTCTATCCAAAGGTGCCAAGAAAATTAAAAAGTGTTGCCTTCTTCCAGGCTATATTTATACTTTTAAAGTAATAATGGGCCCAGAGTATACCCTGGTCTCTGGAAAAAAGGTTCCGGTAGTGGAAATGCACATTTAAAATCATTGACAACTCATTTTGACTCATTAATCAAAACATTTTTGTGTGAATGAACAGTAAATTGGTAGAATTATAACTCTACATCTAATATGATTTTTCTTTTTCTCCAGTGGTTAGTATTGAGTTTTCATGTCAGCTTAGTAGTCAGACATACAAAAACATGTATGTATATTTAAATATGCTATAATTAATTTTAGAAAAAAAACATATAGTTGTCTTACATTGGCAAACTGTATCACTGACAGGGGTGCACTCCTGCAACACCACATCATCCTCATCACAAGTTGAACAGGGGATACAGGGGTCCCTGGAAGTATCCCGGTCCGAGAAAGTGTCATCCATGCAGGCCTCACACACTGTATCTTGGTCTGACTCACAGCTGTACAACATGCCATGGCCTTCGGGACATCTGGTGCAGGGTTCACACCTTCGTGTGGTTCTGTTTAGATAGTAGCCGTAGTTGCATGTGCATGTGGCGTCATTGGTGTCTGTGCAGGGCGTCTTCATGCGCAGCAGACCTGTACATTTTGTACAACGATGACATTTCTCCGTGTGGCTGAAGCTTTCTGAGTAGGTTTCACCTGGAATAAGAATGTCACAAAGAAAATTTACATTTTTGATTTTGTTTTTACTATATACAAACATGCTTTACACAATATCAATGGGAACAAATTTAAAAAACAAAATCACAAGTTTTTAATGAGTGTTGTTAAAAGAATTGAATGCCTGAAATCCCAAACAATGATTTCCAGGAAAAGTTTTTGAGCATCTTAAACAGTTCTGTATGTTTATGAAATAAATCTTTATGAATGCTTACCCCTGTAAAAAGGCAAGTAATGAGACACTAAATTCTAGGTGCTTATAGAAGCGAGTACAGTTATTAAATTAATAGATATTTGTGATACACATTTTTGCACTTGATTTGACTGATTTTAAGTTGAAATTTTGTTTTTATTGCAAATAGATGAAAGATTATATTTCTTGGACCTGAGTATGCTATTAGACTGAATATGCTATTTTTATTTTTTTATAACTGCACAGTTTTTTAATGCTGTAATTTTGACCTTACAGCACAGTTTATAGTGATTTTCTATTCTTTAAATATATATATTTTCTTGTGGGTATATATAACATGCTTTCATTGCCTTTCACTTTGCAGCTATTACACCTACATTTCCACTACATCAGACAATAAAGGAATTTTCTATTATGTTCTGTTCTATTCTATTCTTATACCTATAAATACTTTCTACCTAAACTTGTCCATGTGAATCATTGAAACTAATAGTGAGCAGCAACAGTTTGGAGAATGTATTGTTGCCGTTGTTTTTTGTTTTGTTTTTTAAGAATGACAGCAATAACATTTTTTGAACACCTGCCAGATTTCCTCAGACAGACATATCTCCACAATCAATATTTCATAGTTTATAGAATTGTATTTTGGCTGGATAGAGAACTGGGAAATGTGCTAAATTATGCAACAGACCCATTTGTAAAAGGTGTGTGTTTGAGTGTGTGTGTGTGTGTGCGTGTGTGTGTGTGTGTGTATGTGTGTGTGTGTGTTGGGGGTGGCTTTTTCTTTTCTATTTTAGTATTGTATTAAGGAAAAACTCAGGGTGAAATGGATTGAATCATCTAAATTGGACAACCTATGCTAAAAAAAGCTGTGAAACTTTCTGTGTTGCAGTTTCTTCCTTCAATTTATAGTTTTTTTTACTTCAGATTTGATGATAAATCAATGAAATGTGTTTTTCATGTATATTGCACAGAATGAATAATTGATTGAACTTCTGAAGGACACAGTACACAATTTGTATGCAGCAGCTATGTTTTTTTTTGCATATTATTGACTATTCTTGTTTTGATTCTTAAAAGTGACATCAGCTGGTAACATTTCTGGTTTTGTAGTGTTTGTTCCTTTATAAATCAAGTCAGATCAAAATTTCTTGCTACTGCAATATCAATATCGTAACAAAAAACAGCTTGGTCTGTAAAATTATTAGTTATGCATTTAGAAAGTCCACTAAAGTCATGCATTGAAATGAAATGACACGTTAAGCATGTGTGCGATGTACCCAATAGAGATGTCAGCAATGTTGTATATTTGATGATTTGTTGCATGTCTTATAAATATTCTGACATCCTTCAACATTTTTGCATATCATTATTGTTCTAGTATCATGCATCCCTACTCTATAAAATGATTGTGTACTGTTTGCATGCACTTCCTTCACAGCCATGCTGTGTGTATTTTGATAAAGGATGTATATATGTCACTTTTCACTTTGATGTCTCCAGCTCATATTTTCTTTAACAACTTACACCTGATTGCTTGACCATCTTAGGCTGAAAGTTCAATAGTGATCAAATCTGTATCTGCTAATAAATCAGTTAGTCAATCTAACATACATGCCATGGCTGAAACTTTACGTTTTCAATGCACAAAACAAGTTAATCTTCATTGTTGCAGATTGAGCTTCTGCACAGTGTCACAGAAGAGTTAATAATATCTATATTTGATAACTTGGGCATTATTTGTATAGCAGAAATAAAAATTTCACTGCAATGGCATCCATATATTGAACATATTGCATATGTGAATTGCAATAGCCATGCCACAAATGATATTTAATGACAAATGATATTTGCCTTTTTACCTAGAGCCCAGGCTGGTCTGACATTGACCTTGAGGTTTACTGTATTACATTTACAGCATTTCACCCTGGGTGTGAATGACAAGTTTGGTAGAGTAAATCACTTTTAGGTGGCTTGTGCGGTGCTGTGTCATGTCCTTTCGCCTTGCAGCCATGCTTTGTCATAATTCAATTCTAAATCTAAATCGGCTCCTGTAAATCCTTCATGTTAGTTATTATTTTGATTTGCAATCAGAATGATTATTGAGGTCATCGGGAATAATTAGGATAATTACTGAGTAATTTTAATCACATTTGCACATAAAATACTTCTTGCTCCCATTCAATTACATTGTTTATGATAGGCTAAAGCAAATAGACCGCTCCCAGATTAGGAGTATGACTGGGCTGGTTACAAAATGTTTTTTCTCCCTTATGTAACCCTGGGAAAGATGAAAATTTCACTTTGGGGTTTCATATCACTTTAAATGTTTCATAACCTGGGGCATTGCGTGGCGTAGTGGTTAAGATGGGCGCCCTATGCTCAGAGACCCTAGCCACCAATGTGGCTGTCCCGGCTATGGACATTTGCCAAATGGCTCTCCCGCACTTCTCTCCCCCTTTCTAAACTAACCAATGTGGCCACAAAAACCTTTAAAGAATTTTTCAAAACCTTAAGATCTTATTACTGATGCAAAATTATTTGATGTGCAGAAAAGCAGTGTTAAAGTGTTATTTACTCAAAATATAATATCTTTATATGAAACTGTTACAGATCCATAATAATGGATTATATTTACAAAATCACAAGATTTGGATTCACATCATAAAACCTTCTGCAACAGAATTTGCCATAATTTTGCTTGAAGGGGCTTTTTATACAGTTATTTCAATTGTTATGGGTTCAAATCTGTTCAATATTCCATATATCACTTAACAGAACTCAAAATAAAATACGTGCCAGAGGTTGTGGGAGGTATGCATTCTCCAAGTAGGTCTATCTAGCTCAGTGTTTTCCTGCATATCAAGTTCTCACTCTGCATTATTTGTCCACCAACCACACCAAATGCTCTGATGCTGCAGAGATTAAAACAGAGATGAGGAGAGATTGATAAACCTGAGACAAAGAGACAGACGGGCAGAGGGAAGAAAAGAAATCAGAGAAGGAGTCATTTGAGAACCAAACGAATCTCAGTTCAGCGCACTTGTCTTTAATCGGTGGTGTCAAATGTGGATCCCTTGCATTTTTGCTTAATTGTCTTTTTTTAGAGCTGAAGATTATCAGGGTTCATTGGTGTCCAGTCATTTAGTCCAATCCCCATCACCCTCTCCCCATTATCTCTTCTACTCAAACAGACGCACACTCTCATACTACTCTGGCTGTCCCCCCCATGAGGGCTCTCAGAGCCATTATCATAATGCCATGCATCAATAATGCAAGTCAATACATTAATAACAGTGGCTGCAGCTTGGATAGAAAGAGAAATGGGAGAAGGGGGAGGTTATAAATGCTAAAGGATTAGTGGAAAACAGGCTAAATTCAGCTTCTGATGGACAAGATATCAGTACTGGTCAAACATTCTCTCTTCCCCAAATTAGGACTCCGTCTTTACGCACTTGAGCTGGCAGTACAGCTTGTGGTGTGCGCATGATGCATCAACTATTGGTTGAAAAGCTTGCCTTTGTCTTCATTCCAGCTGTACATGTTCTGTTTCCTCTTGTGTTTTTCACTTGGCTGTAATTTTTCACACTTCACCCAAGCCTCTGGTTATTATTTGCTCTAAATGAAGCCTGTGTGAAACACTGATCCACAGTAAAGTGATTGATAAACTACTAAAACATGTTTAAAAGGGCCTTAAAGGGGAATTCATTTTTTTTTTCATCCTGGACCTTATTTTTAGCTAATTATATTTTTTTTCAGCCAGTTTGAGCCGTTCAGCAGTATTTATACATCCAGTCTTAATCAGCTGTATCTGTAGAACGGGAGTGCTCGGGGCAGTCCAAATGCTATACCTTAATTTTACCATGTTTATATTTTCCTTGGATTTACAAACCTGTCTGGAGTGCTTCTGCATTTTCTTCCGGGCCGATTTGGATGTAATAGACAATTACGCAGCAACAGGACTGCCAGTCTGTGTTTTACCACGGAAGACTCGCCAGGCGCAGATGCTGGCAGATTCATCAGCTTTTTATTATTGTTCTATTGTTAAGCCCCCAAATCAGCCTGGAAGACGATTAATGAAGAAAATGAATGGCGTTCCTGAATTGCCTGCTTTGCAAACACCACCCAATAGCGCGTAAAGTAGCATTGTGCCTAGGTATTTTGGCTCCCCAAGCTGCATTTTCTATCTAAATATGGTCTAGAAATAAATCTGGAAATACAAAAACTTACCGCAAACATTTTGGAGTTAAGTTCAGAAGAAAACTTTGTGAATAAGTGAATCCGAGAAAACTAAGTCATAACTAAGTGGTTGTTCTGCCAACATGTATAATATGGAGAGAACGTAACGGAGCTGTAATCCTTTTTACTCAAAGTGCAGCTCATAGAACACTCTTTAAATTTAAAGTTGAATCAAATACAATGAATTTAAAATAATTTAAAATAGATTAATAAGTAAATCAAGTAAAATGATTAAATAAGTCAAATAATATAATTTTATTTGAACTAGTTTTGCTTGGAAAAATTCAAAATGCATTTCATTTTTTATCCACAAGCGGGTGCTACATCACCCTCAGCACATGTAGTCCCAGGGCCTTGTAGGGTGCTTGCTTGGCAAGTCGGGTGGGGTAACAGCATCTGGTTGACTTTAACCATTTTTTTTTTGTGTGGTTATTTTACGAAACAGCATCCAAGCCTTGACTTAAATTGTTTTGTTAAAGGAGCTCAGGATTCAATTTTTTTATAAACAGACACTCCAGGCAGGTCTGGCCTAAAGCAATGACAAAAACTATTAATAGCACATCATGCCAACTGTTTTGACAAGAAACAGAATGACTTATCATCATGAAATCAAAATTTACTCTTTTAACACATCAGAGAGTATGAGAACTTTTAATTAGTAATACATGAGTTCCTTTACCAGAGATGGGTACAGTACACAAACATTGTACTCAGAAGTAGCACCCCTTCAACATATTTTTACTCAAGTAAAAGCAGAAAGTAACCATCAAAGAAATTACACAAGAAAGTGCAAAGAAGTTATAAAAAGGCTACTCAAACACTGAATAACAGATACAATAACGGAATAACTAATCGGTTATGTTGATGTAATAAGACAGGTAAAAATATATTTTTTTTAAATTACTTCCAGTAGATGGAAAATCTAGAAATGTTATTCAGGTAAGAGTAGCAATACTTGCTATAATATTACTCAAGTGAAAGTAAAAAGTATGGTGTGGTAAAACTACTACTAAAAGTATTTTTCACCTAAAAACTACTTAAGTAAATGTAACTAGTTACTACTCACCACTGCCTATTACCCTTGGGTATACATAAGAGCATCCAACCAACAGGCTGGACTAGGATCTAAAATCATAATGCAGCCACCCACAGTGAAGAGGGAGTAAGGGAGTCAAATAAGTCCCTAAACCCCACTTTCACAGAACTGCAACAAGGAATGGCATCTTGGGGTCACCAAGTCTCCATAACAACCACTAGATATTATTTACATGGCAATCAGTTGTTTAGGAACCATGCCAGGAAAAGGCCTTAGCTGTCCCACCACCACAAAATGGGAACACGGGAACACAGATGGGTCTGTAACTGGAACTGTGAGCTTTTCTGTTTTGCAGTGACTCAAAATGGATCCATCATAATACACAGCATAGACATGTGGTAGTGCCCTAGCAGGGTGGAGGATCTGTGATGCTGTGGGCCTTGTTTTTGATGCTCAATTAGCTCCAGCCACTAATAATGCTTCTTGAAATAACAAATCACTGCAAAGTAAAACTCCAAAACTGTCATTCAACTGCTAGATATTGGTTATCTAAATATGTTTTCTGAAAAAGATTTTTAAAGCGGTTTTGCTAATCATGCTAGTATTTACAGCAAGAACAGCTAATCATTTGAGCAATCCCACATGGAAAGAATCTATATAAAATTTCTAGTTTTATATAGGTGACATATATGGCAGTTTTCCTACACTTCATCATCCACAACAGATGATCTATGCAATGCGTGAGTTGCCCGTTGCCTTTTAAAATAATTGCAATATATGAAACAATACGTATAAAGGATAAAAGTTTCAAGGGTGGCGATGCTATGTCTTGTCAATAGTTAATTTCTAAACATGCTAGTTACATGTTATACCAATTTCACCTGTTTGCACAAACAGAAGTTTTTTTCTTCCTGTAATGGACTTCAGACAAATATACAGTTATTACTTTGCTAACAAAAAAATATGGCATAATTTATCAGTTGACAAAGTGAGATAAATCACCACATTTATGCAGTATATATGTCATCATATATGTGCATATATGCTGTATGTAGGCAGCATATATGTGCATATAAACTGCATATAGGTTTGATATATGCCTAGCCTTAGAAGTCACGAAAATGCTGCTCTGTAACAGCTTATTCATTGTTTCTGAAGCAGGTACAAGCTACAGGCTGTGCAGGCGAAAGGTCAGAGTTTAAGCACTTTTAACCAGGGTGAAAGAAATAGTTTACATGCTTGTGTTAAACATCTCCTCACTTCATCATAATTTGTAGCTGTGATAAAATCTGACGGTGAGGTATCTACGTTTCATCATGTCCATGATTGAAAGCATATGGCTTGTCATTGTGTGTTTGCTCTTGTCTGAGCACAAGGAGTGTATGACTGGTATTTATCACCTCTTAAAAACTTCCATGTTGTACAACAGAAAGACATAACATCCGGGAAATTTCTGGAAAAGGTCCCATTAAGAACAAACTGCACACACATACAGTGTCTAGAGAGAAAATTTGTGGTTTAACTCTTTATTTGTATCAAAGGCCCACATCGCCCAAAGAAGATCTCCACAAGGCATAATATATTTTCCATCTCTTTGACTTCTCTCATGACCTTCAGTTGAATCCTTTGCTCACTGTGGGACCCCTTCGCTTGTGGTTAGCAGTCTTTCACTGACCCAGTGACGTTGACATTTACTTCCTGACCAGGATGAGGGAGAGTTGGGGAATTCTTACGTGGAAGAACTCTGGGAACACTACAGGAGCTGGCTGACGACCAAGTCTGTCAACACTCCCCTACACTAAAGCATAGTTTCACCTCAAATAGACAACCTTTAATAACACACAATCCGAGTGCTTCAGCCCCCGGTTGTCCTAGTCCAGTTTGAATTTACAATGCTTCCTGTTTTAGCTATAATTCAATAGCATATACGATGCTTTAAACATCTCCCTCTAGAGATCCTTTCAGGAGCACCTGGAGCAGATCCCACTCTTTTATCCTCTTAACGCTACTGTCCTCATGTCCATCAGTCATCCTGGAGCTTCTCTCCCTACATGGTGAAGGCCAGGATGAGGGCAACTGTGCTGGGGAACAGCTATGTCTGGCATCTACTTTACTCTCTGACATGATAAAACTGATTCTGTCTTTTACACATTCACCTGAATGAATAAAGACACAAAAGAAAGATATATTAAGCTTTTTGTCACACTAATTGTTGAAAGCAAAGATAATTCCCCAGGATATATGACGTGTCTGGTCATGTTTATATTGTCTTCCTCTGACATTTAATAAAATAAAATCTTATATAATTTTAAGGAGCTTGTTTGAGAGGAACAACTGAACTTTTATGTTTGTGTGACTTTGTTTAATTTGCAGTCTTGTTTTTTACTTTATTAAAACTGATGTCTTCTTTAACTCGTGACTGTGTAATTCAGTTTCCCATCCCTACTCATAGCAAAGTCCTGCTGAATAACAACATCTTATTAAAGTACATGAGGCCTTCCCAAATGCACCATCTGCTGCTTTAAAATCAATATGGTTGTTTATCAGCTGAGTTTCCACCTTGAGTTGCCAATGCTAAAGTGTATTAATGCACATCTACAGCCTTTGAACAGTTCACTGATAAGCTGGAGGGGTCATTACCAACCTTGGCTACATCAGCACTGACGACCATGATCTCAAAGCACAACAAACGTCTTTTCACTTCGTATCTTTAAAGGTGTTTTTAGATTATGTTTTAGTAGTTACTTTTATTGTAGACATATTTTCTCTTAAATATTTTTAATATTATTTTATTGTTTTATTGTTCTGTTTTAGAATTAACACTATGAGTATGTACTACTATATCAGTAGCATCCATTATTTAACATCTGTATAAATCAATATGGAGCTCTTGGAGAAGCAGCTTTAAGTTTCTATGCTCCCCATATCTGGAACAAACCTCTAGACGACTACAAAGCTGCTGAAACACTGAATTCCTTTAAATCAAAGCTAAACATCCATCTATTTAGAGCTGCCCCTATCGTGTGGGTTCAGAATGTCTTGGATGTGCTGCAGTGTAGGCTTCTGGGGTGTTTTGGAGGCTTCTAATCCAAGTACACTAACAAGCGATTTCAATTATGTCATTGCCATGCTCCATCCCAGTTGGAGGCAGGGCTTTGACTGAGTGCTCTACGGGGGTCGGCTAGACAGAACTTGCCACAGCTGACATCAACATGGTTCGTATTTGCAAGTTTCTAAATAGCATTAACCAAAAGACCAATTGGACTAAGTTGAGCTTCCACAGGCTCCCTTCCTGCAAACTATGCAGACTACAGCTGCTAGTACAGCTCATTGAAATCAGCAGTTATTATAAATTAGAATTGGTTGGATTAAAAGCATGTAAAAACCCTAGAAGCCTACATTGTGCTATGATGTGGATTTTAATGACTGCCGTTTGAATAACAAAACACGCAATCCTCTGGCTTTCAACTGTTATTGATTGAATAAAAATGGGATTTTCCACAGCTGTTTATGCACTCCAGTAATTATTGTAATGAAATGCAAAACAGATGAATACTGATAGGCTTTGAATAATTCATAATAACTGTTGCCAGCAATCTCCAAACCACACTCGAGTTTATTGTTATTGTTCCAAGAAATTTTAAAAACAAACTGAAGCCCTTGCTAATAACCACTATCCCTTGGCGTCATCTGGAGTCTCAGTATTGTTAGGGAAAGCTGTAGTAGATCTAGTGAAGAAGCTGAAGTTGAAGACGCACACTCGAGTCGCAGAAGAAATATGAATGCTTCCCTTACAGGGATAAACTTGTGAAAGATTATGTGGACAGAAATTGTCTACAATCAAAAATGTAGATCCACCGGACCTCATACAACGAACGGAGCTCAGACGTTTCAATACTGCCTCTAACGTGTTTTTGATCAGGACGTACAGATGTCATCTGTCCAAATATTACAAATCACTGGAGGCATACAAACATTCCACACATGGCTGGGTACAAAATCTGCTCACATTTTGACCGAAGGACTGCAACTACACGGTCGTCTCTGCTAAGGTAAGCTAAGCTTGGTTCAAGTTGTTGGGTTGACTGTTTTATGATTTGCTTCATAACCATAAGCATGGGCAGAAACAAGCCATCCTCATGAAATCACTGGGTTCAAACAAACGACCTATCATCAGCAGTGCAGTCTTATATTTGAAGTATTTGAAATACATTGCCCTTTCTTTTTTAAAGTTTTTTTATCCCACGTTTTTTTCCCATTATTATCACCCCAGTGTTCCTACCTAAGTACAGTCCTGGGCATTGCCTTCCTGTTGACCGCAGGAGGGCCCTGAACTAGAGCTCAAGCCTCCTTCCTGCTTGAGGAGTGAGCAGGCCCATTTTGTCACCCGAGGGGGTGGGGTTCCCCCAGCTGGACATGGCGTGTGGAAGGATCACACTATTCCAGATCCTCTCCAACCCCTCAGGCGCCTCGGTCAGCCAGGAGGAGGCAGTGTATAGCCCAGAACTGATGCATGTTTTTGTGGGAGCAGCTCAACTACTCAAGGGAGCACAGGGACAACATGCAAACTCCACACAGAAAGGTCCTTTCTGTGTGGGTGCTGATGATATGGAGGAACAAACACACCCTCAGCACCCACAGCGTCCCCGGCAGGAATCGAACCCAGGACCTTCTAGCTGTGAGGTGAGCTGCGCTACCAGCTGCGCCACCGTGCTCCCCTTACATTGCCCTTTCTGAGACGGGTGCTATTCACCACCACTTTTAGTTTTCCCCTCTCACTTGAGACCAAAACTAACCAAGCGTAGGCAACTGGATTATGGCTGATATGGATTTTGTCCGGGTTTATAGACTCCACACACAAAGCAATCAACACTTCTGTTGTTTACACCCAACTGTCCCATCGTGTAAAACGCATATAGCCTCCGTCGTCTGACAAAGACTGATTTGCGGATTTAGCAACTGTGGTCCACAATCCTTGTGAATGTGTAATCTCAATGGAATTTCCTAATAAATGTTTGCAAGAGCTCAGAATTTAATGTCAAGGTCTGTACATTGCTAGTGAAAGTGAAATATCTGATGTTTCTGGCTTATTTGTCTGAGTAACAGATGTGGATCTTAAGACAGTTTTTTTAGTTTTCATTTGGAAGCTGATATTAACCTAAAATGTTGACAACAGAATTATTTTTATCCACAGAATTTTTCGATTTTGCCCATTTAGAAGTATAGAACAGCCCTGTACTGGAGGGTATCATAGTTGCTCTGCTCTGATTGGACTCTCAGACTAAGCTGCTGTTGCTGTTGTTGTCTTTGGTTAGAATCACTAGATCAGACTCATTCCGTCACACATCTCATGATTCCTGCAGCCCTGTTCAAAGGCATAACAGTGGTGGGTCTTCTTTAAAAGAAGTCATCAGTTTTCAGTCTGTACCAGAGCATGAAATAGTGATTGAATATTTGTTGGTAAATTTGTATTTCCATGTATCTTTAAAAGCAAATCCGATCTCAAAGGTAAGAAACATATCAGCCAAAACTTGTTAAAGATTAGTGTTAGGGCACGTTATAAACATTTTGTTCTTTAATGTTTGAGAGCTTTATCATTTTATTTCTTTCTTTTTGAACTGCAGGTGGTGTAATCAACCAAATCACAGAACGAGTCCAGTTGTAGGAAACTGTCGACTTTCAGTGGTACTCACTGTCGAGGCACGGAGCACACTCAGTCTGTTTGGCTCCACAAGGCGTGGTGACGCCCTCGCCGGGCGGACACTGCTTGCAGCATTCTCCTCTGGTCGTATTCTGACCCGACGGACAATTGTCTTCAAAGGCCATGGCCCCAGTCTGCCATTCAAGAGAAAAGTCAAGCACATAATCACTGTTTTACACTCAGCTCAGTATGCATAAGCTTATCACTTTAAAAAAACTTAATGACTTTCTTTTTTAAGTGCAATACTTAACTTATTTTTTTAAGAACATGTTAAAGAAAGCCAAAAAGTAAAGAAACAATGTTTTTTCTTTCTCTCCATTCCATTTCTTTCTTACTAACAATCTTGTTTTTAGAAATTTCCGTTGATAAAATCTGGATCAATGAGGATAAGGGCTTGGCAAGAGAATTGAAAACGTTTCAGCTTCTTTCTCGGTTTCCCACGAACTTGTGAAAAACAAGTCAGTTTATCTTAATCTGGCTTCTAAACATAGACCGTTGACACAATCCGCAGAAAAAAGAAGAAAAAACACTCTGCCTTTGAACTGGTAACAACCTCAAGGCAAACTGTATTTTATAGAAACATTGTGGTAAAAATGTTACAGTTGATTTGCGATAGTTTAGGGATGAAGGCATTTTTTATTGCAGTACATTTAGTTTTTGAGTGTTTTTTAAAATTATTATTACTTTAAGTAGTAAGCAGTAGTAGTACTGCATGGTGGCACAGTTGGCAGCACCTGTGCAGCAAGAAGCTCCTTTCTTTGAACTCCAGTGTAGGTTCATTCTTCATATTTTGTATGTTCTCCCAAAGTTATCTCCAGGTAGTCTGGTTTCCTCCAACAGTCCAAAAACATGATTTAAATTTAGACCCATTCGGGCATGTTTCTATCACTCAACTAACCCCTTTTTTCGGACTACCTCTGCCATGGAAGTGCTTTGCAGACGGCATGTATGGTGAAAGGCCAGAAAGCAGCGGCAGAGAGAGTGGGCTAGGTACGGGCTGCAAAATCAGCATCTGGAACGTTGGAAAACTGTGAATGAGGGCTGATTTTTGTCAGGCCGCCATGAGGAATGGAGCTGCAATCGGAGCTGCAATCCAGGATGTTATTGCTTTCCACACGTGGGTTGGAGTGGGCTCCAGTCGGGTAAGGGTAAGGCAGGTGAAGTCGGCATGTGACAGGAAGGAGATTCCATGGCGAGCCTGTGGTTTTAGCGGGAAGCAAGGCTGGTCACCGGTAGTAGCAGAGAAGAAGGAGGTCTCTGTGGTGATTATACAGTGGGAGTCGGCTGGAGGGCAGCAGTTTTGACAGACTGGATGATCACTGGTTAGAGCAGTACTGGCGTGAGGAACACCGATCAGGAGCTGGAGGCATGAACGGATCGATGTCTGAGCGATGTGAAGTGAGTGAACGAGTCATGTGAGAGGATTGGTTTTGGACATGATGACTTCATGACTGATTTGTGTTGGAGCTTTTGTTAAGCTAAGCCTATCCATGTCCCAAGCCCACTGCTGTCCACCTGAAATGGTAATGGAAACACAGCTATCCCGTTCTGGGCCGTACCGACCCGACCCTAATGGAAAGGGAGTATTAGGTTAATTAAATACTAAAAATTGCCTTTAAATATGAGCGTGTGCATGGCTATGTGTCTCTGTGATGGACTAGTGACCAGTCCAGGCTATACATCATCTCTCATCCAATCACTTTTGAAGATAGGCTCTATCCCTCTTTCGACAACTCCAAGGAAAAATGGGTGGACGTTTGGTACTTTAAGTACGAAAATAATACAACATAAGTTTGAGTTGAATGCAATGACAGAACTGTAATTTGTTTAGAAAAAACATTTAATTAACATTTAACATTTGATCCCTAACGTGGAGGATTATCAGTATTGCAAGTGTCAGGCTTTAAAGTTTTAGCATCCCATCAAGCTTTGGGCTGGCTCTTTGAATGAGTTTTTATAGTTGCAGGAGAGAAGCTGATGTCAAAGCAACACAAAAAAACAACCATACCAAGTTAAGTCGCCCTTCTCCATTCTTCAAAGTGTAACCTGCTGAGTGCTTTATCACAGCTGTTTACAGTAAGAGATGTTTGTGCGTGCCTCTCCTTATGCATAAATGCATGAGAATGTGTGCACACTTGTTGCACCTCATGCCCGACCCTTGAATTTCCCACGTTTAACGAAGAACCTCAACTGTGGCTTTTAAAAAAAGCATTACGGCACCACCAAACCTTTCTCACACCAAATCTTTTTTAAATATCTTATCTAATGAACGCCTTCGTCACCTTACCAAAGCCTGATAAGAGTAGTGTTTGGTTTCCTACTAACTCAGATCTGCTTTTCCTACTCTACAGTTACATAAGGATGTTTGGTTTCAGGCCAGCATTTATCAGCATCAGTTTCCCAATGTGTCTCCCACTCTCCATAGAGCAGGGGCCAGCAGAAAACGATTTAACTCTCTGCTTTAGAGCATACATAATCCAGTGAGCAACATGTGGCTCAGCCTGTTTATTGCTGGGACGTGTTGGTTTGTGGCGCATCATAAGCGAGTTTACCACGATTTGAAGGGATGTGCGCACACATGTAGGTTTTGAGTTAAGAAGGAACGGTCTGCATAAATCGTCAGGGTTCAGGTGTGCTTGGAATTCAGCTGACAGGAGATGGAGGAGCTCTCCAAAAAACATGAAGCGTCCCCTAAGGCACTTCTGAGTCAGCTGACGTGCAGTTTCTACACCCCTGTAAGTGTGCAGAAAGTGAGAGTACACTCACACGGCCCTCCTAACCTTGCCGGTCACTTGGCCCTTTTACCTTGGACATTTGGTCTCCAACATTATCCTTCTGTTTAAATTTGTGGAAAATGTTGGCAACCTGAAAAAAATTAGACTTTCCTCAAGTCTCTGAAGTGATGTTGCAAAAGCAACACCGACCATACCATACTATGTCCTAATATAAAAAAAAGCATCAGCAAGAAATTTTCTTTTTTTGTCAGGCACAAATTAACTAATTTAAATTGAAAGCTGCTTTTAAGCAGTAATTTCATTTTTTGAAGAAAAAGTAATCCAACCCCAACTGGCTATGATTAAAATATATTTTTAAAAATCATTAATTATCTCTTTTTTTTCTTTTTTCTTTTTTGGGAAACATGAATGAAGTTTTGAAATACCTTTGCAATCACGTTTTCAGAACCTTTCTGACAACAGGTAAAATAAAAGATTGCCAAAAAACACACAATGCCCTCCATCACAATAATCCAAAAACTTTTCCAATGGACAGCCTTCTGTCTGAAAAGGTTTTAAATCCCTTTTCTAAGGTTTTGAGACTCCACTAAAATTACAGTGAGAGCCATTATCCACAAAAAGAGAAAACACTGAAGAGTGATAAGCCCTCTTTTGGTCAGCCAAAATTATTCCAAAAACACATTGGTCACCAAGGTCCCCCAAAAAATGCCAAAAAAAAACCTAATATAAAACAGTCAAAAATGATGGTTCTTTCAGGATAGCATTGGGCTACTTTACAGCTTCTAAACAAAGAAAACCTTAAAACACAATGTAAAGCCATCCCTTTGTGACTTTAAACTCAAACAAACTAAGGTAATGCAGCAGGGCGGTGATCAAAATCAGAGCAACAAGTCTACATTTTAAAGAATCAGGCCCAACTGTGGCTGTTCATGCTTAAAAATCGCTACAATTTGGCTAAATTGGCAAAGAAGTGTGAACCACAATTCCCCAGTTCGTTTTTACATAGGGTCAAGTTGGGTTGTATGTTTTTTTTTCCTCAATTGAAACCTGTTTTTTATGTTTACTCAGGCTACATTTTCCTATTTGATAATCATAAAGATTTAAAAATGACAGAGAGCTAAAACAATAAATCTTTAGGTGGCAAAACCTTAAAGTTGTAATTTTGTACACAGCATTTAGAACCTTAAAAATATTTATTGTCTTCCACATTTTTTCTCAATTTGTTCAAAACCGCAGCACATGTTCTACCTCACTATTACACTTCACAAAAACAGCCATTTAAATGTGAATCAAACCCTCCTATGTACTTCCCCTTGTCTACCCCCTTATTTAACACACACACAACCTTCGACAGACACACTCTGCCGCATGAACTTGCCAAAAAGACTTCTATGATGTGAACAAACCCGTTTTAAAATCACACTTGGAATGACTCCAGTGTTTGGCATCTGCTTATTTTGTTTTTGTTTTTTCTCTCTGGCCCTTTTTTTTAGCTTTAGGTGTCATTGCAATGGAACACCACCTCAAAGACCAAAATTAAAACGCATCAGCTAGCTAGTATCGGATGAATGTTGCAAAGACATCATTTAGAGGATGGCATTTAAGCAAACGGTGTGTGAAATGAAAAAAAAGTAGGATGCATGCCTTTTTAACAAGTTGAAGCTCGACTTTCATGCTTCTATAAGCTGGTTTTAATGTGTGTGTGTGTGGGGGGGGGGGGGCAAACTTCCAGTCTAGAGGTTGGAACAAGATGTACACTAATAATTAATGCAAAGGCTGAAATAAACTCACTGGGTTATCTGAACATGGGTTTATCACTCTGGTGGACCTTACAACTGCTTTGTTCAGGCGCTTAACTCAGAACTCATTATAGACGTGTATCAGTGTATCATATGAGAATATATATTTCTGCATATGTCATCCTTATGTCAATAAGCTCCCCTTAAAGCCTACAAAACAATGATAAATCTAATCTTGTGTTTTTGAAGATAGCATTAATGTTTACATGCAGAGTAATAGGCTAAGTTTGATCAGCATACTGAGGTATTTTAACTTGTGAACTACAGATAATTAAATGTCCAGAATAAGTAAAAAAAAATGCCAAAAAACATTAGAATGGCCCTTCACGTTAAACAAAGTGGAATCTATAAAACTTATTTAAGTCCTATTTTCACTACCCAGACACTGGTATACGGCCATGTTTTCTAGCTGAAGTGTAGTCCTGCAAAAAAGTCAAAGGAAACTTGATCAGGTTGTTACTGCCAAACTTTACCGGCAATAAAATGGTTGTAAGAGCATTAAATGTTTACACATACATACAAAACTGTTGTTTGAGTTTTGCTGAATAAAACTTTGCTGACAGTAGTGAAAAGAGAAGACAGGACACTCCCAAACACACAAAAGTCTTTTAACTCCTTAAGCCCACTAGCCGCCATTTTTGAGTAACATTTAACTTTCAATTATGTGTGAACATTTTAGACCTTTTACAAGCTGTAAAAAGCCTTCCAGAATGTAGGTATGCCAAATCTGGGGAAAAAAACAGCCTAGGGCTTGTATATAGACTGGGCAACAGGCGAGGTTTAAAAAAAGGAGTTAAATGACAGAGCAACCTTTTCTTTTTAAGAACAGAAAACAAGGAACTGTGGCTTTCACTTGGTTAGTATGATTAATCTAAGGCCCTGTCCACACGTAGCCGGGTATCTCACAAAACGGAGATATTTTTCTACGGTTTGGCCTGTTATCCACACATAGCCGGAGGTTTTCGGCACCAAAAACGAAGCTTTTTAAAAACTCCGGCCAAAGTGGAGATTTGCGTTTTCTCCGTTTTCAGTATCTACGTGTGGACGGTTGAAAACGGAGTTTTAAGAGCCGTAACGCCACTTTCCGCGACAAAAAATGCTCCAACACCACATGTGCGACCTGTGTTTACTCAGCATTTATTTCCTCAGCGCTGTGTTGGTATCATCCATTGTTAAAGCGCGTCTTGTTTGTTTGCTTTTATAAGCTGTATAACTGCTGTGTGCTGAAGAGAGGATATAAAGTTTCTCTTGGCGGATAGGACTGGGGAGAACTACTGCGTCCTACAGGTTTGCCACGTCTATGAATGTGCTGAAAAACGCATTTATCCGGTTACGTGTGGATGGAGATTTTTTTTTTTTAAGGAGCAGAGGAAAATCTTCATTTAAAAAAAAATACGGCTACGTGTGGACATGGCCTGAGTCTCTCTCCCAGACTGTGTATGCATAATGTCACTGACTCCTCCGCATTAGCAGGAACCGGAAAACACAAACGTATACCGAGAAATTGGCATTTTCAGAAATTTATCTAATCGCCATTTCATGTCAAGCCTGTCCTTACTCAGAATGAGCCAAGAAAAAAATGGACTTTTTAATCCTATACATCTTGGTCACCTAGATGCTAAAGAAATTTGTTGAAACAGATCAGCCCTGAGTACTTTTCCATCCCAATACAGGCCCCAGATGTCTTATAAGTGGGCCTCTTTCTTTATTCAAATATAATGCAGACCTCTGATTACTGCTTCCGAAGAGTTTCTTTTGTCTGTTCATACAAGGTATGCCCGATGCAGTCTTTTTATATTGAACAATTTCTTTTTGCTGGACAATACTACGGATCGAATCATGCTGCCAATTACAATGATTACATCATTGTTGTTGATGCCATTAATACAGGTAATGTGAGTAGGACAGAGGGGCCTCTTACAGAAGAAGTTACAGGTCTGTGAGAGCCAGAAATCTTTCTTGTTTGTAGGTGACCCAACACTTATCTTTCACCATATTTTTTTCTGTATTTTTTTCCTCATAACTGAAGTATACCTATAATGAAAATTACAGGCCTCTCATCTTTTTAAGTGAGAGAACTTGCAGAGTTGGTGGCTGACTAAATCACTTTTTTGTCCCCCAGTAGAAAGTACTCCAGAGTCAGCACATCAGTACTGCTGCTAGTGACTATCCAAATTTTGTCTTCTTAGCCACCATTGGTTGTTCAAAATCGGCAAAATGGCTTGGACAATTCTCCATTTTTTTTTGGACAAAGTATCACAGCAATTTCCTAATGTTGTTAATCTGTTCTCACGTTTGGCGATAAAATGTTCTGATTCTGATTAACGAAAATTGTTCTTTCCCACTGTCATCACATACTGTAGTTTCTCAGGATAAGGAAGGGCTGCTAACTTAACAATCTAACATAACTAGCTCAACTTAATTTGATCATTTTTACCAAGTGACATTACATGGCAAACCAATTTTGATTGTATCATATTATAAACACCATCTAATTTATACTAATCTGAAACTAACTCTAAGCTTAGATTGTATAGAAATGAACTAGACTGAAGTATATTAAGAACTTTATAACTGTATTGACTTCCTAAAATCATGTATCTTCAATTTGTTGTAATTAAGTGCTATATTTGTTGACTATTCAACGAAATGTCGTTTATGATAATGTCGTTTATGATACGATACGATACTTGGATTTGAGTACTTTCCGATACTAAGTATCGATACTGATACTTCTACCACACATAAAAAATATGCAATGAATTGGAAGACAGGTTTTATGTTATTCTATGCTTGTTACAACAAGAGACGGTGAGTTAGATAAAAAAGAAAATATTGATAAAAATGACCACAACACTAAAATTTCAAGTAAAAAAAAAATTTTTTCTGTGAAATTATTGGAGAGTTTAAACATTTTAAGTATTTGTTCAGGTAACGGTTAACTTTAACCTATACATAAGAACGGCATCGGCCCCAATACCAATATCGGTATTGGTGTATCCCTAGTTTTAGACCAATGCCTTTGTTTTAATATAGGATAATACATAACTAGCAAGTAAGTTAATTATTTCTGTAGTGTAACAATGCTTCTTTGCAGTAAATCTTATACTTTGGGAAAAGATGTTAATTTCCCAATAAACGTTGCATCATTTGTAAGGAAGATGCACACGTGGGTTTCGCAGCAGAATCGAGTAAGTGGGTTGCATCCACATTTATTGGACTGGATGATTGACACTTGAAAAAAAAAATCTAGCAGTTTAGTGATTAGAAAATGGGATATTCAGCAGTGTGTGTGTGAGAACCCCACGAACTACAACAGCATGGCACCATTGCATGCTGGTCACAAGCTTGGTCAAACACTGCTGTGGGACGGCATCCCATTCTTTAAACATTGTTCAGCTATTTAGTGTGGTTTAATTGATCACACTGCCAAAACATAACACATCCAAGTTGATCAGACAATTACCTGCTTTCCACTTCCAAATTCTGGAGGTAGTGTCTGATAAATGTAGATCTGTTAATTGTATTTGCATTTGAGTAAAATTCCAATAAATGTTTCCATGTGAGACTTCTAATTTTATTGTATTTATTTATTCCTTATAATTATAGCTATGTAATATTGGTTGATGTTTTTTTAAATCCAGCAATGAACATAGTAAGAAGGAACATCGCTGAAAAGAACAACGAGCACAACAGCCATTTCTTTATCTAACAAGGGCTGAACATGGCTCTGATGATGATTTAGTGCTTTTGGAGGGATTGATGTCTGTGGGGGGGGAGACAGTACAAACAAAAGATGCTTTAGCTTCATGTGATCATGTAGAGCAGATTTTTGATATCTCCTCGTCTGCAGTCTGCAAAACATAGAGTGATTTAAACGTACCAAAATAACTCCCACAATTACACAAGCCTTGTTTTAACCTTTTTAACCAAACGTTATCTCTGTCAAAAGCTATTATCTAAATTACCAACCTAACAGAACTAGGTAAACAGAGCACGGAGCGAACACAAGCACCTGAATGCAGAAGTTAATACTATTGCTGCGTAATGGAATAATCTCCTGATCCAACTCTGCTTCCCGAAAGTTATACACTGCCTCCGGAGCCCAATTAAGGTACAAAAATGTATTTAACAAAAAAAGTCATGCAGTTAAGTCTTTTTTTCGCTCAGTTGAGCACTACTGTTGCTGTGTGGAGCAGCTGTGACCTCCTTCCACGACTCCTAAACGTCACTCACTTCTCATCCGGGGCGCGTGCACTGCGGTCTCATGAGGAAACACAGCTTTTTGATATAAAGTTTTTCTTGTTCCCGAATACAAATATTTTTTAAGTGTTTGTTAGAAATAAGTATTCATAAAAAACGCATTATTTATGCCTTTCCGTATACCGTATACCGTATTCGGGTTTGCTCCATCCCTAATAGGGAGTCTCTCATCTCGATATCACTCTGCATTTAATTTTCCTCCATTGGTGATGAGTCTTTTTTTTTTTTTCAGTGAGTGAGTTGCCACCCCACAGCATCACACTTCTTTCACCATTGGTTGTTGGACACTGGATGATGTAGGAAGTGATGAGGGGAATTTTTTCATCGACACATCCCATAAATTAATTTTATTTGCAATTTAAGAGGAAATCAGCAGGGGTTTTTTTTACAGTACAAGTAGCATTGTTGAATAAATAAATTTGTGAGATTGACTTGAAAATAAAAGACCCTAGGCAGACAAAACCTGACAACTAACAAAGCTGAATCATCACTTCTTATGTGGGGAACGAAATAAGCAATGGCCATAAGATGGAGAGTGGAGGGTGAAGGGAAGAGAGGAAGATTGAGAAGGAAGAGGAGGAGAAAGGGTGGTCCAGCACCTATCAATATTGCATGTGCTGAGCCAACAGAGGATGCCTAGCCATCAGTAGAAGCAGCTGTCATGTGCTGGTGATGTAGCAGGCTCCTAAATCAGGACCTGGACAAACTCATGGAACTCTTTGACCGTGTGCCGTCAGACACAGAAAGATTTATCCCCTCCTTTGACCGCAAGGTATATCAAACATATTATAAATCACAACCATCAGAAGAGCTTCCTTTTGTATTCCCTAGATGTTTGGGAAAAGTCCTGCTTCCGTTCTCTCTTGTGTAAGTTTTGATATAAGGTCATGTGACTCTTGAAAAACTGTTTAGCTCCTTTTTACACCGACTAGACCTATTCGAGTCCAGGTAGGTGAATAAATCAGGTCTGCTTTATGTAAATGTATGCCTCATGGATGAGCTGCCTAACAGAGTCGGCTGTTATTGTCCTTTTCTCTGCGGGCGCACATGTAATTGAGACGGGTGGAACTGCAGCTCCATGCAGCAATCGGAGCTATAAAGTGTCAACCTGAATGGCTGCTCTGCTGCATGCATCCGTTCTGTTATAACATTGCCGATCCAGGGGCCGAAGACAGGACAGGTGGAAGCGCAATGAAGCCAAAAATCATCTATTTGAAAGACTGTGCTGGGAGTTTTAGCAACAGATGCGATACATTTGCAGTGATTTTGATCATGTTTGTTTTCATTAGGGGGGAAAACTTTGTTACAAACTCTCACTTAAGGAAAATAAATGCGTAAATGATTGCAACATGTTTAACGCGCGGAATTTACAAAAAGAATATAAGAAGAAAAGTGGCACTCACCAGTCCAAGTAAGGATGCTAGTAAAACCAATTTCATCCTGTATCTCCTTTGCGTATCTCTGGAAACGTCAGCAATCAGATGCAAGAATGAAGGAGGGTGAAGTCTCAGCAACTTACAGGTGAAGTAATCACGACTGTCATCGCGATTCTTTCTTGGTGTGTTGTCAAAGAGAGGAGAAAAACTCTCAAATTGACCTGTCGATTCAAAAGTCTTTAGAAGCGTCCCCTGCACGTCGCTACAATCCAATCTGAGGGTCCAAAAGACGCAGGTGAGGATGGGGTGTTCTGGTTGTGTGCGCCTTTCTTCCGCCGGGCTGGCTCATGTGGCAGACCCGCTCAGCTCTGTGCGGCTTCAGGGAAAGAGTCATTCCCCCGGTCCACGCCCACTCCGCGCACACACGAATGCAGCCTTGTTCTATCTTTAACAACTACAATTACGTTCCATGCATGATGTTTGTGTTGTTGCTGCTGATCCGGACAAACAGACAAAAATATAACATAAAGTCGATAAGTTACGATGTTATTTTTAGATATTTTGCACATTAAATCAGACTAAACTCTTATGAGTTTTAAACTTTCATCAAATTCAGAAGTTTAGAAACATTTACCTAATATTTGTTGGTTTTAACACTGTATGATTTTGAAGCATTTTGGGTTTCCATTCACAAAGTCCCCGCAATAGTTTGCTATAATTTTGTCCCATTCCTCCTGTCTGGACTGGTGTACTTCTGTCCACATATTTTCTACGTAAGTGCGTTAAGTGGAGTTAGCAACTGCAAAACATGAATGTTGTTGTCTTAGAGCCATGTTTGCTAAGTGTCATTGCATCCTAACTGTCTGGTTGCTGTCCTGAGATGTTGCCTTAATATTTCCACATGATCTTCTTTTATCATGGTGCCTTCTGTTTTGTGGAGGCAAAACACCCCTATAGTTCTCCCATCCCAGTACAGGTAAGATGTGTTCCCAGGCATGTAAGTGTCCCTCTTTTTTCTCCACAGAGAACCTTTTTTTTTATTCTTCTAATTATTGGCTTCTTTCTCGCTGAGTGGCCTTTCAGTTCACTGATAAAGTCCCTCTCTTAAACAGTTTCAGCCTTTAGGTCTTTACTTTTGTTCTTGATACACACATTAATCACAAAAACACGTCATCTGTCTTCCATACAGAACCCATCTCCTAAATGAAAAGTGTGGCAGCTGGACATTCCCATGCTGCTTATGTTTGAAGAGATGAATGTGACATCTTCAGGTACCTGGAGAACATACCCAAGGATAAACTAGACTCACATCTTGATTGATTCATTTGATTTTCCCATAATGTCACACAAGGAAGCAGAGTGTTTGCAGTGTTTTCCTAAAATACATCCACGTGTCGCTCCAGGTAATAAACTTAGATGACGTGAATTAATCTATCGGAAGCTTACAAAGCCAAATCAAAATAATCTGGGCTTTCACCAGTTGTTTGACAGCACAGTAAACTTCTGACTTTAAGGAAAAACTTGTTTATTCTAGGATTTAGTACATAGAAATATTTTGGTAATCTAATCTAAACTGATATAGAATGGAAAAAATAAATATGATTTAATGTTAGTAAGAATTAGGACTATTTAACGGTGATATCTGGTCTCAGTTGAATGTATTATTTTTACTTCTGTCCCTTCAAAGGAAGCGGTCAGCCCGTGGTAGTGCTGCAGATCATGAAGACTCCAACCACAGCATTTCTTCAGCAATCCCTTATACTGAGCAAGCATGTAACGACAGTGGAGAGCAAAAACTCCCCTTTAAAAGGGAGAAACCTCCAGCAGAACCTGGCTCAGTACAAGCAGCCATCAAACACAACTCTCTGGAGGTTTTAGAAGACAGAGAAGAGACACACAAAAAAAAACAAAGAATTGATGTAAGAGTACTTTGTATATTAAAGAAAAGAAAAAAAATTGACAACAGGACATGGAGGATGTTCGGTCACAGGGAGCATCATCCGAATCACTGCTTCCCATCCAGCAGGGGGCTTTGTAGCTGAGCAGGATACCGGGTGGAGCTTTTATGGAGAAAAAACACTGAGAGAAAACAAGGTTAAGAATTGCAATAACAACAGAAAAAATACGTCTGGAGAGTAGATGAGTGAAGTAAAGTCGTCAGTCTGTCTTCCAACAGTCTAAAACCTGGTTTGTACTATTCCAACACCAAATTTGTTCACAAACGCAGAAGTACTGACAGAGACATTTTTCGTTTATGATTCTCCGTTTCTTTTTCTCTGTCCTCCATTGATTTTTTTTGTGCTGAAAAACCAATAGCAAACAAATGACCAGGACAGCAGTGTGTGCTAACTTTTCATTGCAGGTCTGCCTACTATCTGCCTACTATCGCAGTATCGTTTCAGTTTTTTTTCTTCAAGGAGCAATGAGCTACGAATGTCTTAGGTCATATATACTCTATATATATGGAGTATATATAGAGTATATACAGTCAACCAACACCCAAAGCATTAATGAGTGCAGATACTTTTCTACTAAACATTTTACCTTCCCCTCAACTATCCAATGATATGCCTGGATGCACTCTACTTTAAAGGACCAGAAACTTTAAAAATTACCTTTTTGTAATTTCCAGTGTATACATGCATACAAATCATCCATCCAAATTTTGATAGATCATAGAAACAAAATTTTGGGTTTTAAATATGTATAGAAATTAATCACTTTAAACAAAACTCCATCCATCCATCCATTTTCTGAACCGCTTATTCCTCAAGGGGTCGTGGGGGGGCTGGTGCCTATCTCAAGCTGTCAACGTGCGAGAGGCGGGGTACACCCTGGACAGGTCGCCAGTCTATCACAGGCCTTAAACAAAACTATGTATTTAATTAAAATGAACTGAAAATTTGCGGTGAGTTGACTTTCATATGTGTATTTTTAACATACTTTTCATAGATTCATTTGAGTTGCAAGGAGTAAATCGTTATAGGTTTGGGACAGAGTTTGAGTCTTATTCTGCCACGGATCGCAAAGCTTATCTTCAACAATTAATCTGTTCATATTTCCTTTTCTTGTAACTTGTTATGTCAGCCCTTATGTCAGTGTTGTTGCTAAGTGCTTGAAGATGGAGGGCAGATGAACTGAGCTCAGGAGGACTCCCCCTTCAGGACTGAATGCACCTTTTATCAGGAAACATGAGATCTACAGCAGTTTACATTTGAAAAGCCAGCAATGTTCCAAAATCAGAGCTCTTGCTCATTGCTTCTTTCAAAAAGTATTCCCACCTTGTTTTCTCTGATGCAACACTAATTTCAATAATTTACGAGAGGTGGAGAGAGCTGTCACCTGACATGAAATATTGGCCTGATCCGATAATTTTGTTCTGCTTTGAATGTAAGGGTGAGTCAGTTCACCAGCTCCTTTATTTGTAAGTGTTCCAGCTGTTCACTGGCTGTCGGTGCAATGTGTTCTGAAACCCTTTAGCAAAATTCATAAAAACATGTTTTATAGGTGCATTTCAATCCTTTTTGATGGGTTTCAATGCTGTTGTTTTACAGTCTGTGACAAGCTAACAGGACCAAACCTGCTATTGTTAATCTAAAATGAGTTATGGTGTGATGATAGATCTCATTAAAGAGTATTACTCATGAAGTATATATTCACTAGCAGGGACCACGCCACAGATTGAGAATTTTAACAGTTTATTGAAGGCATGGAGAATTGAACAGTCTGAGGAGGGACATCGGAGACCCAGGGGAAGACTCAGTGTGGGGGTGCAGTCTTCGAGAAATCATCTTTCCGAGCCTGCTCAGAACCCCCTCAGACAAAAGCCTATACAATGTGCAAGGCACAGAGAAAGTCATCTCGAGGCCCTTTATGAGAGGTCGTTGCAATCCAATCAGATAAAAGTTTGTCTGAGTAAGGAATCCCAGCAGATTACCGAGTCGTCAACGCGGGGTTGAGCAGTTCCTCAGCAATCCCTTGTACTGAGCAAGCATGTAGCGACTGTGGAGAGGAAAAACTCCCCTTTAGCGGGAAGAAACCTCTGGCAGAACCTGGCTCAGAACAAGCGGTCGTCCGCCACGACCGTCTGGGGGTCTGAGGAGACAGAAAGCAGGGGGCGTTGTAGTTGAGCAGGACGCCGGACCGGATGGAGCTTGTTCTCCAACAGTCCGAGCCCACGACGGAACATCTGCGGGAACGGCTCGGGACCTAAACGAAAGATTGGAAGAGTTAGTAGAGGAGTGAACAGGGGCACAGAATGTGGAGGCTGTGTCCGATGGACGCTGCTGAGAAAAAAGGGGGAAGGGTAGAAGGGGCGGGTCGGCAGTTACCCAGGAGAGAAGGAGCGGGTCGGCAGTTACCCAGGAGAGATGGAACGGGTCGGCAGTTACCCAGGAGAGATGGAACGGGTCGGCAGTTACCCGAGAGAGGGAACGGGTCGGCAGTTACCGGAGAGAGGAACGGGTCGGCAGTTACCCGGAAGAGAGGGAACGGGTCGGCAGTTACGGAAGAGAGGGAACGGGTCGGCAGTTACCCGAAAGAGAGGGAACGGGTCGGCAGTTACCGGAAGAGAGGGAACGGGTCGGCAGTTACCCGGAAAAGAGGGAACGGGTCGGCAGTTACCCAGGAGAGAGGAACGGGTCGGCAGTTACCCAGGAGAGATGGAACGGGTCGGCAGTTACCCGGAAGAGATGGAACGGGTCGGCAGTTACCCGGAAGAGAGGGAACGGGTCGGCAGTTACCCGGAAGAGAGGGAACGGGTCGGCAGTTACCAAGAGAGGAAGGGTCGGCAGTTACCGGAAGAGAGGGAACGGGTCGGCAGTTACCCGAAAAAGAGGGAACGGGTCGGCAGTTACCCGAAGAGAGGGACGGGTCGGCAGACCCGAAAAGAGGGAAGGGTCGGCAAGACCCTGCAAAGAGCGGCGACGGGTCGGCAAGACCCTGCAAAGAGCGGCGACGGGTCGGCAAGACCCTGCAAAGAGCGGCGACGGGTCGGCAAGACCCTGCAAAGAGCGGCGACGGGTCGGCAAGACCCTGCAAAGAGCGGCGACGGGTCAGCAGGTACCCGGAACCTAGAGGGAGGGGAAGGGAGGGGCGAAACAATCGAGCCAAACGAGGGATGAAGAGCGGGCAGAGCTTATAAGTGTATCGTGATGTGATTAGAGATGTAGGACAGGTGCGGGGTACCGGAAGAGTTGATTAAGACTAATTACGAAGTGGTACGAAGTGGATCTGAAACGTGGTCCCTGCTCCCGAACCTAAGTCAACAAGTTAACTCCATTTTATGTATATGTAAACCTTCCTTTTACTTTCCATGATCTCTACAATATTTTTTCAATTTTTTAAAATAATAATCTACGCAGTAGATTTTTTTTTTTACAATATTGTTCTTTTAAAGGCGGTTTTAAATTATTTTGTAATTATTCTTTTTGAGATTAATGTTTGTTATGCGAAATCTCTTTAGAACTTGTGTCTATGATTATTTAGAGTATTTATAATTTTTAAATGTATGTTACAGTCTGGCTCTCTTGTTGCTGTTTTTTACACGTAAAAGGAGATTTAAAGACATAGGACACCTTACATACTCAGGGGCACATTTCGAAAGAATTAGTTAAAAGCATCCAAATCCATTCATTTTTTAAATTCAGCAGCATCATGTTCATAGTAATTGTTCTTTAAGTTTAAATTTTTATTCATGAACTACTAAATAAGTTATTTATCTGAATCAGTGTTTTTAAATCATCTACTTTTCAGGTGTATTCAAGACTCTTGGCGACAGATGCCTATTGCCTTCACCCATTTCCTTTTCCTTTCACCTCGTAAAAATGGGATACACAAGAGAACATGCAATTTAAGTAGGCACATTTATTTTGAGTGTCAAAAGATTATCTAATGATCATCATGTAATGAATAACACATCAGAAAGATAACAACTTAAAAAAACTGGAACTGTGAAAACCCAACCAGATCCAAGTTTTACCTTTAACCATACAGAATGAGAAGGTTAATAATTGAAATACCATACCCAAATATCCCAAATCTCACTTCTGGATAACCCAGATTAGCATTTTGGTTAACAATGTCCAGAAAGCAGTGCTTTCATTTAAGGCTTAGGTGTAGATCTTTAGCAGGTGTGCCAATGGTGGGAGGTGCTGTAAAGCAGGTCTCAGCTTGATTTCTACAGTCTAGTGCTGACTTCTTGAATGTTAAAGCATCTGTGACGATGTTTGAAGAGTGTTTTTCAGCATGGGGCGGATGGTGATGTCTCACATATTACACTGATGAGGCTGTGATTTACAGAAACCCTGTCAGAACTAAGTGCTGTGTGGGACGCGGTTTTACAGCTGATGAGGGAGGGAGGATGCTGTTGTGCTATTGGTGCAATAAATAATTCATGAATACAAAAACAGAAAAAGAACCAAAACAATTGATCAGAGTATCATTTACATGGAAAAAAAAACTGGGAGAGAGATTTTTTCATTTGAAATTAAAGAATAAAGCCAGAAAATTGTCAAAAAGTGTATGAGGAAGTTAAGATGTTGAGAAAATCATTTCAGCTTTTGAGAAGAAAATATTCAAAATATTTTGTTGTAAAATCAAGATTGCTTCCTCTTTGTATTGATTGTAGCATATTTTTTTATTCTAAGCAGATTTCCCCCCCCCCCCGAACATTTAGAGTTAATCTAGACAGATATAAAAGAAATTCATAACATTTTACTTTTTCCAACATTTTGACTTTCCCCAGTCTTTTGATATGTTACACATCTTTTTGACTTTTATCTTTGAATTTTGCATTTTTTTTGTATTACAACCGAGACCAACAGAGAGCTTGAGCAAAACCGGCGTTGTTTTCTGCTTCCACACATGGGTTGGAGCATGTTTCTGTTGGGTAGCAGTAGCAGGCAAAGTCGGTGTGTGATAGGCCCGAGAAGCCGGCAGCAAGCCCATGGTGTCAGGCATGGAGCAGCAGAGAGGCCAAATGTCTCCATGATGATCAGAGAGCTCAATCGGCTGCAAGGCGGCAAATTTGGAGTCTCGACAGACTGGAATATTGCTGTTTTTTTAAGCTAAATCCGCCCGTGTCCTCACCCACTACCGTTCTTCTGAGATGGAAACACAACCTACCTGTTCTAGACAGAACCGTTCAGGTTTAGAGCACCCCTAGTGGAAAACGGGGAATTAAGAACCGGGCATACTTGAAAGGTAGCCAAAAACAGCCTTTAAGTTGCTTTAATAGGCTCTGTATTAACGGAAAAAAGATGCATGCATACACCGTTTACAGTCGAGGCGGGGCTTTGTTTGGGTTCCTAAAGCCGTGACCGGGGGTTCAGGCCGCATTCATGAGCATGCACACTCGTACTACCAATATGGCTTATTAACAAAACTACAGCAAAAATTATAACTAGTAGACTCATAGTAGACTAGCAGTTTTTCCATAATTAGCTCCACCTTAGTACTTATGCAACAAATCAATTTTATGTTACATATTTGAAAGTTAATTCTAAAGCTAACTAGTTGCTACCTTAACACCCTTTAGTCAAAGGGTGTATGAAATCTTTCTCCATAAATCTTGCATCATAGATCTGGTAGCAGATTTTTATTGATACAAGTAAGCAGAAACATGGATTATTAAATTAACTAGTTTGCACCACTGATGTGAGCTTTGAGGTGTTCCAGAGTTCTATTAACTGTTTTAAGTGATTCTACAATGAGGAAGCTACATCAGAATTTTACCTAGAAACCAGGATTCCTGGGAGAACCTTAAATGAGAGAGATTGCACTTTCCAAAATAGTAGTTAAAGTTTTTTTTTTTGTGTGATTTTAGCTGTAAACATCATTACTCCAACCCTATGTACTGCTTGTTAACCTGTTCACTGAAGAAGACCATTTGTGGACCTCATAAGTCTTAAAATCAGCAATGCAGCTGATAATAAAATTCACTTTAAAGGTTTGCATTATCTGACCTAAATTAATTTATAACATGAATAAGACAGGTCCCAGAACACAACCCTGAGGAACTCCATATGACAGCTCGGTAGATTGGTACATGATCTGATTTGCAAGCACTCCGTAGCTCCTTGCAGATACAATATGTGTGACGAAAACCACCTGAGTACAGACTTAAAACTTCCAACCAGGATCCTCAGCCTCTTTATCGGGATGTTTTGGTGAACTGTGTCAATTATGTGTAGGTTTGGAAAATGTATTTTATTTGTACCATGTATTTTTGAATATTGTTTCTAGTAATATACTGTATACTTGAATGCAGTCAATAAGTTAAAAGAGCACAACCACCAAATATAAACAGTTTGTTGCCATGGAGACTGAACCCAGATAAGTAGATGAAAGAAGGAGTGTTATTCCTTGTTTCTAAGTAGCAGAACGTGACAGGGTGATGTGGTTTGGTATGCTATTTTGTCTGTTTTCATTGTAAAAGTGGCTATACAACCGACCGATATCTCATCATTCCTTGGTCCCATCAGTCGTAGGCTACTGGCATCACACAACACAATCCATTGATTGAGGAAAAGAAAAACATCCCTGCTTTGCAACAAGCACGACATGCTGAGGTTTCACGTTAGGTGTTTGGGTTTAACCCCGCCTGCCCAAAATAAAGTTTGATCTTCTAAACCTCAGGAAAACTTGACTCCATTAACATCCTAGGAGGATTATATTGGATTTTGTATGTATGTATTTTTGACAAACATGAATATTTATTACATAAAAAGAACATTAAAAGAAAGATTTTCTGAATCGATAGACTCTACATGTGTGCAATATGAATTGCTGGAAGAAAGTGTCAAGAGTCCGTTTTAAGATGAATTGTTTTTCACCTGTGTTTCCCTTTTTTTAAATAAAGAAGTGAAAGCAAAAACCTCCTCTTTTTAAGTACAGTGAAATGTACAAGTATGTTTTGGTATGAAACCAGTTGTGCATAGTGAAAAATCTCACAGGGACCATCTGCTCCCAGACAGTTAACAAAGGATGGGTGGTCCATGATACTCTAAAAGTCCTATCTAAAGTTTCAGTAAAAGTATCATGTTCTTTTATTGGGTCCATATATTTTTGTTTTTTAAGAGGCCTAACAAAGGAAAGGCCATTGAAGCCTACATCATGAGGCCCACAGTACCAAAATGGTCATGTTTAAAAAGCCATTTAATGGTTAGATCTTAATTTAAGCGGAATCAAGGTCTAAGGTTGTTAAGTTCGTAAACATTTCATGGAATGCACTATTTCGATATACAGTCCTATGTCAGCAAGGGCTGCTCCCTACATTACAAACACCCACGAAAACTGCTTTTCTCCAAGTCACTTTAAAATGTTCGTGTACAACCACAGGTTACAGAATTGCAAGACACAAGGTAACAAAATTCTCATGCTCAAAGGTTTTGTCTGTGTGCCTGTAAGTACATGTCAGTCATTTTTGTAATCAATCTTGATTTGATAATTTATAAAAGTTTCTGTTAATTCATGAATAAAATTCAACATTGAGCATTGAGCCTTAATGTAAACCAGTGTTTCTATCTTCTCTATACAAATACAGGCCATTTACCATTTAAACTTTTTTTATTAAGGCATTCATCTGATACCCTTTCTTACCTCCAATAGTTTGTTCTTTTCTACTGTATTTGAGTAAAATTTTGCTTTTTAGTTTATTTTTGAGCAAATGAAAATAAAAAAATCAACAACAAAAAATCTTGGCTAGCCTGTTTTAAGGTCCAGAAAGTCTAGACACCCCTGTTTAGACATTTAGGAAGACACCAGAACTACTTGCTTAAAAGTGACACTTGGAACTGAATTACTGTGGGAGCAGAATTCAACTAACTTCAAGTCAGTAGAGATAAAAGAGAGGGAGCCCATAAGACAAAAGAAAAGATGGATCCAATAAATACTCACGTCTGGTCAAAGTAAGGTACTTATTCCTGTTCTTTCTGTTTTCTTTTCTGACGCTTAAAGCTAACAGATCAACATAGATTTAAAATATTTTATCCTTCCATTCTTGAATGAAAGAAAGTTGAAATACACCACTTAAACATTCACCACTATTCCCCTTGCCGCTGGAGGACTAGTAATCCATATACATTTTAGATTTGAATCAGATTTATTTCGTATTTTGAATGTCCATACCTTAGTCAAGACATTTCTACTGTAGTTTGAAGAATCGGGTTGTTTTGCCATTGTCTGTTTGACCTTGAATTTAATTCCTTCTTACAGTGAATATGTTTTGCTTATCTTAGGCAAGGCAAGGCAAGGCAATTTTATTTATATAGCACACTTTCAACACAAGGCAATGCAAAGTGCTTTACATGATTCAGTGATAATGATACCAAATATATGGTTACAGAAGCATGATTAGAGAAAAACAAACACAATCAATCAATAAGAAAAGAGGATGTAAGGAGCAAATGTATGCAATATAGATTAAAAACAGATAAAACACAAACTTATGCAATATAGAATAAAAACAGATGAAACACAATAGATTAATAATTAAAGAAAAAGAAAAATAAGAATAAAACTTAAACCACGAGACTCAAATAGTCATCAGAAAGCGCAATTTAGGGCTCAAAGGCAGCTCTGAATAGTAGAGTTTTAAGCTTTGATTTAAAAGAGCCTAACAATACAGCTTTTTTGCATTCTTCTGGAAGTTTGTTCCAGATTTGTGGAACACAGAAGCTGAAAGCTGCCTCTCCCTGTTTAGTTCTAATTCTAGGAATGTTAAGTAGGCTCGAGTTGGAGGACCTGAGTGGTGTGCTGGGTGGGTATGGTGATAGCAGATCTCCAACATACTTTGGTGCTAAACTGTTGAGTGATTTATAAACTAGTAGGAGTATTTTAAAGTCTATTCTCTGAGCTACAGGGAGCTAGTGTAAAGACTTAAGAACTGGGGTGATGTGTTCTACTTTCCTAGTTCTAGTGAGAACACGAGCAGCAGCGTTCTGGATCTCATTTAATATTTATTTCAATAAATAATTATCCTCATCATAAACCCAATCCTACATCTCTCTACTTGGCTTTCTAACTGCACAAGACAGAGATTTAGAGTGAACTGCTCCCCCAAATTAACTTTTTTTTTGCTAACTAACTGTATAAATGGGTGCTGACTACATATCTAGTCATTGTTTTTGGTATGTTAGTACATATTAGTAAAAAAATAAAATTTCTACCATAAATCGTCAGTTGAGTGCCCTCTTTATATTAATTATATTATATTATATTATATTATTACAATGCACTTGAATTTGAATTGGGCATTACTACTGGCTCAGCCTTTATTGCAGCCATCAGCCTTTATGGCTGAAGACATCCATCCTGCCGCTGTGGAGTATAAAACAAGCCCAGTCTCGTCCACATCTCCATAGCGATTTGGAATGGCAATGGTGTGTTGATGCCGCCCAGCCCTCCCCCTCACACATCTCTCAGTCTACCAGGCAGCACCCTATTTTGCCTCATTTCTCTAATTGGAAATGTAGGTGGAGTAAAACTCTGGAAGGAGTTGAGTTGCTCTTTAAAGAGTAGTAGCAAAAGCAAATGAGATTAATCAACAGTGATTGCCCGCAGCAGATGGTGTCATCTTGATGATATGAGCTATAACAATATTTTACTACCCTTTTGAGAAAAGCAATGTTTTTTCAATTGAACTGAATTCAGTCTGGTTATCTCTAGTTCTAAAAAATATTTAATCTTGAGATACACAAAAAGTTGTTTTTTTTAATTCCTTGATTCTAAAAAAAATATCTCCTTCTGACTGATTTTGTAGATATGTTATTAATGAATATTAATAGAATTTAAAATTCCTACTTATTGTTACCCCACAGAGTTTGTAAAACCAGCAGCTGTCTATTTTATTTTGTCAATCTTTTTGGTGGTTTGTCTTCTGTGTGCACCTTGTGCTAACCCACCACACTAATATCTCCAGGTATGATTACTGTTCTTTTCTTCCATCTTCCATAAAGAAGAAGCTCTACTGTCACTCCTGCATCAGCTGCAGTGGAGGAGGATTATAAAAAAACTGCGCAACGTGATCCACGATTTTCTTGCAAGCTCTCCCTCTAATGTCCTGTAATAGCTGCAGGGGCATCCTATGACGAGCAGAAGAAGCCCTTGAATTACTCAGAGAGCACTCACACCAATAACTGGAAGGATATCATGTCGTGTTCATCGCGGGACTCTTGTGTTGTGTACATCTGTATGATTTTGGAGAAAGTTCAACAAAACAATCATTACATCCTGAAAGGCCTTGACTGTTTAGGTTGGTACGGCTATTGTTAATCTTTTTGTGAGGCTGCTCTAGGAATTGGATCGTTAAGGTTGTGTCGGAGTGAACTGCAGGAAGGCCAGATGGCAACAAACGCAACTTTTTCCCCTGGGATTTCCTCATCTGCACTTTATTGATCTGATCTGTCTAATCCTCTTGTCTGCATCTATGCTCTGTCCTTTGTTCACTGTTGTCACATCACACAGAGCAAATTAGGAATAATTTAATTTGTATGCATCCGGGATAGAATAGTTCACACTCTGAGCATTTGTATTTCACACTTTTTACAACATATATTTTCAATAATTTTGTGTTTTTAAGGTAAATTTGAATATGAATCTTTTCTGCGCTGAATATTTTTTATCTCATTTTGGTCAGTTCGTCAGGTCTATTTTCGTAACTCATTGATCAATATATATTTATTTTGCAGTTAAAGTCAATTTATGTTTTAGTTGTTTTGAATTACATCTCTTTATGCAAAAACATTTATATTTCACTTTTTTTTTCACGTTCAGTCATGTTACAAAGTTCAGTGTATTTCATTGACATTTTATCTGATGGACTGACAAAGCAGTACATGTGAAGTGGAAGGAAATTAATACATGTTTTGTTTTATGTTTTACTAACAAAACTCTAAAATGGGGAATTCCCTACACTCAGTTGTACTTTGCAGAACCTCATTTCCCTGCACAACATATCTACGGACATTTTTCTCAGTTCCACTCTTCCAAATAGCTCAGCTTCAGTCTGCTTTGGCAAATCATCCATCTTTTAATTAGCGCTGACAGCTTTCATCTTCCCCACAGAATGATGCTGCTATCTCTATGAATTATAATAGGAAAGGTGGCTTCAGAAAGATGTGCAGTGTGGGTCTGCAGTTGTATCAAAATAATTTTCAGAAGACGGATTGAGCAGTGCGCCATGACATGTTCAAAGATTGGTTTATCACTATCCAGCTTTAGGTTTCTTAACAATTTTTTCTCTGAACTGTCTGCTGTGTTGTGTAAATTTTTCATGATTGTTCTCTAACAAACATCTGATGCCTTCACAGAACAGCTGGATTTATACCGAGTTCAACACACAGGTGGACTCCATTTACCAAGAAACTAATGTTTGGATTACATAATGTAACAGGAGTGGGAAGAAACAGGGGAGGAACTAAAAAAGGATTCTTCCAACCAACCTCTTCAAAGCCAAAATGAAATGAAAAAGATTAGACAAATGAAAAATCTATTTCTTGTATTTTTTATAATTTGTTGTATAATACAATTTCCTAATAAAAAAAAAAAAAAATTGAAGTTGTTCTGTAATAATTTTGAGGGTGTGTTTTATTATTTTGGTCCTTTTTTGTTGTTTAATGTCTCTTGTGTCCTTTTCACCTTCACAGTTTTACGCTGTTGCATCCTTTGTTTTGTGTTAAAAAAATCAAATGTTCAGATGTACCTTTTCGAATAAAGTGCTTTATGGATTACACTCACAGCGGCAGTTGGAGAGTCTTTGTTTAAAAATAACTGAAAAAGGGTGTTGCCAGAGTTGTCTTTCCGTTAAGTCCCTGTGTGCTCTACAAATGAGCTTTGTCCTTGAAAATCCACAATGAATGAAGAAAGGAAAGACGTTGTTTCTTCCGCTGACGAACTTGACCTCCTAACCCGGATACCGATAATGTCAGCAGCATATTTAGCATCTGTGAATTGCAATCAGCCTGTGTGCTACGATGTCTTGTGTTATCCCTTGGAGTTACAGTAATAACAGCATTGTATTGGTTTCTTTCTTATTTATTTATTTTCTAGGAGGGGTCTCCGGTGGAGTTCTGTTGGCCGTTCTATTGATCCGAGTTGGGCGGACACATCTCTGGGGACAATGAGCCAATGACAATGAGAAGAGTCAATAAAGTCTATTATGCAAGAGGCAACAAATTGATGTGACAGATGATATCCTAGCAAATGTAATTGAATACATTCAGACGTTGAATTGAAAACTAACAGGGTTGTTTATGAGAACCTAAAAATAAAATTTGAGAAATTTAGTTTTAAACTCTGTCTTAAAAATTATCTTTTTCTCTGTTAAAATGGGTAAGACAAGAAAACATGTCAGTAAATTTAAGCAGATGCAGGTTTAGCTCTGTAAATCAGAAAATGACCACATCAAATTCATGGTCAGTTTATAAAACAGCGGTAGAGACAGTGTAGCTTTGATGTTATAACATTGTTAGCTGGTCATTTATGGCTTATTTTATAGGCATGTACATGTCTTTGTGTACATGTATGGGTTTTCTCACTGACATTTACACCGGTTCTTTTTAAATTCTTCTTTTAAATTCTAAAAACTTTAATATCTTGATACTGCTCCCCCTGGCTGTGTTTCTTAATTTCCTCTAAGGGAAAAATCTAGTTTTATTGAATTGGATCAAACTGAATTGAAAAATACAAACATATCAAAAGTCAGAGCAATAATTCATATGTTTGAAACAAAAGGATGACAACTAGAAAAACATTGTGCCCACTCTTAAATACAGTGGAGGATCTCTGGCGCTGTGGGTCTGTTTCTCTAAAAAAAAACACTGCTAAATTTGTCCCAATGCATGTTGGCATGGATTCATTGAATTGTCAAAAGATTTTAAGTAATAACAATCAACTTCAACCCTCTTCAGTGACTGTTTTACCCATCGTATGCCTGTTCAAAGCTGGATATGCACTCTGGTTTCAATCAGAGACCATTTAGAAGAGTCTTTTCTTTCAGTTGATGGTTGCATCCCTAAAAAAAATACATGAAACTATTTGGATGCGTTTAGTGCTCTTTAGAGGAGAGGGTTTTTTTTAAGTGCTAATTTGTATCTTCAAATTGAAGGTGACTTCCAGGATCAGAGGTTAAAAAACCCAAATAATTATCCCATAGCAAAGAATGTCTTTCAACCCAAAACCATTTAAAACACCAATCAATTATCCTAAAGTGACAGATGACAAGACAAAGGGCAGCTCCTCCAGCAGAAAGACTCCAAAATGAATCATTTGTGAAGAATAGTTGATCATGTCCAGATATTTGTGTAAAAACATACACACCTACACACACAAACATGCAATAACCTAAAAATGTCCTGAAGTATGCTGATGCTTTGTTCAGTGTTCAAGCACATTTTTTATGACATTCTACAGAATTCTATGTTATGGAAAGCAATATATCTAAATATTTGGATTTCGGCTTTGGTCACTCACCAATAACATTTTCTCATCAGGAAAAATAATTAAAAATGTAACTGAAGCACAAAATTCTCAAACCCATCTGAGTCTGCCCCCTGGTGGCCATCACCTTTAATGACACCTGTAACTGAGCTCCAGACTTTTGAAGCGGTTCCTTTCTCCAAGGGTCAGTGCTAAAAAAAATGTTTTTAAATAATAACCAAAATATGTAAACCAAGCATGTCACAGTATTGTGATTCATTAGGCTAACACTCCTTGTGTGTGATTGTTGAGATAGAAGTTATGTGACAAAAAAGATCCCATGTAATAAAAAGGTTAGAAGTATAAAGACTTTAAGAGTGAACTGAAACTTCAATTTTACGCTAAATGAAAGGCTTGTTAAATTACACAATCACCAAAAGTTATTTTCCTTGGACTGTGAACCTCACAAATATCACAGAACAAATTTTCATTTGATAAAGCTCTGTCTAATTTGGTATATCAAATCAGTTAAATTTGGGCCAAAAAAATCATGTAATCATGATAAATTGCAGTCAGTCCCTGTTAACTGACGATTAAACAAAAGCAACTGCTAACTTTCAAAAATTTTCTTAGTTTATTTATTATTTTTTTATATAAGTAATTTGGTGGACACATTTATTTAAAGGGGAAGTTCACCTATTTTTTTTCAACCTGAACCTTATTTTTTATAATTTATTAGATTCATTTACTCACCCGGTCCGATTGGAGTCACTTGGAGTCCTTTGAAAGAAGTATATATTCAGTGTGATTTGGGTATATCCATATAATGATAGTCACATCTAAATAAGGCATTATATGCCCCAAGACACCTACAGTAACCAATGTTTTGTTATTAATCGTAGTAATACTCCCCGCAGAGTTCAGAGCATCTTAGAAGTGCTTCTTTGTTCTCTTCCATTGTGTTTTAGAATCTTATAATCCAATTACACTAACATACAATTTAATTTACATCACCACCGTGCTCCATCCCAGCTATACTCTGAGCAGGACTTTCACTCTGCTCTACAGAACTTGCTACTGCAGACATCAACATGATTCGCGTATATGTCCTCCACAAGCTCCCTTTCAGCAACCTACACAGACTACAGCTGCAATAGCGGGCAGCTACAACAACATTGAAATCGCTGGTTGGTGTAAATTTGAATTGGTTGGATTAAAATCCTGTAAAAACCCCAGAAGCCTACAAGGCAGCACATCCGAGATTTTCCGAACTCACAGGAGATTATCGATATCTATTCATCACAAAATATTGTTAAATGAATGATTTTTGCATTATTTAGAGGCGGCACTTCACCTACCCTCTCAACTCCCATTATATCGCGACTGGATATAAGCTTCTTCCGAAGACCTCCATGTTGCTCCAAACTGGTGTAAACTCGTGAGTAAATGAATGTAATAAATGCTAAAAAAAATGGTACAGGTTGAAAAATACCAAGCTTTCCTTCAATGCAAATGTAAATAAAAAATTTCTAGACGTACAGTTCCACACAAGATGATTGGGTTTTACCATCATGGAGAAAAATGATTGGAACTATGTAACACAGTGGTACCAAAGCCACTTTCCTACATATTTTAGATGTTTTCCCCACTCCAGCATATTTCACATGTCACAGTTCATTGAATAAAGTGTAACGATTAGGAGAGTAACACAGAAATAACCATCCTGTGAAGCAGCGTTTCCCAGCCTTGTTTGACTTGTGTACCCTCAGAGCCATTTTCTCGTACCACAGGTACCCCTTTAGCAAGACGTGTTGATGATTAATCAATAGTAGAACGTACAAGTGATTATTAAATTAAAATCTTTTTAATATAATCCATCTAAGTATTTTTTTCTCATGCATTTTATTATTTTCAAGATTAATTATTTATTTGGGTTTCTTCTAGGAATAACACATCCCAGCCCGATTTATTTTTTATTTTTTACCAGGGCACAGGGAATGCGGTCAAATGACGGATACCCATCATCTGGAAAATGAAATTATAAATACTGTAATATGTATTGCTTTAATATGCTTGTGTACCACTAGGGGTACCACTGGTTTAGAATCACTGTCTTATGTTTTCTTTCTGTTCGATAATAACACAGACATCTGACTTTACAGTGGAAACTGTCTGATGTATGCAAGACACATTTTTATTTCTTGAGGAAGAATAATTAGGACAAACCTATTAAAACGTTAAAAAATATCTCCATAACTAATTCCCATTCTCCGTATAGTTACGAATTTTAGATTAATAAAACTTTAACGCCACAGTTCAGAATAAATATTTTTTTTGGCACAAGCCTGATTAACAGGCTGAATAATGGATCATTTAGCATATCTTTGTTGCATCTGTATGTATCATATTTTAACAGAAGACAGGAACTGCATGAATGAAGAAGCTCTGCTACAATTTTTCCTACAATAGTAAAAAGCACCAAAGGCTCTTTCAGTGTGTCTCCCTCTAAGCCACTGCTGAAGGGAGCTCCCACAGCTGCTCCTTAAAACCCTTAGAACCCTTAAAAAAAATTGTTTTTGATTTAAGGGTACGTCTGAAAGCCATGGTTGCCAGTTTTTTTTAAAGTTTATGTTACCAGGCCGTTTTTCATTTATCGTCTCGTGAGTCCATCAACGTATCGTATGTAGCGTATTTTATTACAACACAACTCTTTTTTGGGTTTATAGTACACAGAAAGAACAAATAAGCATGCTAAAATACTACACACTAACTATTAACTATAGGTTACTTGCCTGATAACCAGTGCTGGAAGTAACAGCCTTTGAGTATAGCAGCATTTCTAACGGCATTGTTTTTTTAGGTAACAGAGTAATCTAATTAATTATTTTTTCCATCGCTGCAACAGCGTTACCGTTACTGAGAATGTAGAGTGGCATATTACTACAATATGGTTGAGTGAAGCGCAGCAGTGTCAGACTTTCTGACAGTCACTCTTCAGCCGCAGGGAGAGAGCGAGTGTCGGTGATGACGCTTTTGCAAATACGATGATGATTGGCTGGGAGCGAGGATAGCCTGAGTACTCTTGTTGTCTCACTGCAGCCTGTATGTTCAAGACAGCGCGCCAAGGAAATTCATATGTAACATTTATGAACTGGAAGTACCGGCACTACTTCTCACTTAGGCAAGTTTTTCTTCTATCTGACAAGATATTCAAAAAGCTTCTCCTCCTGCGTCACAAACAGTGGTTTAGTAATTAGATGAGAGGATTATTTTAGTGTATTGTTGTATTGTTTATTTTCACTGAGAACAGTCATATTAATCTGCATACTTAGGAGTTGGATAGTGCTCTGCTTACTGTGCAATATTACAAATACAGAGATTTGCACTACATATTGGCCAGATGTGTTTCTTTTTAACCACATTATCTGTCTTAAGTTTACGTTACAAGTGTATGATCATTTATTTCCCCCAAAAAATGTCTTCACACTGCTGCAATCTTCAGTCAACTTCAAATACAAAATGTTCTAAAATACTATATATGATGAAAAAATGTCATATTACATATGTTATAGAACATAAAGATAATGTTACACTGACTTTGCTGAGTAGTTAATTATGTTTACAGTGTTGTGACAGTTAAAAACTCAATCGCTTCTTTTCAAAGTAATTTGTAACTATAACTAATTGCTCCTTAAATACAACACCCATCACAAGTGATTGCGGAAGGTGGGGGATAGCAAGCCCCAAGTTAAGCTAGTTCAGAAATAAAGTATAAGTCCGAACATAGCTTAGACAGGTTTAGGGATAAATACTACAAAATTCACTAATGTCATTATCATCCTGCTGTTACCTCTTTCGTTTTTCTGCACCAGACTCCTGATGCCTTTTCAAAGACACCAGGTGTCCGTGGGGGTAGTTTTCATCAAAGCGAAGAGTAGTGTTCACACACACTCTGCATTGGATGTGACTTAGCTTGACATAATCCCCAAGAAGAGGCAATGTTTCAGTCTATAGATGTGTACCGCCTCCAGCTGAAGCTGCAATAAAATATGGTTCTACAAACAATTGTCTCCGTGAGAGGTGAACACAGATGCATGGCATATTCTTTAAATTTTACTGATAAAACCGTTTGAAAACAAAATCACATAAAAGTTTATGGTCATTTGCATGAAATAAGAATTGACAAAATGATATCAAATGGAGAACATCTCTTTTCATACAGATTTGGTTATTTCAAACTAAATAGTTTTTTTTTTGTATCTACATCTTGAACCTGGTTATATAATTTTCCCTAAACTTCTTACTTTGATTTATCCATAATATTAAAAGTAGTTAGTAGTTATTCTACTCCTATATTTTTTTGTCAGTTCATCATCAATAAATAGATGGGGGAAAATACAAGCATGTCTTTTGCACATTTGAAAGAAAATAGGGTAATTGTTTGACAGACCTAGATAATTGACCTCTGTTTTCTTCCTAAACACACTAAATAAGGGCTGGAGGCAAAACATGTTTCTACCTTCGAACATTTTTTTCCACTCAAGTCAAATTAGAGTAATGTGAAGGAACGACTGACTTCCAAAGCAGCCACTAGTTTATGATGTAGAGTAAGGTGAGGGGTCATCTGGATAAGGATAACTTCTTGGAGTCAATCTGGATGGCTGAGAGCATCACAATGCCTCTGGACATAATATTTCTTGTTCTTGTCTGGACAAAAAAGGGAGTGGGGGTCAGTGGAGTCAGACTATTTTGGCCCCTATAAACACTGTTTTGAGATTAATTTACACAGACCATCACGCTAATGACTCCAAAACCCGCAGTGTCACAGCTTGTAGGATACTGCTGGTGTCCTCTGCCATCACCTCATGCACGTATTTGTGTAAACACATGTACATGTAAAGAAACTATTCAGAGCTCTGGAGTTGCTGAAGAGTGCACTTCTTCCAGTTTCCTTTTTTTACTAAGCGGGGTATTTTGCCTATTAAAAGACAAATCTTAAGATTTAACATGTTGAACCTATTTGCTGTACAAGGAAATGCGCAAAACACTTAAAATAAAGAAACAAAGCAACTGATGAAGAGAAATGAGCATGCTGTGTGTGCACTGGGCAACTATAGGACCAAAGATGACCTGTTCTTTTCCAAACTAAGGCACTGACATTTGTCCCAACTCCATGGTGGTTGTAGAGGTGGTGGTGGTGGGGGGAGGGGGCATGAAAAGTCGCAAAAGGAAGGACGTTATTGTAAAGAAAGGTTCAGCCCACGGCTCACATCAAAAATGTCACAGAAACATTAGCTTAAAAATTCTGCACCAACATTTTACAAATCAGCATGCATGGAAAGTCATGATTAGCTATAGCTTGATAACTCAAAATGACCCACAATTAAAACATACACATGTAAAAATGTCATCAATCAAGGTTGTATGAGATATAAATTATGGTGGGGTTAATCACAGGTAGACCTGGCAGTGGTTAGAAGAGGAAGGGGATTTTTTCTCACAATAGAGCCCAAATGCCCTCAATCCAAATGTCTGAACCTGTGGTAACCTCTCGTATTGCGCAGCATTACTCTACTGCAGTAAAGAACTGAGAGGGGCAAGAATCAAACCTCAATAAACCCCAAAGGAACAAAAGCTCTGGAGTGGACGGAAATATTAAAGATTATCACAGAAATATTTCTCACATGGGTAGGAATAAAGATCATCCAGTGCTTTATGTTTGAGTCCAACCCAAACGACGCAAAGTACGAGTGATTCAAACGCTGCCCTTAGATCCAAAACATAAAACACATAGTCCTAGGAAATTTTCAAAAGTATCACCTGAAAATTACTGTTACATTTCTTTTTAAACATGTTTGACATATATGGAACTATACCCAGTCAAAAAAGTCCAGTTTAAAAAAATAGCACGTTGCAGCATACTGTTTTTACTTGTGCAAAAAAAATATTATCTACAGATTTCTAAAATAATATTAATAATAATGAATATCTTATCTATATTCTCAGGGGAAATGTCCAAAATAAAAGTGACATAGCGACATGAGGATCTTGCAATAATTATTTCAAAATCACTTTTCACACTGTAAAAAACTGTTTAAAAAATACAGTGAAATATTATCTCCTGTCTGTATTCAATATTTGTTGACTGTTTGCAAGAATAGATGTGATGCTCTTACGTGCTATGGGTAATGTCCTCTGAATCAACAGGAGATGCAGGGCAGGATTTGGGACACAGTGACTATTGACCCGTTGCTCAAGACTTTGAATGAGTATGCAAAAAACTCAAAATTGCAAAATTCTACAACCCCGGTCTGCCATTAACTACTGAAAATGCACCCTGGACTGAAATATTGGGCCACGCAGTGTGACACACCTCTAAAGCTCGGAGGAGTTTGCACACAGTGTCATGAGGCATTCCTTTGAGACAGCTGAAAAAGGCACAGTGTGAACCGACCTTTAGGGACACTGTTGTAGCACAAGGTTAATGTGAAAGGTCAGATGACTCTACAGAGTTACTACTTTCTTTTCACTACAGAATCCCAGAATGAAGTCTGGATGAGCAGCATTCTGAAGGCATACAGATCCATGGGAAGTTCACACCTACTAAAACTGAAGGCAAAAAAAAAAAAAGTATTTGGATGTGCAAAGCTGGTAGAGACATCACCCCGAAAGAATTGCAGCTTGGTGAAATGAAAGGCAAAAAAATATTAAACCAGTCTGTGTTTTCAAATTCTTATTTTCAAAAGGTGTTTGAAATATTGCTTTTATTTTACTTCATATTTCCTGACTGGTCTAACACATTAAACCTTGATAAAATCTCTAAAGTTTGTGGCTTACCAGACAAAATTATATCCAATTTCAATGGATGAGAACACTTTTGCACTGTATGAGCACATCTCCATTCTCCAATAGCCTTTTGTTTGCCGTTTTGATCAGGATAAGCTTTACTGATATCGTTGTACATTTTATTTCTCAGAATACAGCATTGAACAGTTTATAGAACAAGATGACAGCAAAGGTTAGTGGATTGACCCAGCAACGTACTATAATCTGAGACTTAGTTGTCAAATAAACAGGAACAAAAATTTGATAAGATGCTGGCTTTATAATGACACAGGGTGAACAGTTTAGTTGCATGCCAAGTCAATGTATGTACCATCAATATTATGGGTTGGTGCTGAACACATTGCTACGTAGAAGGATGTCCCAAAGAATAATCCATGTTCATGTCTGTATCTTTGCATGCATGTTTTAGTCCCACCCATCATAATAGAACATGCATTTACATATGCAAAAACAGAGTTTTTAAGAGGGAGTCTTTATAAAGCTGCACTTTTTTGCCATCCTGGATACTTACATGTCAGCGCTTTACCTGCAGAAGGTAGGTGTCACTATTTTCATGCTGAAGTTTTGAATGCAAGTAAAGCTGTAACTTTGCTGAGTGAGAAAATATGGGAGCAGAACACTTCTTGGAAGATCTGCCATTTGTGTTATTTCCAAAGAGTCATTGTTGCATTGGGTGGTTTTCACACTTCAGTGCAGAACTTCTTCATAATTTGTCATTTTCAGATTAAAGCTTTAGGAAAATATGATAGTTGTTAAACAAATAACTGCAACTTTTACTGAAAAAAATGAAGAAGGCAAATATAATTGAGATATATAAATGAATGTTGGGAATCTACCTTGCAATTCAAGATTGCATTTGACACCCAAATCCATTTGAAAGGTAAGGTCTTGAAGACACTTTCTATTCTATTCTATTCTATTCTATTCTATTCTATTCTATTATATTCTATTCTAGTAACAACCATCTTTTGTAAACCATACAAAAAGAAAACCATCTAACCAAAAGCAATAAAAATGGCTACTTTAAGAGAATTCTTAATGTATTATATTATATTATATTATATTATTTTCTAAATGTTTGCACATGAACAGATAAATTATGTAACTATTAAAATGTTATTATGATAGAAAAATCCAGTATACAATAAATAGAGTAAAACACTATGATTATATTTATTTCCATGTTATTTTATTAATAATTATATTATTATAGTATGTTCTCTAACTGTTATTTTGGTGGTTGGGGGCAAAAAGTTGAAGAATAAGTCCTTTAAATTTACCTCTGGTCTATATCTTATCTTTATGAAGAGCATGGTGTCCCTAAATAGGAGTCTCTTTATTTTTATACTGCATAAAAAATTTAACTTGTATAATGTAACCAAGACACAAACTAAACACATACACTATATATGCATACATATGCTTAATTAGCTGGGTATAGATTTGGTATGTTTTCTATGTTAAGTCATTTAAAAATTCCAATCTGGCTCTTAAACCTAATTGCGATGTAATTCCAAGTTTACTCCTAACTCAAAAACCAGAAGCTACCCAAGAAAAATATTATGGCTTATTTTTCAAATCCTGCAGCCTATTAATATTTATAAATATACATATACATATTCACAAGTTCTTATTTATAAACACAGTAGGACTTTTCATGAATCTCCTTAGATTTTAACACCTGTATTTGTGTTAAACCCTAACAACGAGGGTTTGTTGCAGTTAGAATCAGCTCTTGGTGCTCCTTAGATACATTTTCCTCAGTTATTCTAAAAAAGGTCACTAGTAGGAAGTATAAATGACTACAGGCATTCACAAAATACTCTGTATTTGTAGACACGTTAGGGACTTACATTTAACTTGTATTATATTGCGCATAGCCCTGAACTTGCTAAATACTTAAAAATAACCAAGATATCCCTATCCCTACACCTGACTAAATTATATACAAGGTAGATCTAACAGACTCCGAAAATAATGGTCCACCTTATTAGGACACCATATAAAACACACATTTCTACAGCCCTCAAATGTCAGTGTTCTGCAAACTGTTGTATCTCTGCTTCAGCACAAATGAGTCAAATAATTAAGTCCTTGGCAGGAATATGCAGGAGTTGATTAGATTAGGCGGAGGTATTTATCCATTTCCTTCTTCTTTGGTAAACCAAGGACACATTTGAAAGTTGCTGGACAAACGGCTTTTAAAAGGTCGGATGTGACACCTCTGACAGAAGCCCTGTTGGTCTTTAGAGGGTAAGTAATTGTACAAGAAAAGGTCCTAAATAGTCAGCATAAACAAGCAGATAAAGACACGTACACACACTTCCTCACAAAACCTAAACAGCATCATCCCAGATTAATCTTCTGAATCGTCTGCTCTTTGAACAGCTGTGTTTTGGAAATAAATCTTTTTGTTGTCACATAAAACTTCAGGCTCGATCTAAGATAATATGGAAACTATGGAAACAGCAGAGATTTGATCCAACTCTCTCTCTCTGCTCTTTGGGCCATTCCCTTCAGAGGTTGCTTCAGCGACTCATCTGTCCATTTAGTGCTACCCTCTGTATCCTCTGTCCTCACACCAACTAACTTCATATCATCTTTCACTACACCTTCAATGATGACACCACATCCCTCTTTCATCACATCCCATTCTTCCATTACTCTAGATCTTTCTCTCTCTGCACCTTGCTTTCACCACAGATCATGATGTCATCTGCAGACATCATAGTCCATGGAGACTCCTGTCCGCAGCAGCCTGTCCATCACCAAAGCAAATAAAAGGGGCTTAGAGCAGTTACTTGATGCAGTCGCACCTCCACCTTGAACCCCTCTCTCACTCCTACAGCACACTGTTGTCTCATTTTTGCTGTGTTTATTGCTATTATCTCAAATGTTCTTACTGGTATACACAAATTAGTTGAGTTGCTTGTTACCTCTAAATAAAGATTACTTACTTACTTACTCTTTACATACTTCTCTGCCACTCCAGACCCCTACTTGCAATAGCAATGCTCTTCTCTATCCATCCTGTTATATTCTTTTGTGACAGTGTGTGGGTCCTGACACTATGGTTTCAATTGGTCATGCGCCCTGGCTGTTTGGGCACAGGGAATATCCCTTTGGCTGACTGGTTAGCACCCCATGACACTCACCCAGGAGTCTAGGGATCTAATCCTGCTTGGGCCTTCATTGTGAACCTTGCCACACTGTCTCCAAATCTACAAAGACAATATTCAGCTCCCACTGACCCTCTCTGTACTTCTCCATCAGCATCCTTAAAGCAAAAATTGTATAGATAGTACTCTTTCCTGGCATGAAACCATGCTGCTGCTCACAAACTCACCTCTGCCCAAAGCCTAACTTCCACCACTCTTTCTCACAGCATCATTGTATGACTCATTAGATTCTTTCCTCTGTGGTAGCCACAATTCTCTACCTATCCCTTATTCTTAACCTATCCCTTATTCTTATTGGAACTAGAACACTTTTCCTCCATTCCTCAGGCAACTTCTAATTCTTCAAAATTTTGTTGAATAACCTTGTTAAAACATTTTCTGCTACATTTCTAAGGCACTTCCATACCTCCACAGGTATGTCAACAGAATCAACTGCCTTCATGAAATTCAACCTCCTCAAAGTGTTCCTCAGTTCATCCTTACTAGTCTCAGCTACTTCCTGATCCAAAACAGAAACCTCTTCTACTCTACATTCTCATTTTCCTAATTTATTATCTCTTTAAAGGAGTCTTTCCATCTTCCCATCACACTCTTAAAGTAAATTACCATCTCTATCCTCAATCACCCTAACCTGTTGCACATCATTTACATCTCTATCTCTGCGTCATGAACCTGTAGAATTAATTTTCCCCCTCCTTACTGTCCATAACTACTATACAGGCCAACATACTCCCTTTATTTGGCCTTTGCCACCTCTACATTCACCATATGCTGCATCTCCCTGTACTCCTGTCTACTGTCCTTATTTCTATTAGGGTCCCACAGCTAACTTATTTCTCTATATATGCCCTTGGACTTTATTGTTCCACCACCAAGTCTCCTTAACTATTTTGCACCTTCCAGATGGCATAAGTACCCTCCTAAAATCACATTAGCTGTGGCTGTTCAGTATTCTGCGAGCACCTTTTTTCAGTTTTCACCACTCCATTTCCTCTGCTCTGCCTTTGTTCTGTTCACCTTCCTCACCACCAGTTTCATCCTACAGACCACCATCAAACGCTTTCGAGCTATGCTCCTACCTGGCACTGACCTGCAGTCATTAATCTCTTTCAGATGACTATGTCTACATAACATTTAGTACACTTGAGCGCTCCTAATTCAACTCCTATAAGTCTCCCTATGTTCCTGCCTCTTCTGGAAGAAAGTATTTACGTCATCCAATCCATGCTTTTTTCAAAGTCTACCATGGCCTGTCATTTTTTACTAAACTGGATACCAAATCTGATCATCACTTCCTCATCAGCTCTGTTCCCTTCACCAACATGTGAAAGTCTGCATCATTCACCTCCGTCTCAACTCTGAGAATACACTGTGTACTGACTACGAAGCCTAGTAGAACGCAGTCTAGTACTGGTTGCTAATAAGGCGGAATAGTTTCAGACGTGCACCAGGGGCGCTCGTACATAGCAAACAGACAGTTCAGTGTATAGATTATCTGGTACGGGTTATTTACCTCCACATTAGATACAGCGGAAATAAGTTTCACTCATAATACGTGTAACCCAAATAACAAACCTAAGTGCTTACTTAAAAGCAAGGCACAAGGCACGTAGGTACATTCACACAAGGCACAGTCAAAAACGGATTGCTTCCCAAATCAGCAACACTTCTGTCTGGTATTCCTCTAGGTTATATGACCTACTTGGCCTGAGCCGAGGCCAGCTGAGCTGCAAAACATATACAGCCCCCTAGTCACACGGTTTAAAAATGACATGACATAATACAAAATTCAAGAGTCAGACTCATCAACCCATCTGATACTCTTTTGATTTCCAGGACTTTCCTAACAAACTCCTCCTTCAAGATAACTCCTACTCCATTTCTCTTTCCATCTCCACCATTGTAGAACAACTTGAACCCCTCTTCGAAGCTTCCATTCTCGCAACCTTTCCACATTTTCTCCTGAACTCATAGAAAATCCACCACCCTTCTCTGCGTCATATCCACCAGTTGTCTAGCTGGTGGACATTACTGGTTACTGGCCTGTGGTGTGCCGCCTTATGGTTGCATTAGAGAACTGATCCCATTGCAATGGAAAAATGACATGAAAAATTCCCTAAATGTACATATTGCATTAAATTGTTTATGTTGTAAAATGTTTTAAAATCCTCATTGCAGTGGTATGCTCTGCCCAGGACCCAATCTGAAATATATTTATATATATATATATATGTATATATAATTAATTTTCCCAAATGATTTTTAACTTTTTCAATTATGTTTCTTTCAGTGGAAAGGAAGACAACTTCCAACGGAAATCCCAGTGAGACATTGCCAGGTAAGGGGCACATTCCAACCGACTAACAAGATGTGTTGACAGTTCAAACATGTCCGGTGTGAGCCATCATTCATATCGATTAACGCAATGAACCAGACAACCAGCAATAAAGTATACCCTGGAGCCAGTTTCCTCCTGAAACAGGACAGCCACCATGTTTACCTTAGACACAAAGTGTCACCTTCACCAATTTCTCTTGATCCATGTCCAGTTTGTCGGAAAGGACTGACTTCATGCGGGGGGAAAACAACACCCATTATATCTCGTGTGTTTCTATCTTGCAGTGGAACGTGAAGTTTATTTTTGTCTAATCCTGTGGTTTTTGAAGCTTTTCAGTGACCCAGGTCATGGTAATCCGACGTGCCTGAAAAGAAGTCAACTGAACCACAACCAAGGGTTTTTTTCAACCCTGTATCAAACATATTGGCATTGCAAAAGTATTCACTCTCCAATGATTTACATATTTTATTGCATCACAATCACCAACTTTATTGTATTTGGTTGAGAGTTTGTGCAATAGTCAAAGAAGTGCATAACTAGGAATTGTAAAGAAAATTATATGGTTTCTAAAAATGTTTTATATGATTACATATTTGTAACCTTAACTGCAGCATCAAGTGTTTTGAGCCAGCATTCTAACAAGTTTGCAGTCATTGGACAAGGCGGGGTACATACTGGTCAGGTCCATCACAGGGCAACACAGTAACAGTAAAAAAGACCATCATCAGTAAGGACAATTTAGAGTGATCAACTAAGCCAGCAGCAATGTTTTTGGATTGTGTGCGAGGATTTAAATCCAGGAGCTTCCCATGGCAAGGCAATAGTGCTAGCAACTGCACCATCATACAAGAGTATAACATTTTCGACCATTCTTCTTTGCAAAAAATCCTAAGCTCAATTTTTTTGGATGGAGGGCATCTGTGTACATATGTTTTCAAATCTTGTCATGGATTCCAAGTTGGATTTAGGTCCACTCTAGACTTTGACTGAGGAATTAAAAAAGGTTAATATAGTGATGTATAAACCCAATTCAATGTATCGCTGGCTGTATATTTAAGAATCTTAACCAGCTTGAAGGTAAAACTCTGCACTGTATAATCCAATCTTTTTACCATTAATTGTGACCCATGCCCTTGTTCTGGTTGAATAAAACATTCATGCAGCATGATGCTGCCAGTCCCAGGCTTCCTTGTGGGGAAGAACTGTTTATGGTGGTTTGCCGTCTTTTGTGCTCCACCACAGTTAAGGATTTGCAAAGTTGACAAAACATTTAATTTCTGTTATCTAACTAACCTTTCTCTTCATTTTTGGTACTTCTGGCTTTCTTTCGATGTTAGCTTTCTTCTCTTCTCTTTTTGAAATCCAGAACAACTAGATATTCTGCCCTTGAGCTGTGAATCTCTGCCGCTCCTCCAGATCTACCATGGGCCTCTTGGCTGATTCTTTGATTGATTTTCAGTTTTTCGTTTTATTATGTTAATTATTTATCTTAAATACATTACAGAACAGCTAAAAGCAGATTTACTAATTTGCTCCACAATTGACTAATTAGGTGTGACAGTTTTAGAGTAAAGGAGGCTGCACACAAATGCAAGCCACTCTTTTCAGATTCTGAATGCAGTAGTTTAGAGGCTGCTGATGTTTGTCACATCCAAGCATCTAAAGATTGAAAAAATAAAACTTCTAATAACACAAGGCAAGGCAATTTTATTTATATATCACATTTTTGAAGTCTTCTGGAAGTTTATCCAGATTTGTGGAGCATGGAAGCTGAAAGCCGCCTCTCCTTGTGTAGTTCTACTTCTAAGAATATTAAGTAATCTAGAGTTGAGGACCTGAGTGGTCTGCTGGGTTGGTATAGTGACAACATATCTCCAACATTACTTTGGTGCTAAAATGTTCAGTGATTTATACACACGTGAGCGACTGTGGCTCAGTGGTAGAGTAGTTGGCTTGCAATCAGAGGGTTGTAGGTTCAATTCCAGCTTCCTCCAGCCCCTGGGCAAGGCACTTAACCCCCAAATTCTACATTGTCCTACCGAGCTATATTGGGTGTCAGTGTGAATGGGTGAATGTGGCTTCAGTGTAAAGCGCTTTGAGTGGTCAGTGAGACTAGAAAAGCGCTATATTAGTTCAGTAAACTAGTAGGATTATTTTAAAGTATATTCTTTGAGCTACATGGAGCCAGTGTAAGGACTTAAGAACTGGGGTGATGTGTTCTACTTTCCTAGTTCTAGTGAGAACACGGGCAGCAGCATTCTGGTTCAGTATTGTCTGATTATAGGTCTTCTTTTTTAGGAAGACCTGTGAGGACACTGTTGCAGTAATCAATCCGACTAAAGATAAACGCATGGATCAGTTTTTCAAGGTCCTTCTGTGACGTCAGTCCTTTAATCCTAGAAATGTTCTTCAGATGATAGAAGGCTGACCCTGTTATTGCCTTAATGTGACCCTGGAGGTTCAGGTCTGAGTCCATTATTACACCTAGATTACGAGCCTGATGAGTCGTTTTTAGTTGTATTAGCTGAAGCTGTGTGCTGTGGATCGTTCCTCCTTAGGTCCAAAAATAATAAATTCTGTTTTGTTTCTGTTTAGCTGGAGAGATGGGACATCCAGTCGTAGATTTGTTCAATGCATTCATTTAAGGTCTGGATACAATCAAAGTCACCTGTTGACAAAGCAATGTATAGCTGTGTGTCGTCTGCATAGTTATGGTAGCTGATCTGATTGGCTGCTATAATCTTGGTTAGTGGGAGCATATAAATATTGAACAAGAGGGGTCCCAGGATGGAGCCCTGGGGTACCCCACATGTGATTTCTGTTTGTTCTGATGAGAAATTTCCAATGGACACAAAGAACTGCCTATTTTTTAGGTAAGACTCAAACCATTGAAGGGCTGTACCAGTGAGTCCGACCCAGCTCTCTAATCGTTCCAGTAATATTTTTTGATTAACAGTGTCAAACGCTGCACTGAGGTTCAATAGAACCAGAACTGTGGTTCTGCCGCTGTCTGTATTTATGCGGATGTCATTGAAAACTTTGACGAGGGCAGTCTCAGTGCTGTGATGAGCACGGAAACCAGATTGAAAATTATCTAAGGAGTCGTTCATTGTCAGGAATGTAGTTAGCTGTTGAGATACAGCTTTTTCAATAATCTTACTGATGAATGGGAGATTAGAGATTGGCCTATAATTCTGCATCAATGTATTATCTAGGTTGTTTTTCTTTGATAGGGGTTTGATAACTGCTGTTTTCAGGGCCTGGGGGAACACACCTGACCGGAGGGATGCGTTAACTATTTGCATCTGATCTGATTTAATGACAGGGCGAAGTTTCTTTAAGAAAGATGTGGGTAAGATATCGAGGCAGCAAGAGGATGAGTTTAGCTGTTTAATAATTTCATCAAGATCTGATTGATTTAGTTTCTTGAAGTTTGACATTTTACCTGCATTATTTTTACATGGGAATGAAACAGGTGGTGGGTTAGGTGCTGCTTTACAGATTGATCTTCTAATTTCTAGAATCTTTTTAGTGAAGAATTTGGCAAATTCACTAGCTCAGGAGCTGCTGTCACTGGAGGATTGGTTAGTCTTTCAACTGTTGCAAATAGAGTCCGAGTGTTATTATTGTCTCTGTTAATGATTTCAGAGAAGAATGTTTCTCTTGCAGTTTTCAAAGTTAAGTTATATTTGTTTAGCCTGTTTTTGTAGATCTCATAGTGAACCTGGAGTTGAGTTTTCCTCCATTCTCTTTCGGCCTTACGGCACTCCCTTTTTTCACAAAGTACCAGAGGATTGTTGGTCCCTGGAGACTTCTAAAAACACAAGGAAATTGGCACGCAGAAAACTGCTTATTACAATATCAGACTAAGATGAAGCAGGTCTTTCCGGGTGTTCTCAAACCACTGGAATGTCTGTCACCTACCTGACCAATGCCCCTTCACGTACATGAAATGACCAGAGAAACCTCAGCTGTAAGCCACTGGCTCAGGCTGGGTTTGAAGGCGGTGCAGCTCCAATTCATCCAGAAGCCCTGACAGTTCCTGATTCAACCAGCAACATAATGATGTATTTACCTCTGCATGCAACTGTACATTCACAGGTGCGTAAAGCAGAAGGAGGCAATGAAGGACCTGGAGAAGCATGGCTACTGGCAGGAGACGGGCCGATGGGCGGGCTACGAGGAGAGCTTCGACCCGCAGGCTGGAGTGTGGGCGTTCTCACACATATCTTATCTTACCTTCAAGAGCCTGATCCAGCTGCGACGCACCATGAACACTGGTCAGTGACATAAAAGCATTTCTCTTTGGGAATATTTGATGCATTTTAACGTGATCAGGAAGAAACACAGGAACTTGCAGGGAATTTTAGGCTATGTGTGAACCACTGAAATTCAGATGTTTAAATATTAATTTAGAATTTTCTTGTATGACACCTATTTTTCCAATGCATTTTTTCTCAAAAAAACAGATGGTTCTTATACATTTCGATATTTTTGTGTGCTACAAGAGCATCGAGAAGTGCCATAGCATGAACGTTTAAGTTTTGCAAATTCTACAACAAGATATTTCCTTCCTAATGTTATTAAAATATTTTCCAATATTTATTTTCTCAAGTTGTTACCATCTTTGACTGCAAGGAGAAGACCTTAGCTGCCATCGCTGAGAAGATGGTTGGTGAGATGGTTAGCAAGAAAGAGATTAGATCTGGAGACCGGGAAGGTGTGCTGAAATCTCTGCTTCAAAACCACAGGTATCCTTTAAGACACCACCCAACAGTGACTCAAACATTGTGACCTACATTCAGGCTTTTAGCTGAGGCAATTAACCAAAGCTCCACTCCAGAGGTTAAGATTTAACTGCTTCCCTTAGCTAAAGTTGCTGCTGTAAGGGCCAAACCTGTGATTAAAGGAATCCCATCATTGAACACAAAACAATCTGTCCGCAAGATAACCAACACGAACATAAGTTACCTTTCATGTTAAAAGCAGAACTTGCCTTTAAATATCCAGTAGAAAAGTTTTTAATTCATATCAAGCAATTTCTTCTTGAAATCAAAGTTCCTATTTGCAAACTTACACTACATTAGCAAAGCTCTTCATTGACATTTGCCCACTTTTTGGAACTATACCAATACTATTCTACTTTTCAGTAAAAGTTTACCATAATGATCAGAGTGCAGTTAAGCAAGCAGGATGCAAGTTAGGTGAGATGTCTTATCGTCTTAGGAAGCCTTAATAATCTCTGTATTGATTTCTGTTAAGTGTCCTACTGCTGACCTGCATTGCACATAGCTGGGAAAATAGTAGCCTACAGTTATTTTGTATTTCATATATATTGAACCCAATTAATGTGATTTTTGAACATTCTTTCTGAGTTTCATTTATGAGGTCAGATACTGATGCTGAACAAGAAGGCTTTGCTTATAGTCTGTGCGCTATCTTTGGTTTTCTTTGTACAAGGTTAGGTTCTCCTCACCAAACTCGCTCATTCATTTCCTAATGAACCTTGCTTTGTGGACTGGAGTTGTCCATGTTCAAACAGGAATCCCCAAGCCATCCCCAAATTGTTCCTAAAAGTTAGGGGCAGGAAATTGTCCAACATTTCTTCATATGCTAAAGCATTAAGCGTATGATTTATTAAAGGGGAATTCCTTTTTCTTTTTACCTGGACCTTATTTTCTTTTAGCAATTTTTACGTTTTTTTTACTCACCCAGACAAGTTTGGAGATACTTTGAGTCATTTAGCAGAAGTTTATACCAAGCCGCAATCATCATAGAAGTTCTGTTTAAACGACTGTCCTAGATGTAAGAGAGAAAGTCCTGCTCAGACTAAACCATATTGGAGGACAGCAGTGGCCTAGTTTTAATCCTGCCGAACAGGATGTGTAATGTAGCATCTAAATCACCCCAAACCGAACAAATAAACTCTTCTGGGGCGTTTGTAAGTACAAAGACAATATCGCTAACAATTCTTAACAAAACATGGTTAAATGAAGGTGTTTTGGGGGAGATAATTCAATCCATTTTATTTATATAGCGCCAATTCACAACAAATGTAATCTCAATGCATTTAACAACAAAAGTAATTTCAATACAATTATACAAACATTCAGATCAGTTAAAAGTTTTCTATGTAAGGAATCCAAGCAGATTGTGATGAGTCATTGACGTCATCTGATAATGCCTTATTACCAGAGCCTAACTCCTGCCCTCATAGACTCCCATTATATGGATATATACTGATCGCAGTTCAGTATAAAGTCCAGCTAAACGGCTCAAAGTATCTCCAAACTTCTCTGGGAGAATAAAAAAAACATAAAAATTGCTAAAAATAAGGTCCAGGTGGAGGGAAAAAAAACGTAATTCACCTTTAAAATTCCACACAATTTCGTGTGCCACAAAAAAATCGTGCCAATGGATAATCCTCCAGTCGCAGTTGATCTACTAAGATTCTGTGTGCAATTCATAAGCACAAAGAGCAGTACGGCATGTGGTTGAGTTGTGCTGATTGGTTGTCATTTGGAGGGAAAGGAGCGGATGTCATCAAACAATTGGCTCTGTAAAAATAAGAAGAGTTCCTGGCGAAGCAGTTTATAACCACACAAACAGAAACACAAAGACAACCCCCACTTACTCCATGCCAATCTTTTGTTATTTCTGCTGCTGTGTGCACCTTTTTAGAGAGGCTACTGTGACGCAGTGTGATATGCGGATGTCTTTAGCTGATTTATTAAAGGGCTGATTGGGTATGGACACATGGCGGGTGAGACCAGCGGGGCAAGCATTACCTTTCAAAAAAAATATTTGGTTAAATTACTCTGAAGTTCAGATAGTGGAAACACGCCTATTGTGTCTGCGATTAACTTATTGTAGTGTACAGCTCTTTGTAGTCCACTGACTGAAAGTTACCATTTACCATCATTCCCGTCCGTTTCCTGCGTGGCCATTCCCTCACAAATGTTTTAGAAAAACATGCCTGCATGAACACTCTGAGAACAGAGAATGGAGAGGCTGAACCAAGATACATTTAGCTTCTTTTTAACACCTGCTCCTCCCATAGAGATTGTAGGCCTCTTTGCTTAACTCCACTAATTTTAGAGCAGATGTTGACAATGTTTTGTAGTTTATTTTTCTCCTTCACAGCTAAACCCTTGTACCAACAAACAAATTAAAAAGTTAAAAGGCTCTCTATGAACCAACAGTAAAAATTGCCGTTTGTTTACATTAAAAGAGTTCAGTGTCCCTAAAATAAAGATTCTCTGCTGACCATGTTTAAAAATGGAGCCTTTATGTGTGTCAAACCGCAACTTGTTATCAATCCAACTGCCAAGATATTTGTACTTGTCCACCACATGAATTACACTGCTTTTCAAAATGTGACCAAAACCATCCTGAAATCTTATAAACAGATCAGAGTGTAAAAGAAAACATATTGTAAATGCCAAATTTGATTTTTGATTTGTTTTTCCAAAAATATATAATTTTACTTTTCATAGCAGCATTTTGGAGGCCAACATAAACTTCCATTTTTAGTTATTACTTATTGTCTTATTGTCTAGATATTCTCACAAAATAGTTTACCTGAAAGAATGAAAAACTAATTTGTTTATTTATTTATTTATTAAATAGGCTGCATCCATATTTTTTTTCAGCTGATGACACAAAACGGTCTCTCTAGTACATCAAGAACCTTGCATTCCCGGTGAAAATTCAGTTAAACTCAATTAATTTCACTTCAATTCAGTCAGTTTATCTATATGGCACCAGATGTCATCTCAAGGCACTTTACAAGAAAATTAATTTCAATATAGTTAAATGATAAGATTTAACTGTCCAACATGTCTGCATCATATTTTTAAAAAAACATATTTTTAAGTGGGCTGGAAACCAAAAGAGAAAGCTTTAAACCTTTGATGTTTCTGCCTGCAGTGAATCACCTGACCTGGAAAGCCAAACGCTTACTGAAGGGATGGACCTTCACAGGTTCTCAGTTAAGGAAACAGTAAGTTTGAATGAGCTTTTCCTTCACGCACGGATAAAGAAAAAATAGATATGATATTAAATGCTTTAAGGATTTATGTTTCTTATTTATGGAAAGATTTTGGTTTTACCGGTGCACAGCATAACACATATGAAGCTTCTTAAAGATACAACAAATGGCTGTTTCCCATGTTTATTTTTTTTCTTCTGTTCTATAGAAAGATGAATGTGATCACGTTGAGGCCTCTATGGTGCTAGTAGGTGAGCTACAGTTTTCCTTTCTGCTTTGGTGGATCTGATGTCTCATGGTGGATATCTTTACTTTGATCACCACAGTTGAAATTTAACAAACCTTTTCCTTCTGACCAGGAGCCCTAGACTTTCTGGAGAAAGCCACAGTTGTTTTTGTGCGACTTAATGAAGCAGTGACCCTCGACTCTGCTTTGGAGGCTCCGGTGCCTGTTCGTTATGTCTTTGTTCTGATTGGTCCCAGCAAAATCGACCTGGACTACCATGAGACTGGTCGAGCTATGGCAGCTCTGATGGCTGATAAAGTAAGAAATTTCACAAAACTCAGACTTTCACTCGACCAAATTCTGAGATAGATTAAATATTTGCTGTGAATAGAGTTGTCAAATTAATTATCAGAGTGATTAATAATTTTCTCTCTATTTTCCGTACAAGGTTTTTAATCAGACAGCCGTTCAAGCAAAGAGTTCCAGGGAGTTAACAGATGCTTTGGTGAATTTTATTGACTGCAGCATCGTCATCCCACCCACTGAAATCCAGAATGAAGCAATGCTCACCTCAATTATCACCTATCAGCAGAAAATCCTGAAGAACAGACTTGAGTCTCAAGATCTCACATTCCGGAGGGATTCAAAAACTCGTAGAGGTGAGGGATAAAGCATCCTATAGTTTTAAAGGCACTCCTGGAGAGGATAATGGCTAAAGGGAATCGTAAAAAAATAATTTTAAATGTTTTAAATTGTTTTAATTACCAAGGTGTTTTGTCAGACCATACACAAGACAACGGTAGCACTGAGTTTTAACACTAGATTTAATTAGATCAGCTCCTTTGCAATGATTGCTGAATACCCTCATCACACTATGTTGTACCTCTGTTTTTCTTCAGTGGTGTAAGAAGACACCAATCTAGGAAAATATGCCTTTGGCATTGCATATTTACAACACATTTGCCAATGTAGCATACACACAATTTACAGATAAACCAAGATGCCATTATTACAGCTAGTAAAATCTATTAAGAATTATCTGACATGGGGGAGAACTAAAAAGCATAATCCCATTCCTATGTATTCAGTTGATCCTTAAATATGAATAAATAAATAAAAATGCAGCAAGAGAAACAGCAGTACCATACCTAGTCCTAGCACAGCAGAACATTTAGAATTCCACATTCTTAATCCTAAAACACACTAACAATTAAGACTGTAGGTGTATATAAGAAGCCAATCTACAAAATTAGGAAAGTCTCTAAATCTGGAGGTAGATTTTGGCCAACTTCTAAATTTTTATTCAGTTTCTATAGCTAGCGGGGCTCCTGATGAAGATCCTCTTTCACGCACCGGACGACCGTTTGGTGGGATGATTCGGGACATAAAGAGGCGCTACCAATACTACAAGAGTGACCTGACAGATGCTCTGAATTCTCAGGCCCTGGCTGCCATTATCTTCATTTATTTTGCTGCCTTGTCTCCTGCCATCACTTTTGGAGGCCTGCTGGGTGTGTAATTAAATCTTAACCTGATCTCAAGTAGCAGTTCCCTAAATAATCTATAAAATATTTTGTCTTCAGCTGATAAGGTGGAAAACATGATGGGTGTACCAGAGCTCCTCATCTCCACCAGCATCCAGGGCATCATCTTCTGCTTTGTTGCTGCTCAGCCCATCCTGGTTATCGGTTTTTCTGGCCCTCTGTTAGTGTTTGAAGAGGCCTTCTATGCAGTGAGTTTTAAATGCCATATTTTATAAACTTTTGATCATGGCCATAGTCCACTTCAGCCCAAATTTCTTTTGTTCAGTTCTGTAAATCACAGGACATTGAGTACATCGTTGGGAGGGTGTGGGTCGGGGTGTGGCTCGTCGTCATCGTGCTGATAATTGTGGCTTTTGAGGGCAGCTTTCTAGTGCGCTACATCTCACGCTTCACCCAGGAAATCTTCTCCATCCTCATCTCCATCATCTTCATCTATGAAACCTTTGCTAAGTTGGGAAGGGTAAAAAAAAATCTTTAAATATATTTTTTGTCTTCTCAGATATATCATCTTAAATCTCTTTGTTAACTATTTTCATCTGCTAACCTTTTTTCTTTACAGATCTTTAAGGCGCATCCCTTGATTCTGAATTACGATCATGTGAATGAGACGTTGGAAAATCCATGGCACCCAAGGGTAGAGGAGACCATGATCTATGATAATACTACTGGAAACATGAGTATGACTGTGAACATTGTGAAGCCACCTTACCCAAACACAGCCTTGCTCTCCATGTGTCTCATGTTTGGGTGCTTTTTCATTGCCTACTTCCTGCGGCAGTTCAAGAATGGCACATTTCTTCCTGGAAATGTGAGTCTACCAACCATTGCAGAATAGTCAAGTCCTTTGATATTATTATTATTATTATTATTATTATTATTATTATTATTAAAGGTTTTGTGAATTCATTGTAACTAAGTGTACATTTTGGATTCACTATAATCTCAGAATTGTGTTCTAACAGTTGACTATTTTTATTTCTTCTTCAGGTCAGACGTTTGATTGGTGACTTTGGAGTGCCAATTGCTATTTTCCTCATGATTCTTGCAGACTATAATATTGAGGATACCTACACTAAGGTTGGACTTTTCTTTCAGAACTTTCACTGCAAATACTGAAAATCTTACATTTTGTTTTAAAGACCTACTTGGGCTGAAAAGTCTTTACTTTTTGTGTGCAGAAACTAGTTGTCCCTAAAGGTCTGGTGGTATCCAATCCGGCAAAAAGAGGCTGGGTTATCAATCCATTTGGAGAGCACAAATCTTTTCCAGTATGGCTGATGTTTGCATCCTGCATCCCTGCTCTGCTCGTCTTCATTCTCATCTTCTTGGAGTCTCAGATCACTACGTGAGTTACAGTGTCTCCCAAAAATAGTCATATCTATTCATCTTTTCCGTGTTTTGTTACTTCCACAAATTTTCTGTATCATTTATTCTGATTTTATGATAGACCCAAATATAGTATTGTATATATAAGTATATAAGAATTGTCTATTTTTACTGTTAAAGATTATAAAGTTTATTTAACAATAAAAATAAAAAATATTTGAAAGAATGGCAAAAAGAAAGCTGATGTGAAACAAAAGCTAATAGAAGTGCCATTTTCATTTTGACTCAAGCCATGAAGGGGGGTTAAGCAAACATGTAGAAGATGATGTCCTGGTCAAATGAGTTCAAACAGATGTTTAAGGCCTATTTGTAGATGCTATATTTTGAAAAACTAACACTGAATATCAATCTGAATGCATCTTCACCACATGAAAACAAGAAGTTGTTAGCATCATGCTACGGTGATGCTTGTAGTGACTGGAAGAAAATATTTCAAAGACTCAATTCTAAAAAAACCAAACCTGTTTTGGGTTGTTTGCTGCATGCGATCCGAACAAAATATATTGAGAGTTGTGGTTGTAACGTGACAAATTTTAGAAAAAGTGATTTCATTGCACTCCAGATCTTTAACACCAAAAACAGCGGTATTTGTTGGCTTTAATTTTTCTTTTCTGTCTTTGAGCAGTCTGATCATCAGTAAACCTGAGAGGAAGATGGTCAAAGGTTCCGGGTTTCACTTTGACTTGCTGATCTTAGTTGGCATGGGAGGACTCAGTGCCATATTTGGCGTGCCTTGGCTGAGCGCAGCTACTGTCCGAACTGTAACCCATGCCAACGCTCTCACGGTAATGAGCAAAGGAGCAAAACCCAAGATAGAGAGAGTAGTGGAGCAGCGAATCACCGGCATTGTGGTAGCCTTGCTTATTGGTAGGTCCTGTTTAGTATCTTCTTCACATGTAATGACTTGTAGAAATGCAGATTATATATACAATTATTCAGTTATAAAACAATTTATTTATTCATTTATCTAGGTCTCTCAATTCTGATGGAACCCATCTTAAAGTTGATTCCCATATCAGCCTTGTTTGGGATCTTTCTCTACATGGGAGTGACTTCACTGAATGGCATTCAGCTCTGGGATCGTATTCTGCTTCTCCTCATTCCAAAGAAATACCACCCTAATGAACCTTATGCCACCAGAGTAAGAGCCCCTTCGTTTTCACTGTAAAGGAAGTCACATCCTGACAATGAAACTCATCCAGAAACGTATAACTGGAAATATTTTAAACTTTAAAATATCTTACTTCACAATATGTTATATTTTTGGGTGGATATTTTTTCCTAACTTCTGCGCACATATACATCCTTTTGTTTTCCATTACAAACAGAATTTCACTAAATGTACACAATGATCTTATCAGTGTAGACACAGCTACTTCACAATAAGAGCATGTATCCCTTATGTTTAGATTGATGAATTGGAGAGTTTGTCTGCTGAGTGTTTATGTGTTAGAAAAAAGGTAAATTGTGACATTTGATTACTAAGTCAACATTCCATTCAATTTATTTGATATGTAACACAGCTGCTGATATCCAAATGTTAAATTTATTCAGATATTTTGGTTACTTCTACCTTACCTTGCATTTGTTATTATTTTTCATTTGAGATTACACATATCATCTTCCTCCTCACATTTATATTGCCCCAAAGCTGTATCAGCAGCTGTGTGGTAATAATAAAGAAAAGAAGAAATACAACAGCCTTTTCTCCTACTCATATCTTCTCATACTCTGAAGACCTTAAGTGGAGCTCTAGCAGGTTCTCCCAGTGTGAACAGAGTCACCCTATCTTGAACCAGTACCTTAATAGTGAGCTCAGTGTTTCCTCCAATACAGTAGCAGTCTGTTCTAGCAAAACTGTTGAAGCCTCTGACTGAAATCACTCTGTTGTTGTAGGATATTCCCATTAAGGGGATGCTCACAGTTGTCAACAATTAGTAAGAAACAGTTAGCTTTACATATAGTAAATGTTAGCAAGTTAGTTTGCTTTAGCAACTGGCTAAAAGATCAATAGTTTAAAAGGGCCACATGTAACTGTGATTGTGGAGTTAAAAAAAAAAAAATCTATTAACCTCTCCTTTATTTAACGAAAAAAGAGCTACACCAATTAGATTTGTCCCTTTACACCAGACATCTTTTTAGTCATATTTTTGGAATAATAATTAGTCAGGATTAATTCCCAGCTACCCTATTAATTAGGTAACCCTAATGTCAAGCCATCATTGTCATAGCCCCCCTGGAAAAAATTCCACCAGCCGCCATTGCAGTATAGTTTTCTTTCTGTAATCAGATCACATTTTGGACCCCTTCATGATCAATCAGAAGTATCATCAGTTTAATGGATGTCTGTGTATGTTTGATACAGGTAAGCACAGGGCGAATGCACCTGTTCACGGCCATCCAGGTAGTTTTCCTTGCCATCCTGTGGCTCGTGAAGACCAGCCCAATATCCCTTGCTCTTCCATTTGTTCTCATCCTCACCATCCCTCTCAGAATGTTCATGACCGGCCGTCTCTTCACTGAACTGGAAATGAAATGTGTACGTATCCTCTTGTGATTTCATGGTGAAAAATTGTCCTTCTGCATCTAGCAGTGCTATAACTTTTTTGTCCTCATCTGTTGTGTTTCAGCTGGATTCTGATGATGCCAAGGTGACCTTTGAGGAGGAGCCTGGGCAGGATGTGTACTGTGAAACTCAGATGCCTTTGTAAAGATTTCCAATAAGAGTTGCTGTTACTTTTTTTATCCCATAACCAAATGTATAGTACTTTTTAGGCTCAAGTAGATTTTTTTTATTTCCTAATGAGCAACAGTGTATTTGATATTTAATTTATCATGACAAATGCAGATACATATATTTATTGAGAGTGATCACAATGGCTTTAGCATTTTCTTGAAAGCCCTTCACTCTAAATATTCTTAGAGAACTTTTATTTTTTGCTCTGGCATTTGTGATGCTGAACATTTTCTGATTTATATTTTTGCTATAAAAAACGAGAAAAAAAAACTTGTATAGAAAAGTTCAAACCTGTCATAGTGAGCAGTCACAAAGAAAGATTCAATTGACATGTACTACATAAAATATAGAATATTGTTTGTCAATCTGTGATCTGTAGATACTTTCTAGTGAATCCCAGACAAGCCCCCAAGATAATTGAGTTCAATTGCATTGCATTATATGTGTTTAATCATGTGTTTTCTGTAATTAGGCTATGTGTATGAAAACTACCAGTAGTGTCTTCTTCAGCACATAATCTCTCCCAATATGTCTGTCTCATATTTGAGCTTCCTGTTATAGCCCCACTGTAAAAAAATTGTAAAAATGGTAAATGGCCTGCATTTGTATAGCGCTTTACTTAGTCCCTAAAGACCCCAAAGCACTTTACAGTACATTCAGTCATTCACACAACAGCAAAACAACTGAGACCGTCAGAGCTGGTGCTTGAACAAGACCAACTGCCAACTCCTGAGCCACAGTCACCCCATGAAAAAAAGTATCCATAAATTAGCTGCATCGTTGTATATAGGACGGAGGGTCCAAAGAGTATTAAAAAAACACCGTCTTAGAGTCCAAAAATTATGCTATTTGACATTTTTTTTATTTGTATTCTTTTTTGCATATTGTTGCTGTCAATTTGCCATACTAAATTTAAATGTGATTAAAGGAAAATTCATAAATCCCGTTTTTTTGTTGGTTTGCCTTTTTTTGGAGTAAGAAAACAGGGGAAATCTTGTTGTTTTCCTCACCCAGTTGCAGTTAGGGCAATGATTACTTTAATATCAAATCCATTTATAAATTAAATCTTAGAAACACACACACACAGCTGCCCTGTATAGGGGTTGCAAAAGGTTACATTAGGCTATTATTTTTATTACACTGCGATGATGGAATCTAAAAAAAGATGGCCAATGTTGAAATCACAAGAAGTTGCAAAAAGAAAAAGCATTTTCTTACACACTCTGCCAGAACCGTATAGCACAAGAAGATGATTTTTTTTTTTAGCTTTTTATAGCTCAATTTCAAAGTTGGTGATACACAAAACATACAAGATACATTCAAACAAAAAAGGTGTCTTAAAGTAGAGGTATATAGAGCCACACAGGGGACAAAAAGTTTTTTTTTTTTTTATACCTGTTACACCAGTAGTGCAATGACTCAGTAATATCATTCATGCAAAAAAAGTTAATCGTTTTGCAAATTTGTAAATAAACCTTGGTCTTTTTCTTTAGAGTCACATTGATAGTTAATCTCAGTTTAAAATTGCTCATATACATCTTTAAAGATCTTCAGGAAAATGTAGTTATGCATTCTTTATTATTTGGTTCTGAAAACTGGTTGAAAACTTATCTATCAACCCAGTGTTTATGTTTGTTCAGTGGACAGCTAAGTAATAGCAGGATATACGACTGCACATGAAAATGAGTCCATGATTACACATTCAAACTTCTTCTCTTCGTACATGTAAAAGCTGTACAAAAACCTTATATTTTAGCAGAAAGACTTTCAGTATTCAATATGTTCTACTGACTAGCCTAGCCCTCTGGCGCATAGTGGTCAATGTAGTGAAAAGCTATTCAAAAAACGTTTTCTCGTACTTGCCTTTTTTTTCCTGGAAGTTAATATCAGTCACTAGAGTGCTCTCCACTGCCCCACTTCATTGAGGTCAATTCAGGGGTCAGTCATTGTAAATGCAAGTAAATTTCCTCTGTATCCAAGATGGCTGAATCCTAGACAGCCACACCTGTTGACCACTTTAAGAATATCCTGTCAGTTATTCTATTCTATAAGAGCCCTAGAGCTAAAACAAAAACAAAAAGATGTAATATCTGTGTAACACTATACTATACTTTGGCTAGTTTAAAAAAGTAACATTGTTTATGAAAACCTCTTACACCAGTAGTGCAACGGCTCAGTAATATCAGTCCTGCACCCAAGGAGAAATATTTAATGTCAAAGATGAGTGGAGATACTGTATATGAAACAGATTTAGCATATGCTTGAATTTCACACTATATGCTTTAAATTTTCGACAAGCCATAAAATCATAGCTGATTAAGTGGATGTATCATAAAACTGGGTTAAATGCACTTTTATATTAAGTTCATACTGTTTTATATTGAGTCTCTGGGTGCATGCAGTCCACTGGAGTGGACACCCCTGTAACTCCTTGAAAAAACGTTTTTGAAAAGAAGTTAAAAAAAATGTCATGCCCTCTAAATAATTAACACAAACACACACACACACAAAATAACTCAGGGTTTCTTCATTCATGCAAAAGGCATGAAAGTTTACTGCGTGGAAATGCAACATGTATTACAAGGGAAAACAATATTGTGTCCCCAAGATGACACACATATTTACTTAAAAGTAAATGAATTAAAGAAAAATCTCGAATCGTCCCACTCAGTGCTAATTGATTAGTAGGCTATATTAAAGTGAAAACACAATGTTTTTACCGTGTTTACGATTCTATGAGGTAGATAAGGTCTTCAGATAAATCACAACTTGCAATAACACAAAATAATTTTGAGTACTTTACATTTGTGAATGTGAAACTTTTTAAACTGGTTAATAAAACGGTGGGTTTCTTGTTGTCTCTCTTAGCTTTTGCACATAAACACTGCCTCATACAAGACGCACACTTTTTTTTTCAGTTGCTCAGTGACGTTTTTTATATTCACGTTTCTGATTGGATGTTCTCTCTGTGAGGTTCCGCCCATACGGAAGCACACAGGGAAGTTCTAATAACACAGAAACGTGCTATGCGATATCTACGGGTTTCATTTGTATGTAACAGTAGGTTTTTTAATACCTTAGTTACATAACTGGGATTTCGGATTTGCTAGTTTCGCTGTTGGTTCCCGACGGGTTTTTGTTTTAGCTTAACGGGAATGCTGTTGAAAAAATACTGAACGTAAGGTTTGCTACTCAGTTTTGAGTTTTTCTTTTTTTTGCCGGCAAGGGTTAATTTGGTTTTGAAATGAGTGAAACAATAATGGAAGGCGGTGAATCGGGTGAGTTTCCCTAAATAGAGCTGACTTCAATCTTCTTTTGCCTCAGAATGTAACAGCTGTGTTTCAGCACACGTGATATGTAACCGCTTTCAATGTAAAGGTGCTGAAACTACGAGATGGACTCCAGAAAACCTCCAGAAGCTCCTTGCTTCACTGAAAGAAAGCATCCCAGAGAATAAGAAAACGCAAACCTATATTCGTGGATTGAACGCTGTAGACTGGAATAAAGTTGCATTCCCCCCCTTTTCTGCAGAGGAATGTCAAGAGAAATGGAACAGCATGATGGTGAAGGTGAGCAGGGTCTGGATGTAGAAAAGCAGAACAACATGGGAAACGACAGCTGATCTAGATCTCTGTCTACAGTAAGCTTCTGCTTAAAAACAAAACAAACAAAAAAACGGCGGCACGACACACAATCTAAGTTTAACGAACTTCTACTTTCTATTAAGTCTGAAGGAGTGGAACATAATAAATATATAGGAAATATATATGTGTGTTTCAGACTGCATTTTGACCTAGAGATAAGTCCAAATACCTCATAAACAGTCTTTCACTAACCACTGTTTTATTTTGGTTAAACAAACTTGCATTATGATATAAGTTATTATTCTTTCTTCTCCTCATGGAATAGCTTTTTGTTTCATAATGAGATGAAACTTATTGGAAAAGATGAAATAGAGGTAGGAACTATACAAGTTTTTCCCCCTGGTATATGCTTATCTATATATTTTTTATATTTTGTTAAAAAAAAATTTGAAGTGTGAACAAGCTGTTTTAAAATTATGTAAATGCTGCTTACAATTTGAATGTGACAAGTTTGTTATCCTGTATATCTGGTTGGTTGATGTGATGACTCCGTTGATGTCACTCAGATGCGCAGGTATCGCAGCCTTCCTGAGCTCCTCGATGAAGCCGAAGATGTGCTTTCAGATCCTGTCCAATATAAAAATGTAGGTCGTCACACCGTCAAGCTTTCATATTTCCACATTATGTGTAACTTTACCTCATTATTTTATTGTAACTTTGTACTATTTAATAAAAAAACTAAAAGCATGTGGAGAATGATGTATCACTGCCTAATTCTATTAACTTGTTCCTAGTCACATTTCACACATTTAATCTAAATCCGGCTTTATTTTTTTATTACGTTACTAATTAACAGACAAATGAATCCTTCCGAAAACATAATGTAAAGATATACAGTGATTTGATTTACTTATGTTTGTAAAAAAAAATTCTTGCAGATCCACCCGGACGTCCCAACACGACCCGTTACTCCGAAAATGGCTTATATTGGGCAGAAAATCTCCAAATATTCAAAGAAGCATCCAGGGAAACCCACAGGGGAGTTGACAAAGACGTTTTCAAAGATGTATGATAAACTCCCGGGTGAAAAGAAAGTAGGTTTTCTGTAGCGAGACTGTGTGTAAAGCGGTTCTTATTAATCTTAAAGAACTGAAATAAAAAATGTGTGTGCTTTTTTTTTTTTTTTTTTTTTTTCCTGTCAAGGCTAAATATACAAGGAACTTCAAGCTCGAGTACGATGAGTATTGCAGAAGGATGCGGAACTTTTGGTATGAAACCAACTTGGATGTTCATATTTGATTTGGCAAATTTGCCAGTCTAAAGTTATAGTAAAGTAAATTCTTTGTCTTTTAGTACAGAGAACCATCTGAGTTTACCTAGGAAAAGTAATTCAAAAAGGAACGCGCCTGAAGATGTAAGTGATTTTTTTTTTTTTTCACTCCGGCCAGTCCTGGTCATGAAATGCTGCTTGTTGCTGACATGGTGGGTTGGTTAAAAGCTATCCTACTCAGTCCTGCTTCAATTAACCGTAAATATTGGTTCATGATTCCTGCATTCTCAGGAAAAGTATAGAAATTTGGTTATATTTCTTTCTAGATCTGGATAAGATCTTTTTTTTTCATACAAAAAAGTGTTTCTTACATTGATTTATATTTTAGTTGTATTATGCGTCCTTTAATTGCAACACCTGTACTTGATGACCTATGAATCTTTTTAAAAATGTGTTGTTGATTAATTTTATTTACATAAAATGTATATTTTTAAGCTGTTTCTAAGATTCTTGGCGTATTTGATTTTTTTCTTTTTGTCATAAATTGAGAGAAAAAATATGTCAGGCAGGAAAAACAGGGATCTAGTTTACGAGTTATTGTATGTAAGAGAACCGATTAAGAAGTGATTAAATGTCATTTAAAAAATGTTAAACCGGATATTTCAGAGGTCCTTTTTCATCTAGGTCCTTTTAGATTGGACCTGTGTGTGATTTTTAAAACTTTCTATGCAGGATTTACTCAGAACAGATTTGATAATTATTTAACTTTCCAGAAATATAAAAATCAGCAATCACTGGATCGGTACATCTTTGTTATTCCAGGATTTGGAGAACATTGGTTAAAAAAAAATGCACTCATGCTTCTGGAAAAAAATCGTTGAAAATGTCATCTAAAGAAAAAAGAAACCTCACTAGTAGTTAATTATATTTGCCTTTTTTTTATTGGAAGGGCGGTGAAGGCTGTAGTCGAGAGGAAGGTTTGCCTAAGAAACCCCCTAGGTAAGTAGAACTGTCCACCACTTTCATTTTATTTTCTAAAAGTAAACTGTCTTACTTCTCAGAGTTGTGGTTCTGGGGTCTCATTTATAAAGCTCGCTTAGGCACAAAACGGGGTCTGAAAACTACGTAAGCGACTTTATACGCTAAGTTTGGGATTTATAGAAAAAAACGTGGTGGGAAAATGTGCGCAACTTTAAGCTAACTAAATATCTTTCTTACGCTCTTTTTGGACACGGAGGGCATTGACTGTGCAGCAGGATGGATACCAAAATTGTGAATTGAAGCCACACTTTCAGACTGGTAGAGCATTGCACACACAAACGAACACAGCCAACACACAAACTTCTCCGTCGTCCTGTTATAGGAACTGAGAACAAAAACCAGAATCTGATTAAAAATGCTTTTTATTTAAGAATTATCTTCATATGTATGTCTTCAGATTGTATAGCAATTGCATGTATTGGTGCATGTGTGAAGAACAAATATGCCGCAGCGTCCTAGCATAATTCTGCACAATGGATGCGTTGGCACTCATTGAAGATTTTTTTTTTTTATGTCAGGGACGCTGCTGCTTCAATGCTTTGTCACCTGCAGCTCTGCAGTTTATTGTTATGACCCCAAATCAATATTTTGCATGGATTATACTTTTTAAAAGTAGTTTTGAAATTCACCTTTTCAAAATATCTCGGGGTACTTAAATTTATTATGTTCTATTGTGATTTAGTATTATTTGTTTTAATTTGCTTTGATTCCAGTGTTATGGTCACTACAAGAGATAATTATAGCCGATAATTGGAACTTTATTTTTAATGTTCTTATTTGTTTCATCTCTTGCGCTGCTGCTTTTATTTTTGTTAATGTTTTTATTTTTTACTATTGCCTCTAACACATTTTTTTGTAACTATATCTTTGTCGGTTTATGTCAAGCCTTTGGTACAGGAGAGCTCTATATAGATCAACATTGATTGAAATAATGCAGTCTTCTCTGCCTCCGCATGCCTGCAGCTTTGTATTTCTCCACCTCTCGGTTGCCATGGTTACCCGTGAAACGCCCATAGGCTGAAAAAAAGAATAGACAACGCCTCCTCACTCCTCCCCGTTTACCAGAATGACACAGTTTCATGGGGGAATTCATGGCGGATTTACAGACTCCTCCTCCCCAGCTCTGACGAAGCATGTTCCTAAAAAGGGCATAGGGGCGGGATCTTCACTGTAGACTCTGCCCTCGCGGGGCGTGTAGTTCGGTCGTAATCGCGCCCATTCTGCTCCGGCGTCTTTAGCTCTGATGCTAAACTTGGCTAGCAAAGCTAAAGGCTAATAGCCCCATGCCTGACTGCTGCCGTATCTGCGCTCCTCTGACGGTTCTCCTATTTCTCAAACCTCAAAAGGTAAGAACTAGTTACTTGAAATAATTGTTAAAATGTAGTGTTACTATAATTAAATTCAAACGAAACAGCCTGTCAATCAAAGTCCGGCCCCTCATTAATTATGCAAGATTTCAAAAAATTATCTCAACAAAACCAGCCTGGTGCCCAGGCTTTTTATGAGCCCAGCGTTATCTCAGGAAGAATATGTAGCCATAGAAAGTTTAAAAAAAATGGGCACCAGGCATAAAAGTTGTTTTTAACATGTCTGAAGTCCAATGCTTTTCAATGGGGGCCTAGCGGCCAAATGGAGGTACTACAACAAGGGAGGAGCAATGGCGGCCTCCATGGCATGCGGCCACAAAGCAGTGCAGCCAGCGGCCATTGGGTCACAAAGCAGAGCAGCCAGCGGCCATTGGTAACGCCCCATATTAGCCGTCTTAAATCGATGCAGAATATTCACTAGGCACTTTGCATTGATCGTTTATGGTAGAAAGTGGGTGTGTAGGAGGCGGGACATGATCCAGAAACAGCTGAGCACATTTCTACGAAGAGTCTGATTTATAAAGAGGAAACTGCATGCAGCTTTGCGTACTCCAATGTTGATAGATCACAAACTTACTAGGCATAAGTTGAAAAAAGTTGCTGAGCTTAAGTACGGTTTTAGTAAGGATTCTATGCAAAGTTTTATAAATGAGACCCCTGGAATGTACTTTTCACTTTTACTTTAGTAATACTATGAATAGTAAATAAAGCTTGAGTACAGTTCATGGATACTTTTTATGTACGTGAGTTATTTCACTAAAAAAAGTTAAAGCATGTCATATTAATATATAAAAAGCAGTTTTTTCCTGTATTTTCAGACATGGACGTGCTCTTTTCCTTAAAGAACAGTCTAAAGTGGATGGGTCTTCACTTGGAGTTAGTTTTTTAAAGGTTATGGGTGAACGCTGGAGAAAAATGAGTAAAAAAGAGCAGCAGGAGTACAATACGCGCTGTGCAAAGGTACGGACAGATAGTCTGGCTAGAGAAAACATTTGCCAGGTTTTCTCACCTCAAATCTGTTAAGCTTTTTGTTTATTTCAGATGAAGAGAGAATATGAGGCGCTGCTGGTCGAATATCTAGATGTAAGTAATGCAGAGAGTTTTTCTCTACACCACTTTTATTTTTCATTTTTCTGTTTGGGGTTAGTTGGCATGTGTACTTGGCACATTTGACATGCCAGTACACAAAACACAACAAGTCAGTCCAACATGTTTTTTGTGTGTGTATTTGCCTTTTTAATTTTATACATTTTTTGAAGAATCTGGTTGCAGTCGAATCATGGAAGATGTTTTCAGACCCACCTGAGCTGTTTGTTAGCCTTCGAGCACTAGAGCCACCAATGTTTAGTTCTAATTCTTTCCTATATTTAACTTTAAGAATTGCTTTACAATCATGGCAAGACTTACTGGTTTACTTATTTCATATATTCCTCAGAGGCTAGGTGAGACCGAGAAGCAGCGGATCATTGAGGAAAAGAAAATCAAAATACCAAAGCAGCCTTTGGTAAGATGTATATTTTTTATTTCTTTTTTGTGATTACACAGTAAACAAACTTGTAAAAGCAGTTTTTGTAGAACACATGTTTTGAGCTTTGAAATGTATACATGCAACCTAATGACAGACTTCCTTGTGAGTGCATGCAGAGCTTTTTTCTTTCTGTTCCAAACGACTGGTTGTCAAAATAAGTGGGTGGAGCTAACTTAAACTACCTGATATTTAATTATTAATAGAGGCATTTATTAAACATGTAGAGGCACTAAGGCCACTTCCACACTAAGCCGGATAATGCCTTATACGTATAATTATTTAGTCTACACCCCCCTGTTGTCCACACTAACCCGGCGTCGTTTAAGGTCTGTGGCCAGATAACTATTAGCCGGGTAAGAGAGCCGTGTAAATCTTAATTCAACGGCTAAACGAGCTAGTGTGGACAGCTTCCCTGGATAATGAAAGGAAGTGGCGTCAATGAATGCTGCGTCAATAACAATACCTACAGACAAAGACAACAGCGAAGAGTAATAAACCGATCTCATCGTCTGTCCACTCCAAAAACTCTCCAAAAAAATTTTTTTTTTTTTTTCTTCTTCTTTTCTTTGTATGTATCGATTATTTTGTTGTTTGTCACTTTTTAAGTTGTCTTTATGTTCAAATAAACTTTTTCAATCAAAAAAAAATCAAATCTCTTCTTCTGAGCAGCTATTGTTCTCTTCGGTTAACGGGACAAGCAGATATGTACTGTGCTGTAGAGCTTCTTGTATATATTATGTAGGCGCTGGCGTCACGTAGATTAAACGCGTGTTTCGTGCGTCTTTTCGCTCATTGCCAGTATTTGCACAGGTCGGTATGGGATTGTGCAGTCATGGGACCTTAAACGGACCTTAAACGGGGTGTAAATGCTCGTGTTGAGTGGATAACATTAGGCGTCTAACTCCCCGTATAACCTTATCGGCTTAGTGTGGAGGTAGCCTAAGTTAACACCAGGTAGTGGTTTTAATGGAGTTTAGAAGATGGAAGGGGATGTGGGGAATGTGTTCAAAATGACTTTCCATAGTTTTCTTCTTGCCTCTCATGTTAAACATTGTGTAAATTCACCTCAAATTAGAAACGACTTTAAAGTTCACTTCATATAGGTTTAAATTTGTATTTTTTAGTATTCATAGTTCACCAGCAAAACGTTCTGAATTAAGTTTAAGGTCCAAACGTCTTAATTTCTTTACCTGGCTCATCTGTACTTGGCACGATGTTGCTTTGTGCGTGCATGGGAAATGGGTTGGGAGAGTGGGGGTATAGCTGTGGTCCTGTTTTTATTCTGGGTTGGGGTCATTTTAATTTGTAAAACACTTTGAGATGCTATGTAGTATGAAAAGCGCTTTATAAAAAATGTTTGATTTGATAATTTTCCTTTATTAATCCTTTTTGACTAAAAAGTTCTGAGGCTTATGAGGCAATTTGCCAATGAGCATATTGCTTCACTTGCAACCGGACTTTTGATTTGTGTTTTAATTCTACTACTTTTTTTATACAGCAAATGATAAAAGCTATTCTTGTGCGTGTTTTAAGATGACAGTCAAGAGCATTGTCAATTGCAAAGGCCCGATCATCTCAGTGTTCCAGGCTAGATCTTGGTTTACCTAAAAACAAAAGCATTCTGGGCCAACTGCAAGGTTAGGCAAATCCTGACAAAAGCATCAACATATATAGCATCAGTGATTCAGTTGGAATGTATTAAAAGTATGGATTGTGGATCCAAACTTGGAAAGTGATTTTAATCTGGCTGAATTGTAAATAAAGCTGTTCTGGTTTAATTTTTTCTGATTTTATTGTGGAGGCCATTGCTGGACAAACTCTACACACAGCGAATAAATCGACTGTAAATGTTTAGAAAACGTCTTTTTTAAGAGTCGAAACTGTAACATTTTGGATCAATCCAAAATCTTGTTAAATAGGAATCGAGATTTGGACCTTACGGCACCCCTATAGCACTACACACACAGATATTTTCAGTCTGTTTTCTCTCCATATCTAGGCCGGGATTTGAACTCAGAATGTTCCTACCGCAGGCAGCAGTACTACGAACTGAACTAGAACTCTTTATAGATATTTTTCTAAGATATTTTGTGTGTGTTTATCACTCTGCAGGACCGTTATGTGAAACTACCGGGTGAGCCGAAGATGCCCCCCCAGTGAGTATAGATTGCGCTGTTAAAAAGTTTTAGCCTGCTTATGGTTTTCTCCTGGTTTTCTTGTTGGAAATGTTTCAGAACATGAAATGAATATTAGCCTGAGTCAATATAGAAAAACTAATTTGAATTTAAATAATGATGTGTGTTTGTTAAGTCAAGAAATCAATCAATCAAACTTTATTTATAAAGCGCTTTTCAAACAAACAAAGTTACTCAAAGTGCTTTACAGATTTAAAATAACCCCCCCCCCCCCCCTTAAAAAATAAAATCATCAATGCAAATAAAGTCCCCTCCCAACCCAACCTATCAGCCATACTCACACACACACACTTAGAAGCTACAAAAAGCGGGCTGAGTACAAATGAGCCAGGAAATGCCATCATGGGAGCCATCTGCATCAGCAGCAGCCAAGGCTCCGACCCAGGGCACCCAGAGGAGGGAGGGCTGGTACCCCCACCTCCACCCAAGCGCTACCTGGGGGGCACCCAGGTGGCCACAGCCGACCACCGCCCCCGATGGAGGGGACCCCCCCAGAGAGGAAACACTGGCAAGAAAGATTAAAATACATTAAAATATAATGTTTATAAAATATAAAGTATAAAACAATAAGTGTAAAACAAATAATAAGAATGCAAAGCAGATTAATAAATAAACAGTTAAAAGCTAAACTAAAAATTAAATCAGGTAAAACATGCTGACCGGTTAAAAAAAATATTAATAAATAATTAGTTAAAGGCTAATCTCAAAAGGTGAGTCTTGAGCCTGCTCTTAGAAACATGAACGTTCTCTGCGGCCCTGAGATCCTCTGGATAGAAAAAAGCTATCCAACCCCAACTGGCCCTATTTAAAAAAAGTACTCACTCCCTTTGTTCAACTATTGAGTCATTGAGACATTTTGCCAAAAGCTTAGTTCAGGTTCACCAGTCACATATAGACCTGATAACTGTCTGAAATTACTTAAATAGCACCTGTCTGATTCACACAGCAAGATTTTGAAATTGTAAAAAAAAACAAAAAACAATATCAATTACCATATCTCTCTCAGTGACACATGGTTATTAAAGAAAATTACAGATATAACAGTTTTAGTAACAGTTTCAGTACCACAGTATGTTGGTACACGGCAATGATGCTACTCCACACATGAACAGATTTCACTCAGACATTCCCATCCTTTATGGTACATTCGCACCAAAGAGCCAAAAACACACTTGAAGCATCCTGAGAGTCAGGTTTACATGTAAAGTGAATGTAGAAGTCACCTAAAGCGTGTCAGGGGTCCCGTGTCACATCAGAAGCAGATTTCCGTTGCGATAATGCTTTTATGCCTGATTCGCGCAACCGATTAGCGTGAATTAGGCGTTAGAGGTGCGTCCGAAAAGACTAGACAATTTTTAAGTGGTCCATTTTGTGCATTTGCGCATAACCAGTTTGAAGAGCTATTGTTCCGCGTAGGGTCAAACATTGACCTCGAAAAAAAACCAACTACAGGCACTCAGTCCAACCTGCTGAGGGGCTGTCCATTGAGGGAGCTGTTCATGGGTCACTTCTCGGCGGAGGGAGCAGTGCTTTGGTAGCCACAACGGCTTCTTTAAGGGCCACCTACAAACCTTTTAAGAGTTTTCCTGTCTAAATAGTTTTACCTTTTTATTATATTTTTAAAAAATTATATTCCTGTCTCTTTATAGAAAACGGCTGGTGTTATGTAGCTTGGGTTGATTAGACACGGTGTTTATCAGGATTTACTCCATGTCAAGCTGGTGCTGTGACTCCATTGTAGTCACAGGATCAAGAACACCACATCACCAGGCTCCTGATTAGTGGATGCCGCGTGAATTGACGCCCAGTTTCAGATTTTTCAACTTCAGTGCTAATGCACAAAATGCAACACATAAAATGACGCACATATTTTCAGATGTGCGTCAAATGCCTCATTTCTGCGACTCTGATGCGTGAATGTGGCAGAATAACATTTTCATCTGCTTCTGACACGCTGTGGGATCCCCTGACTCATGTCAGTACGCTTCTACATTGACTTTACAAACGTGTTCTGTGTTAACTCACCGTTAGAGATCTTAGTCGTTATCTGTACTGTCTCCAGTGTAAATAATTATAGCCTTAGTTTTCTTGGAGAGCAAGGTTTCATCCTTGAAAAATTCACATCAAAGTTAAACTTGTGCAGTCTCTTTAATAAGATAAAAACCTGGACATGTGTAGTAGGCTTAAAGCTGCTGTCCCGATTTATTAATTTTTTGTTTTTTTTTAAACAAACTATCTTAAATCATAAACAGTCACAGATTAATCATCCCTCCCGTCGGCTATCACACTTAAGCAATGCCCCACTGATTTGGGAACCCTCATCCCAGCAGCAGACAAGTGAGCACAAAACACCAGTTAGAGTCTCTTCTCCCCACAAAGATATAAAACAAATAGAATTTGCAAAAGAGAAACTGAAAGACATGCATTTCTTTATTAATTTATTTTCAGATCTGGATTCATATATTTTTACAAGGAGGACTCGAAAAGTTCCAGGGAGGTTTTAACACGAAAAGGCAGAATGGACCTGGCCAAGAAACGCTGGTATGAACTCTCTGCAAGGAAGAAGACATGTTATGCAAAAATTATTCAGAAAAACATGCAAAAATACGAAGAAGATCTGCAAAAGTGGTTTGAGGTAGTTATCCAGTAAGAAGTTTTAACTCAGGGTTTGAGATTTCACTCGTAAGATAAAATTGACTTAAGCTCTGTATTGTTTAACTAGACACTGTCTCCAAAGGAGAAGACGGATTACTTGCTAAAGAAACCCAATGTAAGTGCTGCAAAATATCATGTTTTAATCAAAGGTTCCTGATAGAAAGTTGTTACTTGTTGTCATATCACCTCTCGTTTTGCAGAAGATTCGGTTCCTGTACAAATGTTTGCATGCCAAAGAAGCCGATACATTACCTTCGGTAAGTATGAATATGATAATGGGGACAAAAATTTGATCAGGGGCTATCTTATAAACTGGGCTCATAATGTCCCCTTTTTAATGTAATATCAAGAAGGTTGTGTAAAATGTAGTTGGCAAAAATTAAAATACCTTATATGAATCAAAGATAAAAGTAGATGACCTGAATTTACAGAATGAATGTAATTTCAGTTCTTATTTCTTTATGGAAACACAGGACTCTGAGGATGAAGATATTGTCTTCAGTAGTGAAGACGAAGAAGACATTGAGATAGTGGAGGTTGGTATATTTTATGCGCGGTAAAAACTTACATAAATATTTTTCTTTGTACTTCTAATTCAGGGGTGATCGTGGATTTCCTTTTGTATTTAGAACGGCCTTTTATACTGTATGATATAACATGTCAAACATTTTAGGTTTCCTTGTACTAGCTTCTCATGATGGTTAGCTTGGAATCTGTCCCCTTCCTGCTGACAGAACTGCTGTAACTGAGTCAGGCGTGCAGGCTGCCTGACTTTACGTATCTGACTCCTTGCTTGTTCGGAAGACCAATTTGGTTCTAGCTTCAACTTCCCTGCTGATTTCTTCTTGAGAACATCAATATTTCCACATAATATTTGTTCCTCATGATGGCATCTATAATATGAAGTGCACCAGTCCCTCCCATAGACTGTATATATAAATGGACAAACCCTCTTTTACGTCACCCATAGGTTTCTGGAGAGCAAAAATTAAGCCAACTGGGCGGTTCCCACCGCAGCCATCTTGTCTGTGTCACTCGCCTCGTCACTCTCAGAAACTCCAAAAATGGGCAAAGAGGTGGAGCTGAGAGTGGAGCTGTGAGGCTGGGGGCGGAGGGTTAACGCTCCGACATAGCTAGAAGCTAGTCGGGAGCTAACTGAAGCTAATGTAGGCTGCAGCTGGTTTCCGCCAGAAGACAGCGGTTAAGAGACTTTTGCCCCGTTTTTCATCAACGATCACTTTAGATCTAGAAACATCTCGACTACAGAAAACAAATTGATATAATAAGACCCAAATGGGTCGGGTCAATATGGCCTAATATGGTGTTATTTCCATTACCATCAATGGAGGGTGAGGACATGGACGGCTTATCTTAACAACACATCCAGAAAAAAGCAGTCACAAATTCATCATGACAACTCGGATCCTCTAAGAAAATAAGACTTCTGACTCACCTCACATCTTAGACATGCATTAGTTCATGCCTCCAGCTGTGTTCCTCACACCAGTATTGATCTAACCAGCGATCATCCAGTCTGTATAGAGTCCGACTCTGCATGTAGTGTTCCAGCCTGATCTAGCCATCTCCCGCTCTCGGATGCCGCGGCTTCTCGGTCGTGCCGACTTTGCTGCTCTGCTGTTACCTGACCAGTTGCCAGCTCCAACTCGCGTGTAGAAAGAGATAAAAGCTCCAACCAGAACAGCATTCCTCTCGGCCACCTGACAGAACGTGTATAAAGCCTCCCCCCAAAGCAGAAACTTCTTGGACGGTCTGTTACTGTAATAAACACCACAGCAAGCCGTCTTTGTCCAATAATTGCAGATTAACATCCAAAACCGAATAAAAACTTTAGAGGCAACTGATAGCGGAGTTCAGAAACACCAAATGACTGAAGTCTTTACGTTAGTCCCAGGCTGTGAAGAGCTTCCCCGCAAGCAGAGGGGGACACCAGACCACGGAGAAATCCATTAGCTACTGTTAGCCACCAGCGTTAGCCTAGACGGACCTATCAATCAAAAGGAAACGCCCCTAATTATTTATAATTTCAAGATTAAATTACAAATAAACAGAGAAGTTAGAAAAAAAATCACCCCCCTCAGAGTTGTCATGATGGTAAACCTAATCTATCTCACCTAGAATGGTTTTTTGAACCATTATGTAAACATGTTTATTTTTGCTGTAAAGTTGGCTATTTTAACAAGAGTCAATGGAAATTTGCTTCTTTTTGGAGCCAGCCCCCAGCGGATGAGGGCTGAACTTCAATTTTTGCCACTTCCTGGTTGGCTTCACATTCTGCAGGTCCCTCCTGCTGAAAAACAGCCCCACCACATGATAAAGTCCCCTCCGTACTCTGAGGCGCCAACTTCCACTTTTTCTTCCAAATGTAACTACAATCATTATGACCAAATAATTGACATTTTATATTCCATAACGGAGAAAATTTCCCTAAAACTAAGGTCCTTGTCCCTTTTATACATTTATGTTTGCTTCTTCCTGTGAGTGGCCTTTCAGCCCATGTCTACGAAGGACTCGTTTCATCATAGGTGGTGAGAGTATCTTGCTTGCTTCAGCCAGCAGCTTCACAAGGTTTTCTTCTTTTGTCTTCCGGGGTGGATGTTTTAATCTTCAACTAAAACTTGTTTTTCTCTGGTTATAGATTTGTTTTAACTGATTAACATGGCATCTTCAGGTATTTGGATCTTAAAACCCAAGGAGAATCCAGTTACTCCTCTTGATAGACTGTTAAATTTTTTTTCCCTGTGAAGTCTCATGAAGAAGCTGTGTGTTCAAGGCATTGCCTGCCGATACATCCACCATTGGGATTGCATTTGAATTAATATTTCAAAAGATTGAAAAGTTGAGGAAATTGCTTTAATCTTAGTCTATCTCAACTTATGAATTTAAAGAAATTGTAAATATCTCTAAAATGCTTTCTCTTTCTTGCAATTAGCAAACTGTATTCAGTCTTGTTATTCTTAACTGGCCTAAACAAGAAATATTTAGTTTCTTTAATGTAAATATTGTACATTTTACATCCATTTGTTGATTATGTTTCTGTCATTAGGATGAGGACGAAGATGAAGAGGATGGTAACATGTTTGAGGTGTATCAATGATAACAGACATATCCGTTGCACACGTGGCAAACCCAGACCAAGGATTCTCAACCAGCTTGTTTCTATAATAGATACCAGAAAGAAAACACCAAACATGACTGAATGTAACTTGCTGAGAAGCCGTGTTGCGTAAACCTGTTGCAGGGTGGTAGATGCAGAGCTGGACCATTTGCACTAAGGTAGGAAGAAGAGAAAAAAAAAAAAAAACAATGTCCCACATAGAAATGGAGTGTGGGTTCTCATTTAGGAACCTATGAGCCTTTGGTTTGGATTTTATGTTTTTCAAACTGCAGAACATGGTAAGGGACTCCGATGAAGGACCAGAAGTGATACAGGCCCATTGTCAAGCATCAAGACATAAGTTGAAACACTGAGATTATAAAAAGCCTTGTTTTTCATAAGAAACTGTAAACTTTTTCTAAAATGTTTTTGTTGGATACTATAAAGTTGAACTTGCACCTTTTGCTTTATTAAAGTCTAATATGAAAATCTTCAGTTTATTTAATCAGATTTGATCCAGGATATAGGCACCATTAACTGTTGATATAAAATTGTTTATCATGGTTTTATACAACATAAAAACAGTGTTTTTGCTTTATTTTCACACCCACTAAAAAGACCAGTCAATATGCATCTGCTTTGTAATTTTTGTTAAATGAAGCTAGTGTATTATGAAAGTAGGTGCGGACAATTTTTGTGTGGGTGTGTACTTTGCTTTTTTAAACACCGTTAATTGCTGAAATATAAACGTATTACTGAGCATGTAAGGTACTCTGGTTTAAAAAGTTATTTGATTTGTCTTGGTCGGGTTAAAGTTTAAAGAAATACAGTACTGATAATTTGTTTTAGACAACATAAAATGATCTGATTCTGATTTATTTTTGTTAAACAATGGTTCAAACTGAAATAGTTTTGTTAAAGACTGAAACTACAAATTACTATTTTTTGTCATAAACGCACATGATTGTATTGGACAAAACTTAAGTAATCTCATATAGATATAAAAAACACTAAGAGCTATGATACGGTAATGTCAATAACTCATTTTAAATTTTACAATTTTATGTATAAATTATTACTGAAAACGAAATTACAGATTTCTCAGTGCTTTCAGAATCATATAAACTCATTGCTTGTTAAAATCAATGGACAAATTCAATACATTTTGTTTTAGTCAGTCTATTCAGAAAGCTAAATAATTGAGTAAAGCTTTGTATAAGTAGATGCAGTTAAAAAAAAAATAGTAAGATATATTCAGATAAGTAAATGCTTTAAATGTTATATACTAGGTGTGGACCGATCTGACTTTTTCAGTACTGATATAACTAGGATAAATTAGCAAATGTAAAATATAAAATCACCAAACTCAAATTTAAAGTGAAAAATTGTGAATTTATTGCAGATTTACCACATTTTAAATATTGGTTCATGGTATCGGTACCGATACATGTTTGAGATGGTATCTGGGCTGGTACCTGTATCGGTGCATCCCTATTTATACAATTTCTTTTTTGTCTTGACAATATAGATATAATTTAATTGAATTTAGGTTTTATATAGATGAGCAAATGTAGCGTATTAATGTATTTTATGTTGTCAAAATTATATAGAAGAAAGAACACAACTGATTTATAAGTTTGGGTGAAACAAGATGAAGGTAGATCTTTTGCAAGGGAATTCGCGATATAAAACTGTATTGCCTTATTTCAGTTTCTAAAACTAGCACGTGTATGGCAGGATACTAGTTACTATTATTATTAGTTGTAGTAGTTTGAGTACGATTGAAGTCCATACTCCAAGCCAGTTGGTGGCGGTAATGCACCAAATCATTGCCAACCGCCACAAAAACTACGAAGAAGAAACGTCATGTGGTTGGTTATGGGGTTTTTAGTCAATATTAGATAAGGATGTTAGTTTCCAATAAAAGTTTGCTTCTGTTACGCGTTTAAACTACAGCATGTTAAACACTTAAAAAAGAAATACGCTATTCGTTTAAAACTGAGTGAGAAAGAAATGGACGTTGCAGAGTCTGGTGGGTACGGATGCTGACTGATACGAAAATGCTGTAATGAAAATGTCCTGCTGGTAAATCAGTGTTATCTTCTAGGTGTAGCTACAGGACGGGCCACGTCAAACATCCTCAAGCTTATTGGTTCCATAAGGAGCAACATCCCAGAGAGTGAGAAGAAGCGGGGTTATCGTTATGCACTTTCGGCTGTAGACTGGGAGAAAGTGGCATTCCCTCCTTTTTCTCCGAACGAATGCCGGGAGACGTGGATAAGCGTGATGCAAAAGGTGAGTGTGCTGACGTCCTGTTAGCTGTCTGTTCTACGTTTTTTTTAAATCAATTGTATAGGTTAAAAAAGTGGACCAGTTAAATAGAACTGTACAGTGTAAGGAAAAGCATGCATACATTTTCACGTTTACATCCAGAAAAAAAGGAATGCATCGCGGCTTTGGAGAACCGACTGTTCTACAAAAATTTGGGGAATTCTCCATCAGCTTTGCACATCTAATGACTGACATGTCTGCTGATGCTTCTTTGCAAAGTAGCTCAAGATCAGCTGGATGAACAGAGTCTTAGAACATCCCTGCACTTTATTTAGCCTCTTCCATCCAGTTGTACTCTCCTGTGTGGTGTGGCTCACGTCAGGCTGCAAACAGGATTTATAACTTTTTATTAACAATGGCTGGAGTCTGATCACTCCATTATGGAGAATTGATTGAAGGGATGAACCTGCGACGGCTGTCACGTCAATATATTCCCTCAACTCAGTTTTGCATCTCTGCAGCTCCTGCAGAGTTATCATGGACTTCTTGGTGCTAAACGTTTGGGATATAGTTAAACCTTCCCACCATTAAGTAGCCCTCATCTAAGCTTCTCTACAGATATCTCCCTAATTGCTGTGTTCCCTTGTCTTCACGATGCAGTTTTTTTACTAATGTTATCTAACAAAGCTTGGATGCCTTCAGAACAACTGAAATTAATTAAACATGGGTGGTGGAAAATGTACATATAATTTGGGGGGAAGTTCATGCTTTTCCTTACATTTAATAAAATTACACTACTTTGCGTTTGTCTGTCACATGGAATCCCAATAACATACTTTACAGTTTCAGGTTGACAACGTGAAAAAATATTGAAACTTATACAACAAAGTGTGATTAAATGTGGTCCTGTTGCTTAGATGCGCAAATTACGGAGCCTCCCAGAACTCATCGCCGAAGCCGAAGAAGTAATTTCCAGTCCTCTTCGTCACAAAAAGGTAAATACCAATTTTGTCCCTTTTCTCTGTTTTACTTTAGTGTTCTGTGCAAACGTGATTTTTAAGGCCTAGTTCAGACTTGACACTAACATGGGGCCTGTCTTTAAAAGGTTAATTCTGGACAGCATGCAGTAGGATTTAGGGATGTGTGTTGGCAAGAATCTGGCGATACGATATGTATTAATACTATGAGGTATGAGGATACTATATAGGGGCGGACGATGCGATATGTTGGAATACTATGAGTTAAGCCTAGTTTATGCTTCTCCGTTTTGACGCAATGCCATTTTTATGGCAACGCAAGGGCTCACAGTCACCTACGCAAGGACTCATGGAGAAGAGGCCCAATATTTTACTATCCCTCAACGGAGAGCGTATGCATCTGATTGGTCAGTTTCAGTAACCGCCAGAGATCGCTTCACCAGAATAGGGCTCTATATTCTCTGTAATCAGTAATGCTCTGTAATGCTTTATATTGAAAGGATAACTTGTCTAATCTGTTCTTTTGGTGGTTTTGAACACAATGAGGTGTAGGAAAACAAGAAAAAAGGCTGCTGTGTTTGTTTCCATGTGTTTCTAGAGGATTCTTTGAGCTGCACTTCTAGTAAAAAGCTTTACAACTTAATCAAAACGTACTTTCTGTCGTCCATTACTCCTTGAAGAAGAAATACATTCACAAGCCTAGACAAAAACTGAAACGACGCTGTGATAGTGGGCAGAGACGCCATGAAAAGTTATCACACCCTGCTGTCCTGGTCGAGCAATGCTGAAAAAACAATAGAAAGAGGGGGAGAAAAAAATGGACTACTATAAACGAAAAAACGTAGGCTTAAGACTATATACTGTGATTTTAAAAACTCAATTTACCTGTAGAAAAAGTGTCACAGCATTCTAAACACGCCAACCTATTTCACACATTACACATCCAGTGTTATTACTAGAGCTAGTTTATCCACTGGAATGAAAAAGTTGAAAACGGCTACCAAATAGTGATCATACTTTTAATTTTACTACATAAATTTCTGTTACCATTAATGGTTCCATTCCGATTATTTAAAAAAAAATGAATACATTGCTTTTCAATATCGATAAAGTATCATTATATTAAATACAATTATATAAATCGGTGTATCAATATTGTCTTACATCCCTAGTAAGAATTAAAATATCACCTGAGAGAACCCCTCTCACTCCAAATGCTAACTTCTATGAGGTCATTACAATCTATAGCCTAGTCCCTGGAGTGTTTCTTTACATATACTTTTTGTTTTTGTATAAAAACTAATTATAAATGGTTTATAAAAGGGGTCTGCAAATTTTTGATACATCACTTCACCAACACACCTGAATCAAAAGTCGCATTTACCTACTTGGCATCTTAGCAAGTGGTCTGGTGATTAACTTTTTTTGTTGAGTTGCAAACCCCTGAAATCAACACATCTTTGTTATAAAACATTGCCATTCAGCCTTTGTGCTAGTTGATAAACTTTTTCTGTCTAAGGATTGCATCAAATCAGTGACTTTGCAGGAATCACTCTTCCTGATCAGGTGATCTGATTTGGTTGAATGAAAGGTAACACTTGATGCTTATTTGTCTGCAATTTCAACGTTGCGTTTCTCAAAGGTCCACCCTGAAGTCCCAAAAACTCCTGCTCCACCAAAATTGGTCTACATGTGGAAGCACTTTTCCATGTTTCAAAAGAAGCACCCAGGGCTGACCATGACACAGATCAGGAAGATGGCATTTAAGACGTATGACAAGCTTCCAGATGAAGAGAAGGTAGGTAGTCTATGAGAAGTGGATCTATGAAGAAATACTTACTGATCACAATGACGTGTAAGTTAACAGATTCATTGACTTTTTGTTGTAGGCTAAATATGAGAAAAAGCACACCCTTAGAGTTGAGGAATACAGAAGAAGGATGGAGGCATTTTGGTACAAAATACAGTGCATGCAAACATGTGGGGGGAAAAGAATGATCTAAAATTATATAGTGATTTTTGTTGTTTATTTTTCAGTAAAGAAAACAATATACCTTTGAGTAGGACATCTAAACGGAAAAAGAGAATCCCTGCAAATGTAAGACTCTTTCTTGTCCCAGCATAATGTTCTCATTGTTTTTTGGATAAAGGAAAAATTATTCGTACCATCAATATTTTTCTTCTGTTATATTAAAAATTTGTAACTTTTTTCTGCAGGAGATTGAAGGACTGCCTGAGAAGCCACCAACGTAAGCGACTCTCACTGCACACCTCTGCTTTTGTCACATTTTACTGAAATGACTATATAAAGTCTATAAAGTTTTTATTTATCGCATGCCTAGAATTCTTTGTCTTTTTGTGTTTTTCAACGTGGTGAATCTGCGTACACATTTGACAGTAAAACCCTTCTGTTTCTGAATGTTTTTGAAGTAGACTGCTTGGGAGGATGGAAGCTGCTAGGGAAGTAGATTTTCATCAATAGGTTTTTCACATTTTCACACTAAATGTCGGGGTTTGAGGGCAGGGGGTTACTCAACTTAAAATCAGAAGATTTGATCATTGTATGATAGGTTTTGATTTATAAAGTCGACATTTGATCCTGTTTAAAACGGTGCCGAACTTTGCAGTTAGGTTTGATTTTTGATCTCATTATTTTTCCGATTTGAGTTAATTGACACATTTGTGTTTGTCTGATTTTCTGTGTGTTTTTGCATATTTCCAGAAATGGCCTCTCTCTGTTCATCAAGGAGCACGCTAAAACACATCAGCGTTCGCTTGGAAAGGGTTTTCTCAAGGTTATGGCTCAACGCTGGAGAGAACTGACTGAAACGGAGAGGCAGGAGTATTGCACACGCTGCCAAGAGGTAACAATGCACAACAAAACAGAACATGTATTTGTTTTGGCTGTGTTAAAAATACTCTGAATTTTTAGATGAAGAGCGAGTATAGTGCCAAGCTTATGGAACATCTTGAAGTAAGTTATGAGAGTTTTCCTGAGTTAATAGGAGGAGGCATTGTGTGACAGTGTGTGTATGCTCCTCAGAGCCTTGATAAGACAGAGAAGCTGCGGTTCATGGAGGAAACAGGTTTAAGATTACCGAAGAAGCTCTCGGTAAGATGAACTCTAATGATTTCTTTGATTATAAAATGAATAATTGCCTGACTTAAATGTATATGGACTTTTTTTTTTACAGTTTAAAATCCTTGTCTTAGATGACTGTATTGGGTTGAAATAGACAAGAGTAATAGCTTTCACTGTTCACACTATGGTATACAAGTAATGCAAAAATATTCAATTTAAATAATATTTTGGGTTCTCATAATCACAAAAAGTACAAGAAATAAATTATTTCTAATTTTGAATCTCTATATAATGAGCTTCATTTTCTTAAACAAAGGACAAAAATGTTTAACTTTTCTACCCTAATCACATTTTTTAAGATATATTAGTTGGTTTATCCCATATGTTCTGTGTAAAGTATATTGAAGTTTGTGATTGTGACAAGGAAAAATTCAAGAGGTGTGAATAATTACTTTTCCAAGAGGGGCTCCGCCTCGCCTAAAAACATGTTTTCCTCTGTGTAGAAGAAGACTTTAGCCGGTGAGCCTAAGATGCCAAGCCAGTGAGTATATAACTAAAACCTCCCGAATATTCCTAAAAAGATTACGCTTGAATAATTTAGCATTTTCTGTTTTTCAGAACTGGATTTGTATATTTTGCCAAAGATCAGATGAAGTTTTTGAAGGAGAAAATGTCCAGTCATGCAGATCGCTTAGCCAATGCTAAGAAACTTTGGTACAAGCTCCCTTCAAACGAGAAGGAACGTTACAAACAACTAATACGAACAAACATCAAACAATACTCTGTGGACTTGCAAAAGTGGTTCAAGGTATTTCAAAATGTCAGCCTTCATCTTGGGTTTTTCAAACAGACTGACGGTGAGAGCATTTTTTCCATTTTCTGTGCAGACGCTGAGCCCAGAAGAGCAAATTGAATATTTAAAACAAAACCCCAGTGTAAGTACCTCAAAATTCCCCTTTTGGTCTTGATGGATCTAAAGTATGGGGCGCCAAGTGTAAAATTTTCGTTATTTAGTAGAAATGCCCGTTTTTTGAACATTTAGCTTCATTTTTCCACATTTAGCACACTTTCATACATCCATCCATCCATCCATCCATCCATCTTCTTAACCGCTTATCCAATTCAGGGTCACGGGGCAGCTGGAGCCTATCCCAGCAATTATCAGGCGTTAGGCAGGGTACACTCTGAACAGGACGCCAGTCTGTTGCAGGGCCAACACAGAGAGACAGACAACCAACACTCACATTCATTCCTACGGACAATTTAGAATGATCAATTCACCTATCATGCATGTTTTTGGACTGTGGGAGGAAGCGGAGTACCCGGAGAGAACCCACGCATGCACGGGGAAAACATGCAAACTCCATGCAGAAAGACCCTGGACCGGGATACGAACCCACGACCTTCTTGCTGCAAGGCAACAGCGCTAACCACTGCGCCACCGTGCAGCCCACTTTCATACATTTAGAAAGAAAATGTTTCTAAAATTCAACATTTACCAGCATATTTACATTTTAAAAATCTAAATTCTAAATATTATTTTGAAATGTAACATGTTAAATCTAAATGTTAAATCTAAATCTAAATGTTAAATCTAAATTCTAAATCTAAATGTTAAATCTGAATCTAAATCTAAATGTTAAATCTAAATCTAAATGTTAAATCTGAATCTAAATGTTAAATCTAAATCTAAATGTTAAATCTAAATCTAAATGTTAAACTTAAATGTTAAATCCAATGTTCTAATGAACATGTCCAATGTTCTAAATGTTCCTAACATTTATATTTAGATGTAACATTTATATTTAGATTTAACATTTAGATTTAGATTTAACATTTAGATATAGATTTAACATTTAGATTTAACATTTAGATTTAGATTTAACATTTAGATTTAGATTTAAAATTTTGATTTAACATTTAGCTTTAACATGTTACATTTCGAAATAATATTTAGAATTTAGATTTTTAAAATGTAAAAATGCTGGTAAATGTTTAATTTTAGAAACATTTTCTTCCTAAATGTATGAAAGTGTGCTAAATGTGGAAAAATGAAGCTAAATGTTCCAAAAAAGGGCATTTCTACTAAATAACGAAAATTTTACACTTGGCGCCCCATACTAAAGTTAGCTTTCTTCAAATCATGTTTTATCTTGCATTCCAGAAATCAAAGTTCCTTGATGCCAGAAAGCGAATGGTGTACGGCAGAGAAGAGCTACTTTTGTGTCAGCCTTCAGTAAGTCGGGATGCCAATACAATAAAGGCGTTTGATTCATAAAAAAATAATACGTTATTAATTTAAATTATTTTTAAAAGAACATTGTTGTCAATTGGGATACTGTGGGCAGAAGGAGTAGCAGTCAGTCTTGCAATGAATCTGAAGAGGCGTCTGACTGAAGACTGATGGTGTATGACAGTCACATGACTGTTTTGACTTGCTAACAGTTTAAATTCTGAGCAGCAGAGACAATATTCCACAGTAACATGTCCTGGATGACGCCGTCAGTTGTTGGTAGGCACTGCTAATCCAGCCCATTTGTTGTTGCTGCTCCTCTTAAAATCTCTGTTTGTATAGTTAGAAATCCTGGATGAGAGAATTTGGAATTGGGGATTGCTCATGATCTTTTCTCTTGATCTTTTTTGAAAGATGTTGTATGATAGAGGTATTCAACACTCCGCTATGCCTGTCACAATAACAAGTTTTGTTTGAGGATCTAATTGCCCCGTAAATTATTGTTATACACAATGATATTACTCTAGATCATTTTTAACCATTTCAATAATAATACATGTACACTCTCAACAATTGGTAAACTATAATTTCTGAAGAGCATTTACCAATACAACTTTGTATTGGCAATAATGTGGTGATTTTTGTATCCTGATACAAAGAGGATGATAGAATATATTGCAATACTAAGACGAAGTCTATATTTTGTGATTTTTAAAACTGAATTTGACTGTGGAGAAACTGTCGCAGCATTCTGAACACTCCAACCTGTTGCATACATACCACATCCAGTTTATTGCTAGATCTAGATGATCCACTGGAGCGAAGAGGGTGAAAACAGCCACCAACTAGTTTTCTTATTGCTAATTTTACCGTCATCAATGATTCGAAATCTTAAAAATACAAAATTGATACTTTGCTTTGGAATATCAATGCAATATCCTGACTTAAAACATTGCGATATTTTGACATATCGATATTTCCTTACATCCCTAGACCATTCATAAAAAAATGTTCCTCCATTCTCTTTGGATGAATATGAGGAAAACAAACAAGCATACAAATCGAGATTTTGTGGCCTACACAGAGCTCTAATTTTTCTTCCTGTTTGCTTGGGTACACAGGACTCGGAGGATCAAGACCTCGAGGTCATCAGCAGTGAAGAAGAAACAGTTATTTGGAGCCATTATGAGGTGATGTTGATGGTTCATTACGATAAAGCTTTTACAGAAAATTCAACTATTGGATACACCCACTGCTATCTTTCTATATATATATATATATGTATATATATATATACATATATATATATATATATATATATACATTTTTATCGCAGCCACATCATTTACACAATTCAGGAAGGTTTCCAAATGCCTTTGGAATACAAACAGGCCCAGAAGCATGATAGAGCCTCCACCATGCTTAACAGTGGGTAGAGGTGCTTTTCCACATCTGTCTTTTAGTGCAGGCCAGGATTATTTGAATTCCCAGTAGCACATGTATTATGGTAGGACACAAAACGCTAATTTATGGCTTTACTTCCAAACATCCAGTTGGGATGTGGAGAAGGTCCTGATTCTGGACGTGGAATGGGTCGGAGTCAGATTTTAACTGAAGTTGGAAATCCGACTCCTCTCTCCTGTAACTGCTTGGTTTTACTCCCGCATTGAAGTTAGTTTTACATTAGCTGTTCTATAGAGTTTCTCTCTTCGTGGTTCACTGCTGGAAGCGATGGCTTTTCATGCGTGTTGTCACAGAGATAGCGGATAGCGAGACTCTGAATAAATTGGTTTATTTAGGGACTTCAAATAAATGCCTAATTGTGTTATAATATTGGACTAAAGTCGTTGATTTCTATGACATCAAGCAAGGCCATCATTTGGAGGGAAGGAGGACCATCCAATCAAAACAGCTTGAAGGACGGAGTCTGACATTAAATGATTGTGATAAGGACTTGGTGATCCCAAGACTTTTGCTTTTTTCTTTGAAGTTATGTTGCTGTATTAAAAGATTATTTTTATTTCAAAGATCTCACTCGTCATTAACTGTGCTGCCAATAAGCCTAGAAAGTTATGTGTATGATCAGTAAAGTGATAAATATCAACTTCTGTTCCGTAGGATGAGAATGGAGAGGATGAAGAGGACGGATTCATGTTTGAGATGTATTCCTGATTAACAGAATCAATGACAAACACTTGCATGTGCAATTAAAAGATAACCACATCAAGTGAATTGGATAGTGTGGTATCAGAAGAAATATTGACTGTTAAGTTTCATCATTTGCTCCTCTAAAAAGGTTCTCTATGATGATGATGTTCACTTGTATAGAGTTCGTGGGTGGTCTATCTACATTTTTTCAACATAATTATTACTATATATTAAGACTCTTTTCATTGTTTAAATGTGGGTTCTTGGATGTAACCAGTTTTATTTGGCTAAAATGCTTGGCATGTTTATCAATTTTAGTTCACCGTTGTCAAAATCTCTACATTCAAGAACAAAATGTTTTTTCTTTGTTCATGTAATAATGGTTTTAATTTTGTTGGTGCCTATTTTAGGGGGATGCACCTCTTGATTGAAATGAATGTAAAAGAGAGCTAAAAATGGAAATTGTAATAAAGAGTTGTATTTTGAAATATGCATAAAGAATTTGAATTTGTTGTTCACTGTTTCTTTACTTTTTTACATGGAGATATTTTTATACTGAAGTGAGGAACATGTCAGATGGTTGATTTGTGGTAATAAAAATACCTTAAAATATGTTAAGATTTTTTGGGAATTGTAAAAATAAAGTACACGTATATGCGATTTAGGGGAAAAATTGTTAATGACCACAGTTGAGCACACTATTGAGCTTACACTATAAAGTATATAAAACTTTAAAACCTAATCACTGCAATCATCTAACCAAAAACAAGCTGTAAAGTTCCTTTTATTAAAAGACAATTACATGAAAGTCATGTAGTGTATACTCTTCCTATGCTTTGAATTTTTTTTTTACACTTTTTGTTTCATATAACTTACTTCAAAGGTGGTGATGTCCTTGTTTCAGAGGTATAGGAAGATTTTTTCAAACTTTATTTCCTGTTTAGTTTTTTTGGAGGTGGCGGCATCATTTTTTTTTTAATCTACATTGACGGCATCATAAATCGTTTGAATCTCTTGTTCCACCGCATCCCTCAGGTAATTTTTCGATTTAGATGTGGTGACTCTAGATGTCAAGGTTTAGTGATTACTGCCCTGTTCAAGATGTGGGCTTTGTGACTAGATCAAAGGATATTGGAAGAGGGTGAAACAAAAAACATGATACATATAAACATGACAATCGGTCCGTTGTAATTCCAGGGAAGATTAATGGACTAGAGTTGGAAAACCTGAGTCATCAGGGAGGTTGGTATTGTGACAACAGATCTTATTAGTGCTAAGACATTCAATGATTTATAATATATCTTTCTAAACATTTATGATACATCTTGTACTCTGCAAATTCTAAAATAATCCACTTTGTGTTTGACAATCTAAATGGGACTATACATTTAATCACAAGAATGTTGTGTTCAAAGCTTGCTTATTGACCTTATATGTCATTGAATATTTTTATTGTCATTTTCTGAAGTAAATGACATAACACAAGAATGAAAAGATTGAAGTACATCTGAAAAATAAACATTTGGATTCATAATCTGTAACAAACGATACCAAAAACCGACTACTTTTATTGGTATAGAAGTGTTATGCTTTAAAGTGATAACCAGCTGTAGTCCAATTTAAACATTATTTGCCTAAAGATGAATAAATAGAGCAAAACTATTTAGTAGATATTGTGCTTTATTTGTCAAGTTATGTACAAAAATAAAAGTATAAATGTTTTCAGCAACAGATTTTACAAACCTTTTTATTTCTAATGTACCAAAAACTCTTTAATGTATGCCGGAAAGGTGATTAAACAATTTTTATATTTATTTGAAGATTAAGTATGATGAAACAATTTATGATGTATTACATTTGTATTTAAAAGATTTAACATGTTAATAAATATTTCAACAGTCAGGTGGATTTGAACAAAGCAGCAAGTTGACCCTGAACATCGCGTGCACTCATGTAAATATCAATCTGTTTATCCCGTTTTATTTATTGCATGATTAGAAGTGTTTGTCTTTTCGTGTGTTTGCACAAAGTACCACAGCAATTTCCTAATGTGGATACATTCACAACCTTTCTGATTCTGAGCAAAGGGCTGCGCTGCATCGGTAAGACTCATGGAGAGATCGATTTCTTCTGTCTGATCTCAGGGGGAAAAAAGGGTGTGTGATGAATCAGTTGAAAAAGATATCATTTTAAGGAGTTTGCATTTAGGTCTTCTATTTTTTTTCTAGTTAAAAAAAGAAGTAAAAGAGTCTCGTGTAAACTGTATCACTTTTTTTATAGTGGGATTTCTGCTGAGCAGAATAACCTAGTAAAAAGGCAGCAGGGTCAGTTCGGCACAGGAGGCAATCGATGGAACTCGTGCAGAGATCGACTGCTTCTACCTGATATCTTAGTAAAGATGGATGCCTGTCGAAAAAGGTAAATAAACTCAATTTTGGTTTTGTTGGTATCGTGGTTGCACTATCCCCCGTCGGGAAGGTTGTATTTGGGGACACACGACCAGTATTTTCGCTGCCGGAGGTTCTTCCAGGGAGCGGGGAGGCGCACAGCCGCACTGCAGCAGCAGTGTTGGCTTCAGGGACAAGCAGTCTAGCTACTATTGGCGACTCTTTTAACAGCGAAACAATTAAAAATATCTAAATCTTATTGCAGTTGTGGTTCAGACCGCATCTTGAGTACATCTCCTGCTTGTAGCCACATTAGCTGTTGACGCAGGACACCGCCTCTCCTGTTCCCTCCTGGTATTCCCACCACCTCCAGCTTATTCATAGCCGCGCTCTTTGTTTTCCTCCAGCTTCAAGCTAAGCTTCTTTCATTGAATCGTAATACCCGGGGCTGCTGGGAAGTGCCGAGCCTCGCACAGCGTTCGGACTTCGCTGACTTTCTGCGTTTTTGTTCGCAGGTTCTGAGTACCTCGGCTGCATCACATTCGCGGTGAATGCCCCCCCGCGTTGACTGACTGGCATCTGTCCTGCTAACTGTGTTTCCCTCCTGCCGCAGCCCAGTTCTGGCCGACGCTTGCTGCGCTACAGCATGACCACAGCAACGTCTGCTCATCTGGTAGATCTGGCAAATGAAAATGGAGGAGCTTTCGGTGTCCAGCCTGGACAACAGCAAGCTGGAGGTACTATGATGGGAGGCAGCAACAAGCACACGTATAGACAAGTTCCATCAAAGAAGTTTTAATATCATACCAAAACTGTAAAAACCAAAAAGTAATTTTCAAATGATAATTTCATTCATTTAAACAAGGGGTTCCCAAAGTTGGCCCTCCAAGCAGTTTAATTTGGCCCACCAAGTGATGCCCTATATGTTATATAAAAAGTTCTTTGTGACAAGACAGGACACTTAAATTGCATCATTGTTATTCTCCCACTGCTGATACCACTTTCATAAACGAGCCCAATAAATATATATTGGGCTGATTTAGTCCTCACTCATGGTGCTTACATTATATTTGAGATATCACAAATCAGGTTTAAAATGAAAATACAAGCAACTACAAGGGACATGTATAGCAGATCTGTGCATGTATTTACATTTGCATTGTTTATGAGAACACAACTAGTCATTTTATTCAGTTTACAAAATATCAGATGAGACATTGCTGCTGCACCAGATTGGCTCAAACTACCTCTAAATATATGACTTATTTGTCATATTTTATTTGACGTTATTTACACAGAAATGAAGGTTAAATAACTGTTTAATAAATGAAAGTACATTACTTAACTATTAGTATTTGTAGTTTGTGTAAACAAAGTTACTACATTTGGCCCGCGGCTCTCTGACGGTTACATTTTGACCCTCTAAGGCACACGTGTCAAACTCAAGGCCCGGGGGCCATATCCGGCCCTCCATGGCCGATTATGTGGCCCTCTAAACTCTAGAAGACACTATAGATGGAAAATGGAAGCTCCATTTTTGTGCACCCTGTTGCAGTTTTATCAGAAAAATATAAATCAGGGTTTATTTTAACAGTACTAAATCACATCAGTATGTAAAGATGTTTAGTATTATTATATTTTAAGACGTACTTGTGGAACGCAGAGGCTGATTTTAATGGTTTGTTATAGTTTTAGCAATGCTTTCTGCCACCACCGGCCCTTTAAGGATATTCATCAGCTTGATGTGGCCCAAAATGGAAATGAGTTTGACATCGCTGCTCTTAGGGAAAAAGTTTTGAAACCCCTGATTTTTGCTAAAATAATTACCCAATCCAACCTATGGTGAAGTACACTGCCAGGCTAAAAAGAAAACATTCCAAATAAACGAAGCAAATAGGTTGAAGCCTTCCATTTGATGATTATCTTCAGTTGTCAATAAGCAGTTTAACCCCAACTGATGCGTTGAGGAGCATCTCAATTTATTATTATTTTTTTAACCATGTTAATATAAGCTCATCCAGGGGTCAAGGAGAAGATGTTTATCTCTTTAAAAAGGGTAAAATCATTGGCATACAGCAGAGAAAACGTCTTAAATTGCAGGAAATATTAAAAATAGGTGAAGGACTGGAAGGAAAGTGGGAAATTGTTTTTTTCCCCACAGGGTTTATTTGACTCCCCATCCCTTAATTAATTAATTCAGAAATGTTTTTGCAGTTTTCCTGGTTATGTTTTGTCCAGTATTAAAAATGGTTGGCTATGAAATGGGCCTGGGTATCGATTCAAATTTCAAGAATTCATTCGATTCTCATTCTCAAGAGTTGGAATCGATTATCAAAATCCAATTCAATCTGATTAATTTCGATATTGATATGGGTCAGTGCTATTAAAACATTTTTCTTTTAGCTGTTATCTTAACTATATCCCTGTAATTTAATGACTTAACACTGGGTGAGTAACAGTTCACTGGGGGAAACTGTATTAACCCTTTCAGACACAAGATGTTAAATCGCCATCTGGACTTTTCCTTCCTATTTTAGCTGTAAAAAGGACTAACTATTCTAAAAAAAAAAAAAAACGTTTTTTTTTAACTTGCCAATTGATTGAATTATATTTCTATTAAAATCGATTCAGAATCAAAACATTTTCCAACACAACACTACTCTCATATAGGTCGAGCGAAATAAGCAAAACTGGGAAATAAAACTTAAGGCAGTTAAATACTTTTAAAAGCACTGTAGAAATCTCCAGGCATGCCACAGATCTCTTCATGAATAGAAACGTGTGTCCTCCCTTGCAGGCCCTAGCTCAGGACATCCTGTCTGACCTAGTGGAGGACGCATGCCTGGGTCTCTGCTTTGAGGTCCACCGGGCTGTGAAGCAGGGCTACTTCTTCCTGGATGACACGGACCAAGAAAGCATGAGGGACTTCGGTAAGCAGAATCAACCTCGTTGTTATTACACAACTGAAAAAAAAAGTAGAGACAAAATGAGAGTTTGGTAAATGAAAATCCATTCAGACAGTAACACATAACTGATTTCATAGAAATAAGAGGAAATATAACCATTATAAAAATAAAGTTATTTAAACCTCTAATCTGATTATTTTTATTAATTTTGAGGAAATATTGCAATAAGTAACTATTTCTGTTTACCTAGGATAGAATTATGATTTGACACAGAGGCCCATTTCTCCTAGTTATTATTCCAAATGGGAAAGACAAGAGAACATGCCATTCATGTAATGCAGACGGGTGTTCATGTTTATACGTTAGGATATGGCAATAAGAAAATGGTAACTTCATAAACTATCTTAATTATTTGAAGCCAGAGCAATAATTAAACCCTTTAAAACAACTGACAAAATGACAGTCATGTTGAAAAGTGGATCCATGGACCTAATGGTTTTCTGTAATAAACACAGACCAACAGTTTTTTGTTGCCAGAAATTATGAAAGCGGTGACTGATTTAAAAAATAAATGGGATTTTTCTTTTTCAAAATGTTCTCAGATTAGTTCAAATGAATTCTTTCAGTGTGAGACTAGATAGTAGTTTGATTAAAGACGTTTAATTTTAATCTCTTCCAGAAATTGTGGACCAGCCTGGACTGGATGTTTTCGGCCAAGTGTACAACCAGTGGAAAAACAAAGAGTGTGTGTGTCCCAACTGCAGCCGCAGCATCGCAGCCTCTCGCTTCGCACCGCACCTGGAGAAATGTCTCGGGATGGGACGCAACAGCAGCCGGATAGCAAACCGCAGGTTTGATTAGAAAACACTAAGTGTAGACAAGGATAATTTACTATGTTAACTTTGTACTTATCTCCAGTTGCTTCTGTGCACCACAGCAGGGCTTAGTTCACAGGAGCGATTTAGCTGGGCTCTCATGCATTAGAATGAGGACAGTTTTTTTTTTTTTTTTTCCCAGAATCTGGTTCATGGTCAAACTGTTATTCAATGTGAATAATGCTGAGTCATTGTTTCTGTCTGTTTTACAGAATAGTCACTGGCAACAACACCAATAACAAGTCAGAGAGTGACCAAGAAGATAACGACGACGTCAACGATAACGACTGGTCCTACGGGGCGGAAAAGAAAGGTGATGCTTTGGAGCTTCTTGATCTTCCTCAAATACTGACTCATTACAGATTTCCTTTTTTTTTTCCTTATCTATTTTTTTCTTTTGCAGCAAAGAAAAGAAAGTCTGATAAGGTGCTTTTCATTTACCCTTCCATTGATATTTTCATAAACTGTTTTATGTATAAAAGTATTAAGGATTTTAGTACTGACTTCTTAGCCTAAACTAAATATAATCTCTATTTTCTTACTCTTCAGAATCCAAACTCTCCAAGAAGATCCAAATCATTCAAGCATAAAAGCAGTAAGTAGACATCTATGAACTCTTTCCAAATTTTTAAGAATTTAAATCTTATGTAAACATCTATCTTTGAACATTTTTGGTTGGTTTATGTTTTCAAAAAATTAACTTAAATCATACGTATTGAAATTGTTTTTAAGACTTCGAGTTTAACACCTAAACAATTAGTTCAATTAGATCAATAATACTTTCTTCACAACATTCTTCACTTTGAATGCATTTTTTCCTCGTAACTGTTCAGGTGAATCATAAGAACACACATCGGATGTACGTTAAATTTCCATATCATAAACCAACCAAAAATCGTCAAAGAAAGACTATTACATAAGATTACACAGACGTGTGTGTATATGTATAAATCAATCTATCTATCAATCAAACTATATTCATAAAGGACTTTTCATACAATGTAACTTTACAGATTCATCTATATAAGACTTTGAACAACAGATAATTGTGCTTTATAAGGATGTGAATCTTACAACAAGTCATGATTTGATTCCGATTTGTGGAATGACAATTCGATTCAGAATCGATTCTCGATTCAGAATCTATTCATAATCAATACTGTTAGTAAAAAAGAAAAAAATATGCCAATTTGTAGGGCCAAGACGATATGCTTTTCTCCCGATTCAATTCTTTTATGTACCGAATAAATTTCAATTGAGATTCTTTAATATTGCAGATTTTAAATTCAGGATAGTATTGAAAAGATATATAATTTTCTGAATGTTCTACGTCCCACATCTTCAATCTTTACAACAGAATGAATGAAAAGTGAAGACTTTCTAAAGTAAACTGCTACATACTTAAATATACTTCATCATAAAGTGAACTTGAACTTTTTTTTCCAAGCCTGGGCTGCATGTAAAAATTTATTTTCTTTTTTTTTTTTCGAAAAGCAATTTTTTATTATTTAAAAAAACGATTCAAAATGGTTAAGCAAAGAGTCTAGATTCTTATGTGTTTTTTTTGTTTGTTTGTTTTTTCAGCCCTAGCGCTTTACATGATTCGGTGGTTAAAACAGCGATGAAACACAAAACATATGATACATAGGTTCAGGTTACATATAGAACATGAGCATGATAGCGACATCTCATTTATCTAGGTTGTAGTTACAACAACAGAAAAATCTATCGAGTCATTGGGTTTTCTGGTTCGCTGCCAATACGTCTAGTGACCAGCGTGAAACATGTCCAGTGAGGAATTTATCCTTAAGGAGTTTAACTGACAGCTAATGTAAGCAAAGTTAGCAAGTAAGATAGCTTACTGATCCAGGAGGAAAGTCACCATTTCTGCATGTCTTTGACATGTACATTTTATTATATTTTAATTCAAATATAATTTTTTAAGGAAATGTTGTAGTTTCATTCTGCACTCTTCTAAAAGCCCTGTGGATGTATTATTTTTTTTATTGTAGCTTTTTGTGAAAATGTTCCATAATCAACCTTTAATCATTTACCCCAAGGCAGCTCTAAACAGATGAGTTTTTAGTTTGGATTTAAAGTAGCTCTGTGTTTCAGCAGCTCTGGAGTTGTCAGGAAGTTTGTTCCAGATAGGGCGAGGATAGAAACTGAAAGCTTTTTCTCCATGTTTGGTTCTAATTGTAGGAATGATTAGTAGACAAGAGTTGGAAGACCCGAATGGTCTGTGGGTTGCTATAGTGACAACAGATCTTCAAAATATTTTAGTGCTAAGCCATTCCATGATTTATAAAGTAGTAGTATTTTGAGGTCTATTTTCTGAGCTACAGGAAGCTAGTGTAAGAACTTTAGAAAAGGGGTCATGTGTTCTTCTTTCCTGGTTCTAGTGAGGACAAGAACAGCAGTGTTCTGGGTCAGCTGCAGCTGTCTGATTGACTTTTTAGGCAGACCTGTGAGGACGCTGTAGCTGTTCTCAATCTGACTAAAGATAAACGCATGGATGAGTTTTACAAGGTCTGGTTGTAATTTTAGTCCTTTAATTCTAGAAATGTTGTTCAGGTGATGGAAGGTTGACCGTGTTATTGCCTTTATGTGACCTTATAGGTTCAGTTTTGTGTCCATTATTACATCTAGATTTTAGGTCTGATCATTAGTTTCTAGCTGTATTAACTGAAGCTGTGTGCTGATTCTTGATCGTTCCTCTTTAGGTCCAAAGATAAATACTTCAGTTTTGTTTCTATTCAGTTGGAGACAATTATGGGACATCCAGCTGTTAATTGGACTGTAGCTAGTTTTATTAGCAGGGGGAGGGACTGATTGCGGGAGTTGTAGGAAATTGAGGTGGCTCATGTTTTGACACTGCCTATACTAAATAAAGCTAAATAACTGTGACTCTCGCCTGCTGGTGGTTATTTGAAGGTTCTGTCTGGGAGGGCAAAAAGTTCTGCCTCTGCAAACCCACTGTTACTTTTATTACAATATCAAAGCGGTTGGTCATGTTAGGAAGCTATTTTACCACTGACACACAGCTTTTTCAATAATCTTGGTGATTAATTGGAGATTAGAGATTAACCTTTAGTTCTGTGTTAGCGTGGTTTCCAGGTTATTCCTTTTTAGTAGTAATTTGGGAACTGCTGTTTTTAAGGCCTGGGGGAAGAAACATGACAGCAGGGATGAGTTAACTATGTAAATGAGATCCAATCCAATGAAGAGAAATAAAAACTTAAGGAAAACTGTAGGTGGGATATCGAGGCGCCAAGAGGAGGTGCTTAATTGGTTAATGATGACATCAGGGTTTGATTGGTTTAGTTTTTTGAATTCAGGCAGTTTCTCTACATTGGTGTTAAATGGGAATGACATTGTTAGTGGGTTTGGTGCTGATGTACAGCTTAACCTTTAATTGTCACAATCGTTTTCAGTAAAAAAAAAAAATCATACATCTATATAGGGCTGGGCGGTATACCGAAAATTTACCAATACTGAAATTTATGAGCGCTACCGAAGTCATTTTGCCCGTGCCGGTAAATTCGGTATCAGTGTTGGGCAAGTTACAAGAAATTGTAATATATTTCACATTACTAGTTAAAATGTCAAAAATGTAATATGTTTGCATTACATATTACTGCCTTAAAAATGTAACTGAGTTACACTACTTTAAGTTACTTTTGGCTAAATATTTTAAATATCTAACATGACTTCTAAGGAAAATAACTTATCAATTTACATTTTACACAAGCGTCACACAACAAATACTGTATTTTTAGGACTATTTTATTAAAATTAAGTCTCAAGTTCCTTTGTATGCCTTCTATTTCATGGTAATGTTTGTTAAATCTAATCAAAAGAAGGTGCCGAAATCTTACAACAGATGGTTAGGAAAACAGTGTGAGTAATGCCGCTGTTTAAATGTACAGTTGATCTTTTCCTCAGCCGTCCTGATTCTTCGATGTTTTAGTTTTGAGCAACAGGAAGTGGATCTTGTTCTACATATCCAACTTGATTTGGTCTGTTGCATTAGATGGCCAGAAAAACAATTTAAAATGCATTTGTAACTTGAGTTACTGAAATTGTAACTAGTAATATATTGCTGTATATTTTGTAAGTAATGCATTGCAATACTCAGTTACTGAAAAAAGTAATATATTCCTGTAACTCATTACTTTTGTAATGCATTACTCCCAACACTGTGCGGTATGTGAAAAAATATGAAAATATGTGTTTTAGTTTAGCGTTGCTCCTGCCACTTTAAGAAGGGAGCGTTGCTTTGAGTCACGTGACTACGCAAAGTCATGTGGCACAGGGGGAAGCGCTGCTAGAGAAGCTCTGGCGCGTTTAATGCAGCTACTGTGTAGCTATATTTAGCAAGAGTTTAGACTTCTCTACCATCTGGTTTTCAGAAAAATACGACTAGCGACATATAAATTGATTTTTTCTTTATGATGTTATTGGATACTCAGACTAACGTGGAGCACATGTGTTTGTTACTGCAGCCGATGCAGAGCGTTTGTAGCTTGACTGCTCCACCCGCCCATGTCCTGCCGAAAAGCTGTTTGAAGCCGTTCAATAGCAAGAAGCAAATTATATTTTAAAGAACATTAAGCGAATTTGGCCACTACCGAACATTTAATACAGAAAATGACATGATTTAAGAAGAAAAAAGAAAAGGGGGTGGGTCGTCATTGTTATCGTCCACTTACCGTTATCGAGCTTAAATGCTCAATATACCGTGATATTAATTTTAGCTCATATCGCCCAGCTCTATATTTATATACACAAACACATTGGAAAAGGAGAAAGTACAAAAACTATGCAAGTTGTGTATTTACCAGATCTCGATAAGTATGGAAAACAAATGGGTGTGAAAAAGTCTTTGGATTTTAAGACTTTATTTTCTTAATCTCTAAAAGTTGTTTTCTTTCTATTCATCTATTCAGCATTCCACCAATTTGTCTGTCTCTGTCTACGCTGTTGTCATTTTCCTCACTTAAAGCCTGTCCATAGCAGAAACATCTGCACATATTTCTTACATTGATCTTAAATCTTAAAATGGGCTAAAAAGGGCTGCAAGAAATGAAAAGAAATTCTGCAAAAGTCTGAAGTTTCAGTCTTGCTAGAGCTGTGAAATTCCCAAACAAGCTTCACCAGCTCTGTCTTTTATCTACCCTTTCACAGGTACAGCCAGTAAGACCAACCAAGACAATGAAGCTCATGCACCGCCCAAAGACTCGTACATTGCCTCTTCAAGGCCCGTGGGTAGGGACAGCGGTTAAATCTTTAATATGGGTTTTGTGGCTGACTGACAGCGTAGGGCCTGTTTCTGTTTGTTAGTTTTGGTTTATTCATGGAGCTGTTTTTTTTTTTTTTGTACTATAGTTTATGCTTTAGACAGAAGACATTAGGCACCTGAACTCTTACTGTTGACTATATGTGCAGAAATGAGTGACAAAGATCTGTTGACAGAAAGGTTTAGTGTACACAAGAATATCTGCATTTTGACATTTAAGATTTTTACTTTGTTTTAATGTTTTTGAAAAAGAACATTAAACTTTAGGATATTTTGTATTTTTGTTATTCTTCTTGGCCACCCCGGTAAAAGATCTGTGTCCCTGGGGTCTAAATATTATTAGTCACACCTTTCAGTTTAAGTTGATTTTGTGCATCGCCATAAACCTGAATATGGCTATTAAAAAATTTCTGTATGCCCACATTTATAGTCTACCTACAAATACGACTGAGGGTTGTCTTGCTAGAGCCAAAAGCAAGGAAGATCAGGGAAGGATAGATTTTTTTTTTTTCTTCCTGTTTGTGAACTTCTTGGGAGCACCAAGTCTCTATAACAACCATTAGACACTATCTACATACTTACCATCACAACTGTAAATGTATGGAGCTTGTTAAACTCTACTGGAACTTTAATTGAAACTATAGAAGACAATGACTAAGGCCATGTCCACACGTAGCTGTCGTTTTTTTAAAACGAAGATTTTCCTCCTCTCCTTAAAAAAAAAAATCTCCATCCACACATAACCGGATAAATGTTTTTCAACCCATTCCTAGATTTTCAAACCTGTAGGTGGCAGCAGTTCTCCCAAATCCTATCCACTCAGTGTAACTTTCTATCTTCTAACTTCAGTACGCAGCAGTCATACAGCTTGTAGTAGCAAAGAAACAAAACGCACTTTAACAATGGATGATACCAACACAGCTCTGAGGGCATAAATGCTCTTTTTGAGGGTAAACACAGGTCGCACCATGTGATGTTTGAGCATTTTTTGTCAGGGATAGTGACGATACCGTTCTTAAAAACTCCATTTTCAGCCGTCCACACGCAGATACTGAAAACGGAGGAAACGCAAATCTCCACTTTACCCGGAGTTTTTAAGAAGATTCGTTTTTGGTGCCGAAAATATGCGTTTACGTGTGGATGACAGGCCAAACCGTGGAAAAATATCAACGTTTTGTGAGATACCTGGTTACGTGTGGACAGGGCCTACGTTTCTAAGCAACAAACACAATGAGTTTGACGTGAATCAAAGGGTGAAAATTTGGGGATCTCATATTTAACATTAAGCATGGTGGAGGAACTGTGATGCTGTGTGCTTGTTTCTCTTCTACTGCATAGCATCATAACCTTTTTAAAATACAATGGAAATTTAAATATAAATGTTTACCTCTGCTATTAAAATGAAACGGTTGTCATTGTGTCTTTTCAGATAAGTTATCCAACATAAACATCAACTTTTTGAAAAGTAATAAAATAAGAGTAATATCGGATGAAGGGGGTTCTACAAATGACTGAAAGTAGAGAAAGTGGTTTTTTTTTCAGGATGAATATATCTACTCAAATTAAAAGCTGGGTTTATCGAATATGCTACTGCTATAAAATAGCATTGTTTTAGGCTTTACACTCATATTCACCAGGGTGCCAATAACTTTAGCGGGTGAGATAATAGAAGTGATTTTTTTTTGTGTTCTTTTTTACATAATTATTTATTTTTATTCTATTTTTGTCTTTAAACTAATAGACGCTGCAGCTCATCATATGCAGTTATTTTTCATCTCCAAACCAAATTCCCACCTGCATGTACAAGAAAAGAGCTGTATTAATGATTGTATCTTATGTGCTGGGATGGACGAATGAGTGTCTTCCCGCTTTTTATTCCTGCACAGGCATGATGGGTCCTAGGCGCCGTATGGAAAACCAGGAGAGTCCCCGCATGCTGATGAAAGACGAGGCTTTCTCTCAGTAACGCACTTGGCCGCAAACACACCTTCTTGAACTGTGTAGATGAACACACACACATACAGGCAGAGAGAACAAGGGAAAGCGCAAGCTCTTCAGCTTTGGTTCTTTTATGTTGTCGAACCAGCGGACGTTGACGTCACCGGTGACATTCGTGGTGTTTTGCTGCCCTGCAGAAGCAATCCTGAACTCCCACTTTGTTCTCGATGGATTTCTTTTTGGTTGTAATCACAGAATCATTGAACCAAACAATGTTTCCTTTGTGTTTTTTTTTTAATGTTTTTTTTGTCCTCCATAGTGAATATCATCATGTGTAATTTTTCTGCACAGATTAAGAGTCTGGAAATTATTCAGATAGCAAAGACAGTCGTGTTTAGTGCAACAATCTGCACACAGTATTTTATTTTTTAAAATAGAAGAAATCAGGCAGTAGGTGAAATGTTATCTCATTTTTTTTAAAAGAAAATCATTATTATTTGAGAACCGGTGTCAAAGACAATCATCGGAAATGGTTTGTCTTTTGTTTCCAGTGAGCAGCTCTGGTTGTTGCTTATTTGAGGAAACTGGTTTTGAAATGTTCAGCGAATGAACGTCTAATTTGGGTTCTCTTTCGATGGATAGACTCAACTTGTTTTCTAGCATTCAAATATGTCTTTGTATCATGTTTACATTGTAAAAGGGTCACATACGTCCTTGGTGTGATGTGATAGTGTAAATATTACAATAGTCGAATTGCTGCTGTCATGGCTCGGTTTGTTTTCATCTGTCTAGCATAATAAATGATTTGTTACCTGTTGAAAGGATTCCTGCTCGTTTCACTGAAACAAATTGACCAACAGGGGGCAGCCTTGATCAAAAGTGCTACATTAACCACAAGATCTGTCTTTTATTTTGAAATGTCTCAGTCCACTGCAAATGTTCAGTAAAAGTGACACGATTCAGTAGTTGACGCACATACTATTATATTAGTAATTAATATGATGTAGTGTATTAGTTAATGACGTTAATGATCGAACAGGATTGTCTAGACCAAAGAACACCACAGGGGAAAGACATCAAACTTACAGCATCATGTTGAGGATTCACGCGGTATTGATTCAAGAGGATACATAAAATGCACCTCACTCCTTTCTTAAGTTTAGAAAAAATTATTATCGTTGAAGCCGCAGAATAAAAAGACATACACCTAATTTTTTAATGTTTGAAGTTAAATCAAGCCAAACTTTTCTTATTTTAGCTTGGTTAGAACAAATAAAATGATCTCTTGCTAAATGCATCAACATGAGAGAAATAACATGACACATTTATTTACGAATGTCTTCAAAAGCAGAGGTTTACCTGCAGAAGGGTTATCTCTCTAAACAATAAGAGAAACCCAGTTGATGATCTGACACATTTGGGTTACCTGGACGCACCACTGTTGATGTATTTTAACACCACAACTTGGAAAGAACTACTTTCTTGTTCGACATGATCGGAAAGTCAAAAGAAACCAGCCAAGATTAGGAAGAGGAGTATGGAACTGTAAAACTGTTTCATCCTTGGAAACAATTTCCAGATGTTTGAAGGTGCTGCATTCATCTGTTTAGATAATTATACACAAGCAAAGGGGGGCTACAGAGCTGACCCAGTTCCACCTGCCAGAATTTTAGCAAACTATTGAAGGAAGCTTGTGAATACCCCAAACGTTTGACCCATGTTATACATTTCAAACGCAATGGTATGAGGTAGAGTCCGTAAACTTCTGATTTTGAAGACTTTATATTTAAAATATCAGATATAGGCTACTCTATGTCTAATTATTGTGGTATTTAGCAAAGAAACGTATTTTTGTTACTCTAACTGACCTAAAACAAGAGACGTTTGGTCTGCTTTAACATGAGACGTTTGTGGGAAAAAAAATGTAAAGTGTGATCTTGAAAACCTATCGTTTTCCTTGCACTTTTGACAACTAAAACAAAAAAGTATTAAAACATAATATATTGGGCCAGTTTTATGGGGGGGTTCACGCGACACAAAAAGAATAAGACGAAGCGTATTTTTGTATGTAGGAAAGAGGTGAAGACGTTTCTAAAAGAAATCGATATTTCGGATGATATTTGAACGCACCACTGGTGTCTCGTGTGTGGGCAGTGCAAAGAGAGCGCAGTTGATTTGGTTTTAGGACTGAATTTATGTGAAGACAAGTCAGACGCTGTGATATCTTTAGAGAAGACCTCCGTTGAGGCAGTAAGTTGGTCATGTTCGGGAGGGTAAATTCAGGCGGGAGGTGAGGAACAACAGTCACTACGGAGTGTGTGTGTGTGTGTGCGCGCGCGCGTGCGTGTGAGGGGTTTTACAGACGCAAAAATCCCGGAACTTGAAACGGTCGGAAACGAGCTAACATCGGCTAGCTTGTCGTTGACAGCAGTGTGTTTGCTGTCAAAGCAGCCGAAGCTCCGAGGAAGAAAGGCGGAAGGCAGACCACTTTTCATGCGCTCCTTTTCCAGCTTTTATTTAAACAGCATAACCTCTAGAGTTTCCGTCACTGTTCTTTCTTTTCTTTTTTTCGTGTATGTGTGTGTGTGTAACCACTTGTGGATCTAGATGATGGCATCAAGAGGGGGCTTCCCGGCTCCCCAGATGAATCCGACTGTAAGCTCCATGAGTGTTGGCCATATCGCGGGCATGAGGATGCCTGGGATGCCGCAGCCTCCCGCGGGTTACCCCCGGAGTATGACCAACACACCCCAGTACCACCAGGTTTGAACTTTTTTTTTTTTAATGCCTGACCTCGCTTTATTTAGATGAATAACTCACATCTTTATTAAGTTTTATAACATGAGCTGCTTGTAAAATAAGTAATTTAATACAGTTATTTATGTAAAATTAATCCTTAAATGTATTAATATACCATATTTTTGATGGCACTTCCGCCTTTGAAAGGGCTCTAATTTCCTGTCATCTGCTGAATTGCAATAGGTCCCATATTCTAACTTTATACAGACATTGAAGATGCTTTTTCATCAGGGGCGATTCTAGGATCAGAGGTGGGGAGCTGAACACCCATCATTATTGGGCATCCAGTAGCACTTACCTTAATATTAGCACATATATCTAACATAAGGTTTGGACAGTCACTGCACATTAAGATATAAACTGACTGAAATAATCTTAAAAATAACTCAAAAAGCATAACTAGGGGAGTTTAGATGTCTGCCAAGTACCTCATTACAGTTTAGATTCCTTCATTTCTGACAAATTCTGGATATTGCATCCAAATCCACCAACGACTTTGAGTGATTTTGTTAACAGTTTTGTTTTTAAATATGTCACTCTACAGTTTACTGTTTGTGTTTTTTCACTTGCCCTTTGTGCTCATTTATTTTATGTGTGTGCTGCCTAAATATTTATATTTAGTTAAATTATGTCCATGTTTTACTTTGTTTGAGACTTTTCTAAATCTCTAAACTATATACATATTCTCCTCATGTAAAAAAAGGATCTGGGTAATTCAGAATAAAAATATTTTTTGTAAAAAATACAAAAAGAAATATTGCATATAAAGAAAAACAGCTTTTCTTTTTAAAAATCATTTTGCAATATGATCCACTAGAATGCAACAGTTGACAGTAACTATCTTAACTTGATGTATTGGCATATATTAATTAGTCATTTAGCTAACATTATCTGCATGCAACAGCAAAACTCAACTTACAGTCTGGTTGGTAAAAATCAACAAAGTTTCTTGCATTCTGCCGGTTTACTGAACGTGTTAGTCTCTGCAGCAGACTCCACAAGCTGGGATTAAGCGTTTAAGGAAGGGTTGGAAAAACCCATTACTGCATAAAAATGGATTTAAAAACGTTTATGCTGTATTGCTTTTAATATTACATTTCAAGCAAGTTCTTTTTTAACACCTTTCAAATTTGATTTAAAAAAAGCACACACGGCAAATTAAAAAAAAATAACACTAACTTTAGGGGGTGCTTTGCCTAAGTTTGGAGTGTTTCAGCACCCCTAAAAATGGGCTACAGAAGCCTTAGCTGTATATTTAATTAAATATGAAGAGAGGATGCAGTAAATCTGTTAGGTTAAAGTAGGAGAAAGTCGCGTGGTTGGCATTCGCCTCCTGTCAGTTGACAGTTGGTGAAAACAAAAGTTTATCATCACCACCATCTGCCCCTAGGGTGAGCATGCATACATTATACAATTTCTGCCACCATCTGCAGATTCATGTTGTTCAAACTGTCGTGTACACAAACAGAAGTCATGTCGGTGCAGCTGAAACATGCAGGGCTTCACTTAAGACTGGATAAAGAGAGGGGAACACAGTGCACTACATTGAAACGTCAATAAGAGTGTATTTTTCTCATATTAATCCAGCTAATATCCGAAAATACAGAAGCATATGTATTCTTGCTGCATCTCTGTTAACCTTTAGGAAAAAATTCCGCTGATTCACAATGATAGAACTGGATTTTTTTTTAAAACATTTTGAAACAGAAAAGCAACAATATTTTTTGCCTCACTTGAAAAAAATCCATCCTATTAAATGTTAGAGCATTGTGTTATATAATTTTAAGTTATTTGTTATTGTAAAACATTGATTTTATTTTAAAAAAAACACACACCAAATTAAAACGAAGCTTGTTTCAGAGAACATTGCATTTTTTTTGCCGTTTTGCTTTTTATATGTCAACATAAATCATAACCTGGTATTAGCTGGCTGATCAGGTGCACATCTGTCAATGTAGCTAGCCTACATTCAGCTGCTTCACAGTCACGTCGCTACGAGCTTGCCAGCTTTACTTTTGATAGGAATGATGGCTGTCTGTCCTTTAGTTTCCATGCCATGTCTGTCCCTTGTCAATCTCATACGTTTTCCATCATGTCATTAAAGGTATTTTTCAAACCATAGGAGCAGTTAGATGGAACATTTTAGTTGTTTTTTGACTTTTTTCAAAAACCTCAGTAGACCTTAATACTTGTAGTTAATTGATGGTTAGTTTGGATTAAAACTCTCAACCTTTAAACCCCCAGAGAGATAAGTTGTTGATCGCATCACTGATGATTATCTACATGTCTTTTGTCAGAAATTACCTTGACATCTTCAATAGTAAGGGATGGTATTGAATATTAGAGGAAATCAAACTTAGAGACTTTTGCTTATTATCCAAACTTAAGTTAACTTATAGTAAAAAGCAGTGCTTTGAATTAAGTGCAAGCTACGTGGGTTTTGATTCTGAAGACCAGCAGAGCCCCTAAAACTATCAGTTGTGCTAACCGTTTCTCTTCGGGCCCACTGTAGTCTTGGTGAGGCTGGTCTTCTGAAGAAGGGTCGACTGCCACCATTTTATGGCTCTGCACTGAAAACCAACCAGATAAGGATTTGAATTATTTTTAATGGGTTCAAATTGATGTTATTTTAGTTGAAATCGGTTATACTACAAATATAAACTTTTCAATCAGAAGAGAAGGACTTGGCTTAAAACATTTCTTGGAGAAAACTATAAAGTTTAAATCATGGTGGTTGCTTGGTACTATGGCTGCTGTATGTAGTAGTAGTAGTAGTGATTTCATTTTCAGTCAATATCATAACACAAACAACAAAAATTAAAATAACTTGTATGACTGAAAAGGGTTTTGGCTGAAGTGAAACACTTATCTGGAGCCAAACCTTATTTCTAAATATAACTTAGAGCACCAAGCATGCAACAAGTAACAATTAGTAAATAGGAACACAATTTGTATTGACTGTTTAAAAGTAAACTCACAGTAATCAAACATACGTACATTTAATCAACATATATGACTCAACCCAATCACAAGATTATTAGTAATTTTTTTCGAGTGCTGTATAACTGCTAATTACATTATTTCAAAACTTTTTTTTTTAAATACATTTACTGATCTAGAGCTTTTTAAGGTGTTATCCAGACTATTCCATATATTTACACGTTTTACTGATATGTATCTACACCAGATTGCTACACACTTTTCAGCCTAACGCTGTTAAAATTCTGTTCTGCTGTAAGGATTATGCACTTTATATCATGCTTTTTGTGTTAAGTTTCATCCATTTTCTGTTTTATTTTTTGTGTTGACAGTTTTGGGATCGGTGAGAGAAAAAAACATTTCCCCTATGAATTAAAATAAATTTAATTCCATTTGATTCTTAGCTAAATTGATTTGCCAGGGTCTCTCTTTTTCGCTCCAGCGATCCGGGATGCTGCCCAGCAGAGTAGGGGGCCTCATGGGGTCGATGGGGGGCCAGATGCCCGGCCCTTCTTACAGTGGTGGCAGCATTCCGATGCGGCCAGGCATGGGCCATCCCGGCATGGATGCTTCGAGGAAGCGTTTACTTCACCAGCAGCATCAACAGCAACAGCAGGAGGCGCTGGGATCCCTGAGAAGAGGGTAAATTTGGCAAACACTGTCTATCCACATAAAGAGTAAATACATTAGTTAAAAGTGATCATCTTTGCATGTACCAATCGGTGACGTTGTGACTAATATCTGATCACCCCTGCTTTAAAGGTCTGATCTGCCAAAACAGATTTTTACAGATGATGATTTCGGCCTAAGAATTATGAATTTGATCAAAATACTTCTTTTTTTTCCCCTGTGATGTTTGGAGATTCTTTCTTAATATTAAAATGATTGGATAATAGTACAAGGATATTTCTTAAAAATGGTCTAGTGTTAAAACACTGTCTCTGTCTGTATCGATGTAATCTGCAAATAAAGTTAAATCCTCTAAGTAATGTGATGCCAATATTTCAAAGTACTGGTAATGAAAACCAGACCAAAATTAATCTGTTCTGTTTATTATTGGTCTAAGGCAGCGCTTAGCTTTGATTTGATGGAGCTCAGTTTTGCAGCAGTTTTGCTGTTTTCTAGTATGTTCCAAATTAGAGGAGTGTAGAAAGTGAATGCTGCTTCACCATGTCTGGTTCTGATGTAGAAGGCCTGAGTGGACTGGAAGGTTGAATATATCTTTAATGTATTAATTTGCTAACTCATTCAATGAGTTATAAACTAACAAAAGTATTTTAATATATTCTCTGAGATACAGGGAACAAGTGTGAGAACTTTAGAACCGGTGTGATGCGCTCTGTTGTCCTAGATTTAGTGACTTGCACTGAAAAATTGCTAGCGTTGAGTCTTTTCTTTAGTAATAACTTCCACACTGAAGGGTGCTGCTGTCAGGGACCTGGCTTCGTTACGGTGCATTCCCTGTTACGAAAAAAACCCATTGGATTCTTAGTTTCCGTCCAACTGTTAACAAATCATAGCCAGTTGGGAGTCAAGTGGGAGGATTCTGCTCATCAGATGATTTCGATTCTGGTTCTCCTGATTACTTATTTTACAAATAAATCCAAAACGAGAAGTAAAAAGCCAATATCCTGAAGAAGATCATTGAAAGTGGCTGTAGAGTTAAAGCTCCCAATGACACGAAGAGAGACCAGTATCTCATGACTGGCCTTTGGCTTTCAAAGCAACAGACACAAGAGGCTATTTTTGACTTCAAACCGCTTGGTGACGCCACGCCCACGAAAGCGCTTCACCACAACGTTAAACGGCATGTACAGCATCAACCTTAATGAATTTGCTGTGCTCTGAGGTTTATTTAGTAACACAGTAATGTTTATTGCAGAACTAGGGAGCCACATTGCTTAAAGCACCATCCTGAATTGGGGGGGGGGGGGGTATAATAAGATTAAAGGAAACAGATCAGCTCTTGTGTGTTCAGTAGCAGATAAACATGTAGAAACCCCAGGAAGATTCAATAAAGAGCTAACATTGACTGTGATCATGTGATCACACTGTGAAGTTATCCACCACTATTTGATTATCAAATATGGTCTTTTAGTTTGTTTTCTGAGGTTCTGAGAATGAGACGCAGCATTGGAAGGCTTGTTTGAGGTTGGAGATCGTTTCTCTCAGCCAGTCGTTTTTATCTCGGCTGAAATTAGCTCAATGGTTCTTCTCTGGTTGTTTTAGAGCAAAAAGACGCAAAATGGCGGACAAGGTTCTTCCACAAAGGGTAGGTAAATGTTTGGCTCATTGGTCAAAAAACAATAAACTAAACTATTAAAGTTGACTTTATTTTATAAATGTTTAATGTTTAGATCCGAGACCTGGTCCCAGAGTCTCAGGCCTACATGGATCTTCTGGCCTTTGAGAGGAAGCTGGATCAGACCATCGCTCGAAAACGCATGGAGATTCAGGAGGCCATCAAGAAGCCCATCATGGTATCTCCTCTTCATCATCTGTTGCCGTCATTTTTTTTGCGTTTTTCAGGCTTTGTAAATAGCAAAAACACAATTCTAGAAAAGCTGCAACTCACATGTTTTGATTAATATTCAATTATTAGAAATATTACAGATAAACATTTGTCACTTTAAGTCATTATACTATTTAGCTTAATGGATACCTATAGGAGCTTTGTTTATGATTTGCATACCAGGTCTTCAGTTGATTCAAATTGGTGTTTGGAAACAGTTGCTTAAATTCATGTAGTCAGAGAGACTTTGACTGAAAGTAAAAAAGATCACTGTTGGACTAGGGGGAGGAAAAAAGGTTTTAAAGCAACACTTTGATCCATTCTGAGAATAAACTCTGCAGCATGTAAATCCCTGGTTGTCCACTGGCAAAAACAGGGCTGATCAGTGAGATGTTTTTGCCTGCATCAAAGAAACGTCTGTTCAGGATTCAGCAACTTTTCCAGGAAGCAGAGATGTTATTAGGCGAGTCTACCATTAAGAAAAGAAGAGAGTTCCCAGGAACAAATCCTTGGAGTTGATCTCAAGTTGCAAACCATTAATTTGCACCTAGTATTAAAAGGGCAGCCTAGCCTTTAGCGAACAGTAATCTTTATTCAAATTATTCTGAGATTAACACTTAATAGAGAGTTTAAATAAAAGCACATAGGAGCCTTAAAGTATTTCATGATTCAAACAATAACGTTCTTGAAAATCTGGTGGTGCAATAACATGGGAATGCATGTTTTCCAATTGGATTATTGGTTTATTGATTATGTGAAAGGACTTGATGCATGCTGAGAGAACCTCTAACGACTCAAAACTTCAGAACTATTTGGGCTTTGAGTCTAGATAAGATTATTTGCAAGGATGTTGAAGATTAAACATATTTTTTATATTATTGCTTTTGCATTTAATAATCAACCTTCCAAACATGATTACTCATACTTTAAAGCTTGGTCTTTACATTATAGCCCAGTATATAACATTTGAGACATCCTTATCAATTCTTGTAAAAAAATTTTAACAATAGCTTTTTTGTAAATATGTTCTTAGGTTTTTTTTAATTGGTCATAGTTTCTCGACAGTTTTCATTAAATAATTAATCACTTTCTGTTGTCCGAGGGCGTTAAAATGACACACAATGGCCCGCTCTGGTTAGCCAGTTTTTTAAATGGGAAAGATGCTTTTAAACTAAAGCAGATGTGTCTTAATCTTCAAAACTGAGCATATGGCTATAAACTAGTAGCTACCTAATCTTATGTACACAGATCTACAGTCAGAGCAACAAAAAGGCTACAAATTACCAGAATTTGTACAAACAAGACTTGGTGAGGAGTAAGGTGGTGGTGGTGGTGGTGGGGGGGGGAGTTATGGGGGTAAAAATGGATCACTGCAATGTTTGTTATGATGTGAATGTGATATATATAACTGATATTAAAACAGTTTTTGTAAATATTTAACATTTCCTTGAAGATCTCAGAAGGTTGTTTAATTCAAGTTTATAATGTCATTGGAGATTATATAACTGTTTTGGAATATTAGGTTAGGGCTGTAAAAAGTAAATTTTTTGTTAGGAATTGTTTTCCCCCTTTCTTACAAATGACTTAAAATATTTTCTTTAAACTTGCTTTCATTTCAATCATCCCTTCCAGGAATTGACCTGAATTCAAAGTCCAAATAAATGCCCACTGTAAAATCTGCTTCTAAAACAAGATGGAAAGCCTCGGGTGGTCTGACATCACTTTAATAGTTTTTTCTCCAATATTATCAATATTTAGAAAATTCAGTCTTCATAAATATAACATTTGATTAATCAATATATTGATATTTTGTAGGCACACTTAGAGCTGGCCGGGTTTACCTCTCTTATTAGGTCAGCCATTAAATGACAGAAAGAAAGAATCTATTGAAGGCAGTTGTTAAGTGAGGAGGAGGATCTGTGATGCTGTGGGCCTGTTTCTCTTTCTTAGGCTCACGGAGTATTAGAGTGCAGAGCCGGCCCAAGGCAGAAGTGAACTAAGTCACTGCTAAGGGCCCCCAGGGGCCTTTCATATGTGCTGGAATTTAAACAGACCACACTTCTAAATGTTTGCTTTTGGAGAAGAGTTGACAGTTCGTGCTGAGACTAATTAAAAGTATTAACTTAAAAAATAGCAACAATTTAAGTTCACTTACTATCTTTTTAGTGCCATTGTTGTGTTTCCATGGCAACGATCTGATGCAAAAGATTTAATCTTTGAGCATCGGTTAAAATTAACAAATCTCAGCAAATGATAAGCAACTATCACTGATTGCTTAAAGCTCCGCCCCCTCTCCCAGATTCCACCACATCTGGTTTTTAAATGCTGTTAGTGGTGCTGATGTTCCGAATAGGAGGACGGGCCTCAAATACAATTCTTCTTAAGGCCCCGTATGACCTTGGGGCGACCCTGTTAGACTTGGACGCTAACGGGACGTTTCAAGTAATAACTAGGTGCCAGTAAACCAATAAACAATGTCCAGAAATATGGTTGAAAAACAGAAATTGTTTGGCAGATACAAAATAAACCTATCACAGTTTTTAAATCCTACAGAAAACATGAGCTAGGAAGAGGGTAAACCGAAAAATCAAGTAATCTGGAAGGTCTAGTGAACTTTTAGAAAGAATATTGGTCAAAGATCCCTCTCTCTGTACGTTCCAGCCTTGTCAAAAATGTTATAGGAGATCCTGTCCTGAGGCGACACCACCAGAGATGCCAATAAATGTTGCACTGTTAATTGGTTTGTTAAAGGGCTTGTCAGAGTTTTATACATGTCTGGTGTAGGATTAAGCTACGGCAAGAAAACATCTTACCCATTGATGGCAGCATGTGTAGAAGGTGCTGTATATCTGAACAGCTCTTTTGCCAGAGCCCTTTATGTTGGTCTAAATGTAAAGCTTTCTGTTTCTCTCTTCTTCACACAGCAAAAGCGTAAGCTTCGCATCTACATTTCCAACACTTACACTCCCAGCAAGCCTGAGGGAGAGGAATCTGAGAAGGTGTCCTCCTGGGAGCTGAGAGTGGAAGGCAAACTCCTGGAGGAAGTAAGTGGACAACGCAGCTGGGAAACTCTGACTTCGCTCTGTTTAGGCGATTTCTCAGTTTGTTCTGACTCCCAGTAGTTGAGTTTTTGTAACTTTCAGTCGGTCCTTGGCTCAGACCGTGTTGCCAGATGTGCGTTTACAGCTTTCCCCTATCCCAGCCCACAACAGCTAACACACACACACATACATACACACTCGCTCTCTGTTGAAACACGGAATTGAAACCACTGGCCGTTGCATACCAAGAGCTGACATGCCTCCCCTCCCTCCATCAATTCTAGCCCAGCTCATTGTGTCATCTGAGGCCACAGATGATGGATCTTTTTTTTTTCTGTTCTGGTAATTCCCCCCCCCCTCTTGCTCATTGGTTCAGGCATGCGTAGGAGCACCACATGGAGCAACTGAAAAAGAAAAAGGAGGATGTCAGGGAAGGAGTGAGTGGGGTCACGTTGAGCAAACAGGCTTTGACAGAACAGCGAGGGGGCTGGGGGGAATGCAACAGCTTTTTCTACTCAGAACAGTTTGGTTCCTCACTCCCAATGTGGTCAGAGCTAAACAATGCATCTGTGGACTGACACAGCAGAGTAAGGAAACACTGAGGCCAAGCGAGCAGTGCTGGGTTTTCACCGTCTTTGTACTCTCTCCCTCTCCTCCCTCTGTGTTTTTCAGGCTGGTAAGCAGAAAAAGAAGTTCTCATCTTTCTTCAAGAGTCTTGTGATTGAGCTCGATAAGGAACTTTATGGCCCCGACAATCATTTGGTGGAGGTACGCAACGATGATCCAGTTACACAACAAAATACAGACGTTAGAATCATTTCAGCTTCAAATTGATTTATCCCCAATAAATACCTTTTGGCTGTTATGTCAGATTATTAATCAGTGTATGAAGTAAAAAGATATGGCAAGTTGGTTCTTCAGTTTTCTTCATTTTAATAGTGTTTAAGCATCCAAATCAATAGATATCCAATATTTACACCAGCTTATATTAGTTTTAGTATTTTAAAGCTTAATTCCATGGATTTTATTAGGATTTTTGCAGTATACCAACACAAAGTAGCACATATTTGTGAAAGAAGAGTAAAAATATTCCTCCTATTCTGTTTCTTAAAAAAAATTTGCACGTCTTTTTGGAGATGTTTTACTAGCTTTGTGTACTTTAAGTTAAATAACTGCCCATTTTCCTCAAAAAAAACATTTCAACTCAGGCAGACTGGAGGAAAAGTATCTGAAAACGTTTTTTATTTGTCCCGCCACAGTTTTTCAATTGAATTTAGGTCTGGACTTTGACTGGGCCATTCTAAACATGAATAGGCTTTGATCATTCCATTGCAGCTCTGGCTCAACGTGCGGGAACACGGTCCTTTTTGGAAACTCTTTTGCAGCCTCCAACAGGATTGTTAGTTATTTAGATTTTGTTTTTCCCATTAACTCTGACCAGCATCCCTTCCCCTGCTGAACTAACACACCCCCACAGCTTGATTCTGCCATCACCAAGTTTTGGGGTTAGTTACAGAGCATTTAGGATGTTTCAATCTAATCTGACCAAAGCAGCTTTTTCTACATTTTTGTTGTTGTTTAAATATTGATTTAAGTTCATTTTTTTCTTGTTTGTTCATAGTTTCTTGTGCATATTTCTTTTGTAGTGGCACAGAATGCCCACCACTCAGGAGACAGATGGTTTCCAGGTGAAAAGACCAGGCGATGTGAACGTCAAATGCACTCTTTTGCTCATGCTTGACCACCAGGTAGCAACACCTCTCTGTTACTGTTTTTTTTCAACGTAATTTCAGTTCTTCGGCCAACATTATTTCTCTTTTACCTCTGCTCAGCCCCCACAGTACAAACTGGACCCTCGTTTGGCCCGTCTTCTGGGCGTGCACACGCAGACACGGGCCAACATCATGCAAGCTCTCTGGCTCTATATCAAAAACAACAAGCTGCAGGATGGTCACGAGAAGGAGTACATCAACTGCAACCGCTATTTCAGACAGGTGAGGGCACCGATTTTCTGATGGATTTAGATGTGGACTGTGGTTGGGGCATTTTAAAACTTACATTACAACTTGCCCATGCTTCACTCTGGGCATACTGCTGTTTTTTTATTTTTTTATTTACCATCTATTCTCCTTCCAGCACATCTCCTTAATAGCAGAATTTTATCTCCCTGCCTAATATAACAAAGAAATAAGCCATTGTAAAATTCACCATTGTTCTATGACTGGTTGGACTACATATAAGGGGTTTATCGGTACACAAAAATCATGGTTAAGTACATATTTGTGTTTTTAAAATAACAGTTTAGTATATTTTCTGTACATTTTAGTCAGAAATTTTTTTTTTCCTAAATTCATTCCTTTTAATTCCTGAAATTAATTTGATTTCATTATGATCTATAGCTTAAAAAGTTGAAAATATAGAACTAATTGGAGATTTGATTGGATTTATTTTTCAATAAATAAAATGGTACAAGCGGACATAACCAGACTGTGGGGGAAATAAACACTTGAAAACAATGTCATTGATAATATTTAGAAATCTTTAAATCATTTGCTCATATGAGAGAATAGGAAATGATTATATAATTTTGGAGTTGTTTAGATATTTCGAAAAGCCTATTCTCCCAGCTGAACTTAAATGCAGCATGGGCAGCATTCATCTAACCTACATTTAATACAAAATAAGGAGTTTTGGTTGATTGGATGCGACTGGTAGCCATGTGGATGTCAGCTGGTTTTTCCTCTAGTATCAGTGACGTTAACATTCAGTTTTACGTTATTTCAGAAGAAAAAAATGTGTTTTATGGAGAGTGTGTTTTGGACCTTTTTGCTGTTGAAAGATGTGTTCACTGACAAAGTTCTGGTTCAGTCCATCTTTCTTTCTCTATTGTTGTTGCATGAAAACCCGTTGGAGTTTCGAAACCGATGAGTTTAGTGATGACTGGGAGTTATTTTGGTCTTTTAGTTCCACTCATAAACATTCTGCATGTCGTCAAGTAGAAAACAGCTGTATTCATCTGGTACACGTGTGTACTGAACAGAGAGGGCTGTTTATGTTTGCTTATCCTGGTTTAATAGATTAATAGTTGTCCAGCTTATTTTTATAGGCTGCACAACTATTTAAGACTATATTTGTATTTTACAAATATTTACCTTTTGTTTTATTTTGTTTATCAGTGTTTAACTGATAAAGTATTTTACCAAACCAAACCTCAGATCTTTGGCTGTCCACGCATGAAGTTCTCTGATATTCCCATGAAACTGGCGGGCCTGCTGCACCACCCTGACCCAATCATTATCAATCACATCATCAGGTAAAGGAACATTTATTCTAAAATCTCTGTTTTGCTTTTTTTCATGTTCCTTCTGAAATAAGACACAATTCAAAAGCTGCCCTGTTGTCAAATTTTGAATTTCTTTTTTGAATCTCTGAAAATAAACTCTGATTAGAAGCAATCAGCACCTCTCCACCTTTGTTTCTTCTCTGAGTAGTGTGGACCCCACAGATCAGAAGAAAACGGCCTGTTACGATATTGACGTGGAGGTGGACGACCCTCTGAAAAGTCAAATGAACGGCTTCCTGTCCTCCACCACCAACCAACAGGAAATTGCTGCTCTTGAAATGAAGGTTGGACCTTAACAGTAAATCTCAGATGTGTTTAAGTTAAATCATACATTTATCTTTTTTTACGTGAAACATTTCTCAAAATTTCCATCTACAGATTCATGAAACAATTGAATACATTAACCAGCTTAAGACGGAGAGAGACTTTATGCTGAGCTTCAGCAATAATCCCCAGGAGTTCATCAAGGACTGGTTAAAGTCTCAGTGCAGAGATCTGAAGGTAAGTAAATGTCTGATGCACCTTTCTACTAACTTCACACCACATTGAGTGAGAGTCTTAGTTGGACGTTGGGCGATCTAAATTTGATTTCTTGTCTTTCAGCATGCATTGCTGCTATATTTTTAGTGTTTATTCTGTATTACCTTACCTTAGTGCAGAGTAAAAATGTTAAACTGTCAAAATAAATGTAGAAGATTTCTACAATTTTGAAAAGCTCCTTGAAAGTTAAACTATACAAACAGTAGGAATTATAAATACAACATTTTGCTTTGAGGTTTGAAACAAGTACAAATTGAATAAGTTGATGTCTCGCTAGGGAATTTTAAGACAGAAATGTTGAGTAATTTAGTTTTTTAGGGTGGCGATGAAAGGGAAGAGTTTCTATCTGGTCCTCAGTTCTTCAACCATCATCAAATTTTTCAAAAAGACGGAGTCCACACAAAAAGGATCGTTATAATGAGCTACTATTAGTAAGGTTGCCACCTAGATTCATTATTACACAAAGTTGCTAAAAATGATCCAGTTGCTTTTGATTAAAACAGAATTAAAATGATCCCTTTCGTTGCTAAAATAAGGTGATATTGGTTAGCAAAAATGTTTTTATTCGCTTTTTCTATCATTAAAAAGGATTTTAAAATGTTGTGCTGTACCACTTTAGAAGTTTTTAAACTGTATTTTTTTAAAAAGCTTGTGATACTTTGATATCTGGAACGAGCCTATGTGTGCTTGAGAAGTGAAATTTGATCAAATGTACTGGTGGGTTTTCAAAAAATGCGCCTGACCTTTTCTTAGTCAGTATTTACCTTTGTTAAAGTAGAATCTGGGTAAGCATTTAAAATTTGTAAGATTTGTCTAAGTTGTTTGTGTCAAAAATAATACTATGAAAAATAATTAAACTTTCCCTTTTGCCTGGCAATAGACATGGCTTTAAGTATCTCCTGTGCTTACAAGATAAATTACCGGTAAACTTGACTATAAATCAAACTGACTAAAGCGTTGTCCAGTTTGTAAATCGTTCACTGTAAATAATTTATTTAGCTTAGAGTTATTCAGGAATTACTAAAATTAATTCCATCTCAAAACTGAAATTATGCCTAAATTGGCCTGTAACTTTGATTAAATTTGACAAAAAAACTGATCAGATGCTCATTATCTTTAAATGGTATTACACAAAAGACGCACACACAAATGCTGCTTGCATTCATGAAACGCAAACTGTGATGTTAGCAACACTTTATCCAGTATACACAAAGCTTAAAACCAAACCCATACTGACGCTGTGCTTAGACAGCAAAATTTAATTTGGTTTAAAAAAATAATTATACTCTAGCTGATAGTGTTAGACTTAAAACATGTAATGAGATAAATCCTTTCACCCACCAACTATGAATTTACGGTTTAAAGGCTTCACCTGTCTACATTTTCAGTTGTTTTGCTGCACTTAAGTTGTGCCTTTATTCGATAAATCATTTTTTTTCCGGTTTTTGGAATTACTCCTTTGGATTTAAAAAAAACTAAAAAAATGTTTTTTGGGGGGTTTGAAAAGTGCTTCCTTATATTCATGAATTGTCTGTTTCACCAGCTGATGACAGATGTAGCAGGAAACCCAGAGGAAGAGCGGAGGACTGAGTTTTACCAGGCACCCTGGGTTCCAGAAGCAGTGGGTAGATATGTTTATTCTAAAGTAAGTACAAACTGACAAGTTCTATATATTGGGTGTCTTTCATGTTTGTAAAAGATTGTGGTCTAAATGTAAATTGAGGGCTTTTTTAGATTAAATTTTCTTTACTGAAAACATTGACAGACCTACCCTCTCTTGTCATCGTACTCTTGCTCTGAACCCTGTCTTTTCTAATCAGCTAATGTGAATTGTTGCTGTATAAATAATATATGTTCAACTGATCAGATGTAAAAACACTGAACTGACTAAATAAGGTTAAATAAGTGATCGTTGAATGAATGATTATTTTAGGCACTGTCTGCATGCACTAATCCGTATTTGTTTCAGGTGCAGCAGAGGAGGCAAGAGTTGGAGCAAGTGCTGGGCATCCGACTCACCTAAAAACACATTCTAGAGTGATCATAGCCACAAATCTGCTTTTTCAGCTCATCTTATGTTAATATCTGCTTATTTGAAACTGGAAATAATTCAGCTGTTGTTGAAGGTTAAAATAAAATCTTCTGTTATCAAGAATGTGGGATAAAAATGATGATGTATGTGTTATGTTGTAATGTATTCGCTTTGCAATGTCTTTGCGTTATTTCTTTTAATGGTGCCTTGTTTTATATATCTCTTTATATGGTACAAATGCCTGAAAACCGATAAGTGATGGTGCTCTTTTGTTTTGTTCTTAACCATTTGACTATGTGGTTCATTAACGGTGTATTTTCTCATATTATTAACTACTTTTAGATATCCAAAGTGCCCAACGTCTGGTAAAAAAATGCTTTAAAGCATTGGAAAAATTGCCATCCCTTTTTGATGGATTTATGTTTCACCTAAAAACATCAGCTTTTTTGAGAAATGTTTGGTTTTTATATATAAAATAAAAGAAATCAGAAAAGAACACTTTTCTATGTAAAAAATATATTTGAGTAATAAGTGCTGTTTATGTTTTTGATATTCTTTTAATATTTTATAAGTAAGAGAACAGGACTGTCCAGGCGAGGAAGCGTTTGACTTTTCTAGTTTTCTCTTACTTTTTGAAGGTCTGATTTTCTTGCTTGCTTGTTTTGAGACCAAAAAGAGAACCTTTGCCAAATTTGTGGAAGTTTATTAATAATTATTAGTGCAAAATCAAATTTCAGGATGACAGAACTTTTATAGGAGTAAGCGTCTCTAAGTTTTGAACCATTCTATGATATTGTACAAAAATGTGTTTTGTGAATAAGGAATATGTACAAGTAGTTTTTTTGTACAGCTTCTTTGTAAAATGTTTGCTTACGGTTTGTTCAGAAACTTTTATCTTTTATAAATTCGAGGTATTTTTCAATAAATTTACTTGCAACTATTTTAAAAGCTGTATTATGTTTAGTTCCAAAGGTGCAGCATTTCTGTAAAATGCCTTCCACCGCATGGTAATGGCAAATGATAGTTCAGCCTCCGTTTGCTCTGTAGTCGTAGTTTTTCATGTTTGGACTGGTCCCAGAGCTCAGGTTCTTATGCAGGGCAGCCGTTTCAACAGGTATATCTGGTTTTACTCAAACACTAGCACTCCCTAACTAAAAGCCAAGATAAATACAACCTTCTTTACTGAGCTGAGTCTTGGCTTGTAAACTGACACCGGTTTACTGTTGTGGTTTTCGCATTAGCAGCACCCTGGGTAAGCTTCTTGGGCCGCCCAATTCCCAAAGAAACCTGTTTGAGAAGAAAAAGAAATCAGAATCATAAAAAAATGAAAGATTGATCTCTTAGAATTTGATCAAGACAGATTGATAATCAAAGATTGTCCAAATACCAAGAAAGCATTGAATGTTCTTTTTGTGAGTTTTTAAAACTATAATAAAAATTGTATTAACTTTTTTTTTTAAGAATCTCTTGCCAGGGGAGTTTTAAAATACAGATTTTACTTAAGTACTTTAGACTTTGAACTTCAAGCTCCAATAACAAGTCGAAAAAGACCCTCTAAAACTGAATTATGAATTATTATTACTTGGCCACTTATTGTATATGGCCATAAATTCTTAATATTTACACTCTGCAGATCATAACGGTTGCCCAAATACTATTGACTGGTTATCCAAATAGGCAATAGAATACATATTTGTGGCGGAAGTAACATTTTTTGTGGTGAACGCATGGTTAGAAAGTCTAATCCCATCAAAAACCGACACTCCCAGTGTAAAGGTTTTTAAAGCGAATGTGGTCAAACATTCCCCCCCCCACTTATTTCATTATTGTTATTTTAATCCACTTTAAAAGCCTTTAAATATCAGTTATTTTCTGCCATTTTAAATGTGGCGTGATGATTTTCTGCCCCGTTTATAGGTATATAAACCTATAAAGTATGGGTTTATATACAAGTATGGGTTAAACTCAGGGATAGCACAAGTACCAGTCATGCTACTTTAGCTACCTTTAATGTTTCTCCAAAACTAGAAAATTATTATGACTCTTAATTAGAGCTGGGTATATCAACTCAGATTTCACGAACTGATTCTGATTCTCAGGGGTTAGAAGTGATCATCACGATCTAATCCAATCTGTTCCAATTCAGTATTAATGGGTTAGTGCTATAAAAAAACGTTTTTTTGAGCTATTACCTTTTTGACTGTAATTCAATGATCCAACACTGGGTGTGAATCAGTTTCAGGATTTGTTATGAAGAATTTGTTCAGATTTTAGTTAGATTAATTTTTTGTTTTTCATCACAGCACAGTTACCTATGAAAACTGAAGCAAACAGATGAGACAAGAAATACCTTTGAAAATAGAAAAACATCAATTTAGTGAGAAATTAACTTTCAATGGTGAGAAAAAAACATTTTCCCATCACATTTCCTAATTAAAAAGCAGTAATAATTGATTTTGAGACCAAGATTGGCGAGATACAATGACTTTGCTACTAGAAATTAAAGGTTTAAAAACATGTTCTAAGCTCTTCTTAACTGTAGGTTTGAAAATGTTTTTTTTTTAGTAATGCAGCGACAATGGGTAGTTTTCAATCACGTTTATGACAAAACACTACAAACTGGCATATTCCATATCCTATTTTACTCCTGTTTTATTTTGCATTTACTATTTTTATATAACTGCATTAGTATTTTATCAAATAACTTTGGGGACCATTGGGTCAAAATGGCAAAGCTCGGTTTTATTATTTGAACTGTAGGGGGCGATGTAAGTTCTCAACTTCACGGAAAACGTTCGCCGGAAATACGAGTGCTCTGAAGCGGACGCAGAAATTTCAAGATGGAGGTAGACGGTGTCGACCAAGTAGGTGTTATTTTCTGCAGTTATGTTTAATGTAACGACAAAATAGCATAAACCCTACATTATATCACTTTTCAATTAACAAATACTTTGAGCTAGCTGTGTTGCAGCGGTTCTATTGGGCTTTATTTAAAAAATATAAGAGATATTTTTATTGAAAAAAATGAATGTGCTGTGCAGGTTTGCTGTCTCATTGTAGCTGAAGCAGCTAAAGACCCAGAAGCTCGCTGTCAGCTATAGGCCCGGTTAACGTTAACTGTACGTACTCTATCGAAATAATAACAACTTATTCTCAATTATGACGTCTGTTTAGACCTTTAAGATGCGTTATGTCTTCATAATATATCAAGTTTGTGGCTTATCGCTTATCAACCGAACGCTAACTCAAGAATTAGCTAATGCTAACCAATGTTAATCAGAGCTGTAAAAAGTAATTTCACTCCATAGTCCCTGAAATCTGTGTTTCTGTAAAACGTTTTGTCCTGGGTTCCATCGCTGTTCATAGATATGTCGATGAGCATTATTAGCCTAGATTGTGACTTCGGTTTTAGGGACTCACACCCTACAGATATTAGTTATAAATAAATAAAGGTGGAACATATGAATTAAGACCTTAAGCTGTAAGGTGTTAATTACATTTTTTGCATCACGAAAAAATATGGAGCCTATATTTCTTATCTAACTTTACGAAGAAATTATCTATATAATGATCTACGGGACGAAATGTGCTTCAGTGCCCAAACTAAATAATATAGTCTAGAAGATCGCTCAGTTTTGGGTGGAGTACAGACCGTTGTCTGTCATATTAAAACTAGATTGGCCCAAAAATAGAATCTGAAAAACAACAAATAGAAATGGAGTGCCAGTCCATGAATACATTGCTAAAGTTTAACGATTTGTTTCTTGTTTGGTCTTTACCGAAAACTATTTTGGCCGAAATTGTCCTTTTTTTAAATTGTGCCTAGATAAATCCCTAAACCAAACTGGGACTGTTCTATATTATGAAAATTAGATTGCTTCTATATTGCTAAAAATTGTAAATGTATGGCACGAAAAAAAGTCTCTAAGCTGTTGTTTCCAATTGCACATTTGCACACATCAATGTGTGCTTCATGTGTAGCTCTGCACCGAACAATACATTTCAAAATAGTTATGTTTTGTTCTTAATAGACAGTTGAACAGTTTTAACAGTTTTAGGTCTTAGTCAGTCAAAACATAAATCTTTCAAACTTTTAAAAGAAATTGGTTTGCAGTACAGTCCTTGTATGATCCAAAATGTGGAAAATACAGTAGGTATAGAACAACACTCGCTACCTAATGTGGTGTTACTAATATAGATTTTATATATTAATGATTTAAAAAAAGATCCACAAGTCCTTATGAAGTTCGTATATCGTAAAGCCAGACTAATGCAGACATTTTAAAAAAGCACTTTAGGATAAGTTAGGAAATCTCGCTCACTTCATATTAACATTTTAACCTCTATGGCTTTCATAAAATGAATTTCCTGGATTCTTAAAACTGTTTGTTTTGCAATATACAGCAACAGTTTTATAAAACCACTATATACATTGTTTTTAATTGGACCCTTTAATTAGGGAGATGAACGTAACCTAAAGTTGTTCTGAAAACATTTTTAGTATTTTTGGTCATCCCATGTTTTATCTTTGAATAGTCCCCCCTTTTCCTTTATTCATTTATAGTTTAAATGTGTGAAATATATGGATAATATAAACCTGACCCAAATCCACAGTAAAAGTTTAAAGACAAAAACCGAACCAAAAAAATGAAATACCTCAAAATTCTGGAGTACACTGGAATCATGTTGACAGCAGCATTTAACAGTAACAGGAGATGAACATTTACCACCTTATACTGGTGCTGTTATTTTATTGTATAATTTACATCATAAGAAATGTCCCTAAGGTCACTTTTGCATTGACAGATGGAGACAGGGGAGAGTAAAGGTGGATCGGGCCTCCGGCAGTACTACTTATCCAAGATAGAAGAGCTACAGGTGATACAAATATGCCAAGTTGGTGTAACTCTCAAGTTAAGCTCCTTTTGCTCATGTTTCACTGCTTTAATTTTGCTCTCCTCCGCTCCAAACAGCTGACGGTGAACGATAAGAGCCAGAATCTGAGACGTCTGCAGGCACAAAGGAATGAGCTCAACGCCAAAGGTAGATCTTTATTGCATTTTTATAAATCTTTGCTGTCAAAATAATATTTTATTTAGTTTAAAAACTTTGCAGGACTGGGGCATATACAGTTTAGCTGATTTGTCTTCCAGTGCGTCTTCTTCGCGAGGAGCTGCAACTGCTTCAGGAGCAAGGGTCATACGTGGGAGAGGTAGTCCGGGTTATGGACAAAAAGAAAGTGCTGGTCAAGGTATGTCGTGCTGATGGACTGAGCTGTGTCTTATTGCTTGGTTGATTAGCAGCTTGAATTAAACGCTTCCTACGTTCACATAGGTACATCCGGAGGGGAAATTTGTTGTGGATGTGGACAAGAACATTGACATCAATGATGTAAGTATCGTTGCTGCTAAGGGTCAGGAGAAAATATCTTCACCCTTTTCATGTTGCCGTTACTTTCCCACCAGGTAACTCCAAATTGTCGAGTGGCTTTGCGCAACGACAGCTACACCCTACACAAGATCCTGCCGAACAAAGTGGACCCTCTGGTTTCCCTGATGATGGTGGAGAAGGTGCCGGACTCCACTTATGAAATGATTGGTGGCCTGGATAAGCAGATAAAGGAGATCAAAGAAGTTATCGAGCTGCCAGTCAAGCATCCGGAACTGTTCGAAGCTTTGGGAATCGCGCAGCCAAAGGTGAGTGAAAGTCAAAGAACTTTCTCCTTTCTTACTTTAGAGTCAGTTGGAAACCATTGTTGTCAAATGTCTGAAAGTTATTCAAATATTGTTCACGGATCGCCTGTATATAAGAAAATTCAGATAAATGTATTAGTTTTACTTTGTTGGAAATACGAGTAGCTTTATAGATGTTGTGTGTTATAATAAAACCAGTCGGTATGTTAGCATGCACATCTAAATGGAGCTTTTGGCAAAAATCGAACCAATATCTGAAGCAGAATGCGATTCTTTTATCCCAGTTTACATGTCAATCAGTAAATCGAATTATTGAATGAAGTCTGTTTGACTCCTTGATGCTAGGTGGCGACATGCGCCCTTTTGCGCTGACTTTCTTGCGGTTGGCATAGAGCAGTATTTCTCAAACTTTTCTCAGTGGGTACCACCTGAGAAAAGTTGAGCTCTCTAAGTACCACGATCATGATCGACCTAAACATACAGTAGAGAAGGCTTACCTGTTTAACTGTAGACAATTAACAAAAGAGGCTTATTTACTTCTAATAAGGATTATTTATTGGTAAATGTTGCCAGCCACAGTCAGACTGTATGTGAATTGTACATTTTTGAATTAATTTTATATTTAAAAATATGTAGAACTTTCCTCCAAGTACCACCAGGGAGAGCTCGACTACCGCTGGTGGTACATGTACGACAGTTTGAGAATCATGGGCCTAGAGTATCACATAGACTTTAAACAAATGCTGGCAGCAGTCAAGCAGACGGAGTAAAAGCAGGATTAGCAAAACGAGTGAAGAAACTGACAACACTACAGCACAGTACATTTAGTTAATACTGTACTGTTTCTGTACGGGGAGTCCTCAGGCTGTTAATAGCTCGACTAAGCCATGTTGGTGTTTACATGCAAACATATTCAGTGTTTTAACCATATTATCCGAGTGCTTTAGTCATATTGCATATATATACTTGTGTATACATGCATTTCAAAACCAGAATTCATTCTAAGGTAATTATTCGGTTCTCTCTGATAGTTGATTAAACATTTCCAAACAGTCTAAACTATTGAAGATATTCTCCTCAGAGCATTCTCAAACAAAAGTGAATATTTAATGGGATCTTAAATTCTAAGATAATTGACTGATCATGTATCCGCGTTCCTTCTTGCTTGCAGGGTGTGCTGCTGTATGGACCACCAGGTACAGGGAAGACCCTGCTAGCCAGAGCTGTAGCCCACCACACTGACTGCACCTTCATCAGGGTCTCTGGCTCTGAGCTGGTCCAGAAATTTATTGGAGAAGGTGAGTTCCCATCTCTTGTCAATCCTGCACCCATGTTTCCAAAAAGTCTCTTTTAAACCCAGAATATCTCCCTGTGTCGTCTTAGGTGCTCGTATGGTGCGGGAGCTGTTCGTCATGGCGAGGGAGCATGCTCCCTCCATCATTTTCATGGATGAGATCGACTCCATCGGCTCCTCTCGCCTGGAGGGCGGCTCAGGCGGAGACAGTGAGGTGCAGAGGACAATGTTGGAGCTGCTCAACCAGCTGGATGGCTTTGAGGCGACTAAAAACATCAAGGTAACGCAGATGGGTAAAAAAAAACATTCGTACAATGAAGCAACTTGTAACATAAATAAGAAACCCACTCATCCTTTTTTTTTCTGTAAAATGTTCTTGCTAAAGTAGTTTATTCAGATTCTTCCAATGGGACAGGAAATCATTTTAAAACAGGGATTGGAAACACGTTTGAAGATTGTAACATTCTCCATAAAACCTGAACAAATTATAAGTTTAGTAGTTAAAGTTGATGTGGCGACTTGAATTAAAAATGATCGCCCTCCTATCAAATCAAGCTGGAAAGCTGCAGTGTTTAAGGTTTTCAAATTAGAAATCCACAGGGATAAAATTAAGAAGTTGACATTTTACTGTCTGTATACCATATTGCCGATAAGTGCAGTTAGTTATTAAATGTAAATTATTCTCAGTGGTCTGTTAGAAGAATATATATCCTTCCCTTTAGTCCGAGCTGTCCAAATCCAAATGAATGAACGGCTTTTACGGCACCATAGAAAATCAATTCCTACCCTGCAAACTTTCTCTAATTTGTCTCACTTTAAAATTTAATTCTGTAAATCTGTTTTCTAGGTAAATTTGTAGGTTCTTGTCAAGCCTTTATCCCTTTTACAGTAAATGTAGTTTAAATTATTTGTGCTGTGGACTCTATTGGAAATGTGTATGAAATAATAATATTATATGTATGTATTAGTAAACATACCTTAATAAGGAAAACTAACGGGTTAACATGTTCTGACTGTAAAGCAGAACAAAGGAAGTCTGAACAATAGAATCACTTGGTAATCATGTTGTCACTCGGGGCCTATAAATTTGCTCTGGTTCCCATTGATATGGTTTGCAATCATCTTGCAGTAGCAGTGCTGATGTTAGCTTGTTTGTTAGCCAAGGCTTACCTGATGTGAAATGATTGCTGTAGATTGTGTTTTGAATCATCTTGTTCCAGTGGATTCCTTTTGATTGCTTACCAAAAACGTCCTGTTTGCTTTGGAAGGGGTGCGAGTCGACGGGATTCTGTAGAACGTTACACGTTTTGTTTTTATCAAAGCGATTTACGCAATCTCTTTCTGCAGATAACACACGGTAGAGCAGCGAGTAATCAAGTCCCAGGATCCGGGGATGTTGTTGCACGGCGCTTATGTGACGAGCACTGAACGCCCCGCAGAATGAGCGGTGGTGTAGACCGGGAAGGTTATTCTTTGACTAGTATCAATGCATAAAAATGATAAAAACATGTCGATTCTACAAATTAATCAAATTCCTATCATCACTACGTTTTCCTAATATCGGGCAGCTCCAGTTTCTCTGACAATCTACCATTTTTAGTGTGTACTGAAAACCGCACAAAATCAAAAGAATCCCTATACGGATAAAAATAACTTTTTTCTTCAGTATCAACTTCTACACTGAAGAGTGTTTTAGTTTAACATGTTAGCACTGATGTATTCACTGATCTATAAAATATCTCATGTGAAATTTCCAAAATCTGATTCTGATCAGTAGCAGAATTTTCCATGGATCTCTTAAGTGATCAGGTTCTGGAATGAACGTTAGAAAACACGAGCTGCTTTGGAATGGTATACGATCCCTCATTAGAGAAGAGCTGACCTGCTGTTACTTGTTGCCTGCAGGTCATCATGGCCACCAACCGTATCGACATCTTGGACTCAGCTTTGCTCAGACCAGGAAGGATCGACAGAAAGATTGAGTTCCCCCCTCCAAACGAAGAGGTTGGTTATCGTGACATTTTTTTTTGTTTATTCATTTAACGTTATCTGCGTAAACATGTGCACACTTCTGCTTGTAACAGGCTCGTCTGGACATCCTGAAGATCCACTCCAGGAAGATGAACCTCACTCGTGGCATTAACCTGAGGAAGATTGCAGAGCTTATGCCGGGAGCCTCTGGTGCTGAGGTTAAGGTGGGAATTACGCGCGTTAATTTGAAGTGTTTAGATGGCCAGATCGGGGTGAACCCAGCTAAAACTGCTTCTTGGGTTTGTTCTAGGGAGTCTGCACAGAGGCAGGGATGTACGCTCTGAGGGAACGGAGGGTCCACGTTACCCAAGAGGACTTCGAGATGGCCGTGGCGAAGGTCAGTACGACAGCTTACCCCAAAAATACTGAGTTTAGTCAGTTTATTCCCGATTCTAACACCTCTTTGTTCACCAGGTGATGCAGAAAGACAGCGAGAAGAACATGTCCATCAAGAAGCTGTGGAAGTAAAACAGTGTGGGGTTCCTGCACGGATTGCAAATACTTATGTATATTTTCCTTTCCTTGTTTGTATTAGTCCATAATTAAATGGTTTCCCTGGTAATAATGCCTGTTTTTTTCCCCCCCAGATTTTATAAACCATGTCCAGTAACAGTTTGTCCAGCAGGGCAGATTTATTCTGTCGTCTCACAGTTTACAACAAATTCTTGCAGCAATTCAACACATTCATTATGGCACTTCACAGTATAGCTGCTATTCAAACGGCTCTGATATTACCGATCACAGAGCTTCGACATTGACTTAAAATTAGTCCTGCATGCCTGAGATAGCTGTTATACTACCACTGTACTTTAGAGATACACGGTATGTACATCAGCACTGCATCAGTGTGACTAATACCCACAATGCTTTACTACAACAGTCTCACCTGTAGCCTAAAAGTCACTGAAGACTTTATTTGCTATAATAACACAAAGTGAAGCCACTGGGAAGAGTTTCCTCATCTGGGATAAATACGTACACACTTGCTGCTTCCAGAGAACTTTTCAAAGATAACTGGGTCATCTGTGTGTGTGTGTGTGTGTGGAACCCAAAGATTGTGCATCAGTGTGGAATGGTTGCGTGGCAGTAAGCATCTGATCCTTCCAAAAGCACCCCCTACAGGTGGGCCCGACTCCTTGCACAGTGCTCTCCGTTTGGGTCAGGAAGTTCATCCGGTTAATGCCTCATCCAGCACACAGGGACCCACTGGGGCTCCGTCTGCACCTTCTCCAGCACCATCTGGAGCTCCGCTAAGGCACTCACTGGGTCCTCCTTCACCAGTACATAGTCCACCCAATGACCATAGCACTCGTCCATCTTGTCTGCAGACTGCTTCATTTCCTGGAGATCCTCATCCTGAGGACAACAAGCCGGTTGCTTTCAGTAACAAAAATTCTTCTGCTACCTTTTTCTTCTGCGTTGTAACCGTGTGACTTACTGTGATCCCTGCGCTGAGTGAGGAAGAGGAGCCAAACTGTTTTCTTTGACAGATGGGGAAGCGAGGCCTCACGAAGATGATGAAGGGCTTGAACTCGGCCGTTCGCAGAGTCTTCAGAGCCTAAATGATACAAAAAGATTCATGAAACATGCAGCGTTAGTGTCATTTAGAGTAGGAAGTAATTCGTGGTCAGGTTATTTTGAAGTTGCAGTTTAGGATTTCATAGATTTAAAACTCTGTTGCAGTTCAACACTGATACACATTTAGCCTCTTAGCACAGGCGATTGATGCAGATGGAAACTTTAGGCCAAATCTGCTTTTACTCTATTAGACTTAGCTAAATACAGCAGGAACTGATCCAAATACTGTTACTAAGAAGTGACCATTCCTCCCACACCCAATCAAGCCCTAAAGCATAAATGAGTTTCTTTTTTAGTAAGAAAAAAAAATTGAAAATCCCTGTTAAACCCAAGGTTATGGAGCTAGAAACATAACTAAAATATTCATTTTCTGATACGTTTTCACTTTAATTAAAATATTGCAATGCTGGTTTATTGTTGAATAGGCAATATAACAAATGTATGTATATTTTGGCCCATGAGGCCCTTTGATCTTATTTTTCCCCAGGTGACAAAAGGTTGTACATTTTGTACAAGAACTGACTGATTTTGCTGAAAACGTAATGTTAAATCAGTATCAGGTGAATTTTATAGGATTCACTACAGTAGAGTATAATCCTTGCTTTATCCAAAAACTGTCCATCTAAACAAGTAAAAAGATCGTTTCCAGGTAAAAATGTAGTTTTGATCTTGTTTCGAGATTTGTATACTAAGCAAGAGCAGAAGGTGTTAGATTATTAATCTTATTTTGAGAATTCTTACCAGGTGAAAATTATCTTATTTTATTGGAAGATAATTTCAGTTAAGAAGCTTTAGATTACTCTAAACCCTAAAATACTTGAGTATAGTCTAAAGCTTCTCAAATCAAGTGAAATAATCTGCCAATGAAATTAGACAATTTGCGCTTAGGAAGAATTCTAGAAATAAGACATTTATGCTCAAAATAAGTTTAATAATTAACACATTCTGCTCTTGGTTAGTATATAAATCTCAAAACAAGATCCAAAATACTTTTTAGCTGGAAACACATTTTGACTAAGTTAGATGGATAGTTTTTGTAGTGAGGACATTTATTCTATGAATTGGCCTGAAATATTCTATTAACATTTCTCGGTTTGATTATTTTCAGAATCCCCTCAAATCTTCTTGGCTTCTCTATAGATTTCAACATTCTGTCTCATCTTGAAATACAATTTTTTTATTATAACCATGGTGAATCACAAATCAATTCGTGCCTTGTACAAGTATGAAATAGTTCAGTTCATAATTCAAATTTTTAATCTTAAAAGTTCACAGTTCCAAAAATGAACTAGTTCATAGTTCTGTTTTTTGTGTCCATCTGCAGCTTTTAACCAATACAGTATATTCTCAAAAACACGAAGGACCTGCTGTTTGACTGTTTATTTGATTTATTTTTAAGAATTATTAAACCATGTTGAGGTTGGAAACCAAGGCTGTACCTAATAGTGCAATATTCAAAGTGCAAAACATTTAATCATGAATAAATTTTCCATTAAGTCACTTTCATATTTCTGTGAATGTATTTTCTAACCTGTTTGCCCAAAGTTAGGTTCTAATTCCTTAAGTTTATGAAAGCTGGGCATTGTATGTTAACTCCAAGACTAATTACAAGAGCTAAATGGAGTCAGGATTCAGCCAGCTGGAGTCCAATCAATTACACGAAAATGGAAGTGTTGGTGAAAGCTGCCCTATAAAAAAATAAAATAAACAGACCAGTTTTGCCTTTGCTTTTCTCAAGAAGCATTTCCTGAAAGAACAATGCCTGATACAAAAGAGCTCTAAGAAGATCTACGCCTAAGAATTTTTTACCCCACGTAAAGCTGGAAAGGGTTATAAAAGTATCTCCAAAAGTCTTGATGTTCATCAGTTCACGGTAAGATAGTCCATGAATGGAGAAAGTTCAGCACTGTTGGCATAAGATCCCTGTTTGTGTATCTATGATACGTAAAACACAAAAGAACGGAGTTCATGGGAGGACACCATGGAGGAAGCCCATGCTGTCCAAAAAAAACATTGCTGCACATTTAAAGTTTGCAAAACAGAACCTGGATGTTCCATTGCTCTACTGGCAAAATATTCTGTGGATAACACTAGAGTTGAGTTCTTTGGAAGAACCACACAACACTGTGGAGAAAAAGAGGCACAGCATACCAACATCAAAACCTAATCCCAACAGTGAAGTATGGTAGTGGGGGCAGCATGGTTTGGGGCTGCTTTGTTGCGTCAGGGCTGGGATGGATTGCTTTCATTAAAGGACAAACTAATGCCAGGTTAATCAAAACATTTTGCAAGAGAACTTAAGGCCATCTGTCCACCAGCTGAAGCTCAACAGAAGCTGGGTGACGCAAACAGGACAACGACCCAAAGCAAATAAATCAAGAGAATGGCTTACAACAGAAGAAAATACGCCTTCTGGAGTGGCCCAGTCAGAGTGCTGACTTCACCCCGATTGAGATGCTGTGGCACCTCAAGAAAGCGATTCACACCAGAGATCCAAAGAATATTGCTGAACTGAAACAGTTCGGTACAGAGGAGTGGTCATGAAATACTCCTGACCGTTGTGCAGGTCTGATCTGCAACTATAGGAAACGTTTAGTTTAAGTCATTGCTGCCGAAGGAGATTCAATCAGGTATTAAATCCAAGGGTTCACATACTTTTTTATGCCATGTGCATATTTACATGGCGTGTTCAATAAAAACATGAAAACATATAATTTGTGTGGTATTAGTTTAAGCAGACTGTAATTTCACTACAGGGTAGCTAAACAAAATGTTTGATTCAGGAAAGGTGAACAGAAATTCAGTCACACTGGCGTATGAACACTTCTGTAAGGTACTGTGTTCTTGGTTGGTTGAAGACGCTATCATAATACAAACCTCTGGTTGGACATCCACTAAACAGACTTTGTTTTGACTCAGAACTTTATGAATAGACTCCAAGCTGGTGCCGTAAAGATTGTCTTTATACTCCCCATATTCAATGAACCTGAAGAAAAAACAGAATTCACATAAATTGGTTAACATCAGTTAAAACGCATATTGTTTTGTAAAAGCATAACTTTCTGCCTACAACACAACGGGAGGATTTATTGAAGTTATTTTCCCAACAAATGACAAGAACTGGTGTCTTTTACTAACTTCCCATTCTGGATGTCGGCCTCAAAAGCAGCTCTGCTGATGAAATGGTACTCCACTCCTTCCCTCTCATGAGTCTTTCTGGCTCGGGTCGTGTCTTCAGGTCAAGTTTGAAATCATCAGCAGGCCGGATGACATGGAGATGAACATGTTTCTGAATATCCTTGATGCATCAGCTAAATTATGCATTTTATGTGCAGAAAATGCCCTTTGGAATGAGGACATAGAGCCAAAACAACTTACGGGGCACAGCCAGACCAAACCATCGAGGATTCTCTGCAATCACCTTCTGTTTTAGCTCCGTCACCCGAGCTCCTAACGAACCTGTGACCCAGAAAATGATTAATAAAAGAATGCAGCACAAAAATGTATGTCTAATTATCTAATGTGCTGTAACAAACCTACCTATGAGCACTATAAGGCGGGGCTTCTCTCCTGGGCGCGGCAAATATTGCATAACTTCTTCATATATCCGGAATTCTGTCTGATTGCCGTCCGGAGTTTGGGGCTCTGCCGGCGAACCCTGCCGATCTTTTTTGAGTCGGAAACTTCTGCGTAAACTGGCTGTGGCCGAGACAGACAAAAAGGACAGATGTTGCTGACACCGTTCACACTGCAGCAAATTTTGTTAGATATTTGTTAGCAACAAAACCTTAAATATGTACTTTATTATTTAATTGTAATATATTTCAGAAGCAACAATAAAACTGTTGCAATACCCTCTTTTTATGTTTGTTTGGGGATATTTTGTACACATACAGTATATTTATACAGTCAAAGGCAGATTCATGCAATATGTCATCTCTTCTTCTGAATTTAATTTTATATCAGTTCCTGTAATGCTTCTAATAAACCGTGATGTTGCTAAGATAAATCCAGCACTGAACTACACCTACGAAATAAAGATGTTACGTTGATTTTTATAAATCATATATGGTTCACATCAAATCTCACAGACAGGACTTTTATGCTAAGTTTAGATACCTGTTCCTCTAAGGTCCATAAGATCACATGTGGTGTGCCCCACGGTTCAATATTATTATTTACTAATTATCTGCTTTGTATTTTTATCTGATCATTTCTTATCATTGTCTTATACTTTGTAATTTAAAATGCTATCAGTCGTAACATTTGCATCAGTATTTTACTACTTAACTCATTATCTACTCTTTATTTTAATATTTTAGCTTCTTATTTTAATCATCCCTCCAGTGTTTCCTCAGTGGGAGCCCTTTGTATCCGGAGTGGTGGTCGGGTGTAGCTGCCTGGGTGCTCTCCAGGTAGTTCTTGGGTGGAGGTGGGGGTACCATTATAGTTGTGATGTTTTTATATTGGGTATGGTAAGGGTGGGGTTTGTGGGGTCATTTTAATCTGTAAACCAATTTGAAAAGCTATGTAGTTTGAAAAGCACTTTATAAATAAAGTTTGATTGATTGATTTCACTATATAAGCCTCCCAATATGCCTGTATCAAGATTTTCATCAGACCCCAACTCTGTAGCTGAAATCACAACTTCCTACTAAGCTAGAGCAGAACCCATCTGGCTATGAAACGGCTCTTTCATGCTGCGCCACCTAATGGATTCAAGGTTTGCTTACATTTAGCATTAATTGTTTGTCTTGTTGCACCACGGCTAGATTTAATAAATGACTGAGCATTTAGTAGCACCTTAAGAACATCATTGAACACAATTTTTTCCATTAGCCAAATTCACAAAACAACTTCTGAGAGTTTATGTGAACTTCCAACTCTAAATATTGTTTCAGACTTGCATATGAAAAGATACTAGTAATAACTTTACTTTTGTAAATTACACAGTGGAAAATTGTGGTTTAATTCTTGAAAATAACCATTAGTTTTAATAAATGTTAGCTTAAACGATTAAACATTTACTATCAAAGCTAAAAATGCATCTGTTTTGAGGTGGCTTTGAATAATTAACTAATGATAACTGGAATGTCGTAACGGTAGATGTATATTTTTTTGTGTCTTTGATGTTGTATTTTCTGTATTGCTATTGCTGCTTTTATTTTTTTACTCTAATTATAGAAAGCACCTTGAGTTGCCTTTTTGCGCAAAGTGTGCTACGCAGATCTATTTATTGTTTTATTAAGACACAAGTGCTGAATGTGCAGCTCAGGATCTACTTGGAATGGTTTTGCTTGATTCCAAAGCTAAATTCAAGAATATTTAGAAATTGGCCTGCCAGCACAAATAGTGCTTTTTGTGATATTGTTATTAATAATAACACAAGTATCTACTTAAAATGGACAATTTGGAATACAAAGTTAGTCTTTTTTCAGCCATGCATTCTTTATTTTAATTTGAATTGTGTGAAAACTACAACCACAAACATCAAGCAAAGTTTTTTGAAAAAACTTGTTCATTAAACTCGACAAGAAGCTTCTTTATTTATTTATTTTTAAATAAGAGTGACTCATATTCTGATCTTTTTTGTCAGAATTTACTTTTAAAAACTTTATGGACAAAAAAACTGTAACCCTTTCTTTTAATAAAGCACACATGTGACCCATTTTATGTTTTACATATAAAATATATCACATTGTCTTTTTTGATAAATATTGCATGCTTTGTTTATTGGTTAAAGATACAAATAAATCACCAAATGATTTTATTATAATGATTTTAGTGGGTGAGATGCTAACGTTCATGTAAAGTGATAGGGTCATCAATGTCAGCTAATCTTAATCGTTACCCTCATCACAATATTCAACAATTATTTTACTATTATGCAGACAGACAACAAACTGTAGATTTATCTATAATACATTACAGCTGTTTATCAAAGAGGTACATGCATTTGGATGATTCAAAATTGGGTTGAGAAATATTTGTTTGTTGTATTTAATAAGGGTCTAAAATGTCCACGAATAGGATTGGTGCTACAATTAATTTCCGCTGCAGATAAAAAAATCTGATCTGATAATGCAACAAACCAACATTGGAAAACTAGAAGCAATTTCCAGTTGTGGTGTTCAGTGGCCAGGCCAAATCCTTTCAGAAATAAGTTGATAGGAACTAGAGATACACAAATCAGCAAGATGATCAGACCTGACTTGGTGACTTTCTATCAATTATTTTCGTTGATCAGTAGTCACAGAAAAACTAAATGCTACCTAGTCATACTTATAACAGTCCACTTAGTGTGGATGCTTTTACTGTGTGAAGAAGGCTCAAAGTTATCAATTCTAAGGGTTTTAAAATGCAGCCAGAGGAAGTCCAGTTCCATGTTAATTTACAAATAAGGATTTTAATTTTCTTCTTTATCGACATCATACCGTTCATCAGGTAAAAGGAAGGCTGGGTAGAATACAGAGGGTTGCTCCATTTTAATAACCATTAGCTTTTAACCCATTTCTATCATGAAACTTAGTAAATATTGGAAGCCTCTTAGGACAGTGTTTCTCAACCAGGGATCACCGGACCCCTAGTGGTCCATGGTAGAATTGCAAAGGGTCCACCAATACCTTTATCTACCTAAACTACAGGAGGTAATGTTTTTCTTTTTTCTCTTTCACAAGTGTAATTCATTGTCCAGGTGCTTGTCATAAAATTAGAATAGCATGACACAGATGATTTATTAATCATGATCATATTATCATTAATTCCATTAAAACTGTGAAACTGGAATATTAGATTAATTCATTACAAACAGACTCATATATTTCTAATGTTTTTTTTTCTTTTAATTTTCATGATTATAAATGAAAATTAATGAAAGTTCAAAATTCTATATCTCAGAAAATTATAATATTGTGAAAATGTTCAAAATTGAAGACACCAGGTGCCACACTCTAATTAGCTCATAATTAATCAGCTCTGAGACAGATAAAATACCAAATATAGAAACAGACTTAAATAGGAGAGAGGGATCATTACAGCTGCTGCCACTGTTCAACCCAGGTTACACAAACTTATGAGTGGGAGACGAGTGCAAGTGTTTCACTAGACTTGAGAACCACATAAATAGAAGTGATAATTCTGTTTTGTTACATATACATTTCTGAAAGCTACTGTATCAAAATCTATTTCATACATGTTTCTGAAAGCTACTTTATATTTGTACAGTATGAGTTTTCAGAAATACAGCACAGACCAAAAGTTTGGGCACACCTTCTCATTCAATGCGTTTTCTTTATTTTCATGACTACATTGTAGATTCTCAATTAAGGGCATCAAAAATATGAATGAACACATGATGTCTGGGATTACTGTATGTACTTAAAGAAAAAGGGTGAAATAACTGAATACATGTGTTATATTTTAGATTCCTCAAAGTAGCCACCCTTTGCTCTGATTACTGCTTTCAGAGGTAGTCACAAGAAATGGTTTTCCAACAGTCCTGAAGGAGTTCCCAGAGATGCTTAGTACTTGTTGGCCCTTTTGCCTTCACTCTGCGGTCCATCTCACCCCAAATCATCTCGATTGGATTCAGGTCCGGTGACTTTGGAGGCCAGGTTATTTCACACTTTTTTGTAAACGTATTACATAATTCCGTAAGTGTTAATTAATAATTTTGATGCTTTCAGATTGAATCTACAATGTAGTCATGAAAATAAGGAAAACACACTGAATGAGAAGGTGTGTCCAAACATTTGGTCTGTACTGTATGTATATAATAAAACAGATTTTTCATGCAGTATTTTTAAGAAATATGTAACAGCATAAATGTTGCATACAGATTTTGGAAAATTCAATAAAATGTGTGTTTTTAATGTATTTGAAATTTACTGCATCTATTTGGTTGTGGTAATTAAAACTGAAAGCTCAAAGAGTGAAAAAAATGCCACGATGCAATTTAAAAGGCAGTTTGTGCTCTTTTTACAACCCCTGTGTCTACAACATCCACGGGCTTCAGGACCCCACAAAGATTGAAAACCACTGTTCTAGGAGATAAACATCAAATCATATGCATCAGGAAAGCACAATTATAAGAGACTAAAGACAATTGAAAAATATGAACTCCATAATCATTTTATTTTTGTTAATACAGAAAGGCCACTCTGTTTAATACTCATTGAGTTTGAAACTGTTTCTGGCGCAAAACAGTAATTATTGGAAGCCTCTTAAAGAGTTAAGATATGGACCTACACTCTCTAAGAGATACGTATCAAAATAGATGCTTAGGCGCATAGCACGAATATGAGAGGCCAAAGACAATTTAAAAATGTGAACTCTATAATAATTTTGTCTTAGTTTCAAATGATTAAAACCATGTCTTACAGCAACGACAGGCCCACCGAAACACTAAAATTATTATTTATTTTTTTAGAGAAATTCTTGCTGAACTAATCCAAATAAAATTATTTAATTGCTTATGCCAGTAAAACAAGAATACGTTTTTACTAAAATCTATATTTGAAGTTCAACACTTTAAAAAAACTGGAGAATGGAAATCGGTGACAAACTGTATATCTACTAAAACTACATTTAATATATTTAAACAGAAATATTTGAATATTAAACAGAGTTTGATTGCATTGTTTGACATCCTTTTTCAAACTGACTTTGGATCTTTTTGCATGAGTGGGTTGAATTAACTTTTACTCTTTTCTTTTTTTGGTCACACAGCGATTAAACCAAACACTAAACCTAAACTGGTTTTGCAACATTATAAGCTTTAGAGGCAGTTCCAAAGACTTTCACAACATGAAACTTTGAATTTAAAGTGTAGACTAGAAATATAACCCAACATATTTACGCATTAAATTAAGTAAAAAAAAAAAACATTTTACAAAACAGAGCAAACAAATCCACATCCAATCAGACCTCTCACTCTGCCTGAGTAGAACTCATATTCTGTCTTATATAACACAAGACAAACACAGCAAACACCGTAGGAAACCATTAAGAGTACCTGAGTAAAATTCCCATGAGAAAGCATGGCCACAGAAGGCAGGGGCTGCCTTACTCTTGGGAGAAACTACAGCTCATATTAGACCATTTATTTCACCAGTTTCAATCACAAACACAATATGAGCTATGAAGCCATGCATGCTGTGTCCGCCTTTCAAACACATGGACAACTCGGTCAGAAGTAGGCATGAGGAGCTGCAGTTCCAGATAGCCAATGAGATGCCATGGTGTCTCACAGTGAGGAAGTGAAACGCTCGGTGGCTGCAGTATGACGACACAAAAAGCCTGTTGCTCTTTATATATATATATATATATATATATTCTAACAAACACATTTGTTAGAATAAATTAGCTAACAAGAGATGCTTTAACGAAAAAAAAAGATTGTCCAAAAGCACAATAAGCCAGTCAGGTGCTTCTTATGATGATAATGTTATCAAAAAAGGGCAAAAATAAGACAGAGATCCTTCTAAAATGTGTAGATTTACTGCTATAATAATACATTATTATTTTGGAGACAGACAAAAGATTAATCAGATACCAAGCGTTTATTAACATTTAGTTAGCCATGTGTTAGTGATAATTCAATCTCTGTAAAAACTGTGTTTTAAATCAACATGTATGCATATGAATAAACTCTAAAATAATTTTTTCATAAATACAATAGAAACAATACCAAATTGCAACTGTTTTTTACGTCTAAGTGATGTAGATATTATACTACTAATGCAAGTGTACGAAACCCCAATTACATTAACTCACATATAGACATTATGTTTAAGTCTATGATTCTGACACCTAATTTTTCAGTTTATAACAAACGAATGAAGAAATGTATTTGGTAGATGATAAATTAGTAAATAGTTTTGGGAAGATCTTTTCTATATAGACATTTTGTTTTGACAAATAAAAACATCCCAAAGAATATATTCTTAAAGCCAAATTATGCATTAAAATGGGGAATTTTGCCAGCTGGTACATAAATATACCTCATAAGTATCAATATCCATCAGACCTGCATTTTCCAAAGGTTTTTGACAAACCTCGAATTTACGAGGCTGATTTTAATTAGCTTTTCACCTAATTTTCTCTAAAGATACTGCCAATTACTTTATCTGTGTCTAGGAGTTAAAGCCACATATCTTATTAATCCTTGACATAATTATTCTGAAATTATAAAGCAAATTTTTTTCTTCTAGTATGACTTTAAAATCATTTGAATCATATTTTGTAAATTGTGAAGTTGTCCCAATTTTTTTTAATTTATACACTGTTACCCATAGAAATGCAATAAAATTTTTAGTACTTTTTGCTATGAAATTATTGTGACAATGTAATTAATGCTGATAGATAAATTGCACTTTCTTTAGAAACGTTAGTGTTTTCCAAACAGATCACAGGGAAAATGTAACCATCACAGAAAAAGAAATATTCCTGAAAATTATTCCCACGTTATGTGCAAAAGTGCAAGCAAACGATTTCCCATATTCATCTCCTAGTGTAGGTTGCTTGATGTATGCTTTTGATACAGCTCATAAGGGCTTTGTATTCATTTCAACATAGCTGTCTGAATATTTAGACTCTGTAAAAGCATGGTTTAAAGGGTCTTGTTTCTTTTATTGATGATAATTATATGTTTTAGTCATAATGGATTTTATTTAAAAGTCTGACACAAAATGTAAGAGTTCTTGACATTAATCATTATTGATAACTATGTTTTGTAATAACCAATCCCTCCAGGATATTACAGCACTTTTTTGTGATTGTTGCAGGCGAAAATGCTAAATGTTGCAGCATTTAAAAAAAAAAGTTGCACTGTTTGTATTTGTGATTTTCTTTTATTTTTCGCCAAACACTTGAAAATTCAATGCATTTTCATTTTTTTCATGACTACATTGTAGATTCTCAATTAAGGGAATCAAAACTATGAATGAACACATGATGTATGGAATTACTGTATGTACTTAAACAAAAAGGGTGAAATAACTGAATACATGTGTTATATTTTAGATTCCTCAAAGTAGCCACCCTTTGCTCTGATTACTGCTTTGCGTTCTCTTGAGCTTCCAGAGGTAGTCACCAGAAATGGTTTTCCAAGAGTCTTGAAGGAGTTCCCAGAGATACTTAGTACTTATTGGCCCTTTTTCCTTCACTCTGCGGTTCAGCTCACCCCAAATCATCTCGATTAGGTCCAGGTCCGGTGACTTTGGAAGCCAGGTTATTTCACAATTTTTGGAAAAGTATGACACAATTCCATGTGCTCAATGATAGTTTTGATGCCTTCAGTGAGAACCTACAATGTAAATAGTCATGAAAATAAAGAAAACGCACTGAATGAGAAGACGTGTCCAAACTTCTGAGCTCAGGTCCTCTACCAGAGGCCTGGGAGCTTGAGGGTCCTGCGCTCCTGTTCTCCTGAAAACCTACCGCTTGCTGCTGTGTCCATGTGTCACTGGTCACAGCTGATTGTTTTCTCCTCGGACAGAAACAAATTATGTAAACGACTACTTTGGAAAATGGCAACTTTCGCCAAAAAGGGACGTTTTTTTCATGACTGGAATGAGCAAACTGTACCCCATAGCACCTTCCTTGGCATAAAATGCAACTGTAACATATTTTATTCTCCGTCCCTCTCTCATAAGAAACAGAGGGTGTACATGATATGGGACGCTGTCAGATGAAATAATGAAAGGGAGAGTCACAATTCGTAAAAAGGTGTGGTAAAGTTGCAATAATTGGATAAAATTGCAAGACGTGCAGAAGTTGCGTCAATAGTTGCGATCTCAACACAGCGAAATCCTGGAGGGAATGATGAACTCTCAATGATTATGTTTAAACTATTTATAAAATAATTTTATAATTTCTAATCAAACTGTTAAAATTCACGGTTTAAAAAAAAGCAAGAGTGCGGAAGTGGTTGTTATATAACGGTAATTGCATTTAAAGGATAAAGGGGCAACTATCTGTGTTGACCTTAAAGTGCAAAATTTTTTCAGCATATTGTTTATTTAGAACAGAAGTTCTTTGGCCACTTGAGTTGGACTCTGTCTGGAGTTCACTAAGATCACAGAAAATTTACCAGTTTCCTTAAATAAAACAAAGTTTCAAGAAAAAAAGCCCCACTAGTAATGTATAAGCAACAGCAAAAAAAAAACAAAACACCATCCACATTAACACCTTAACAAAAGCCAGCAACCTCTAAAAGAAAGCATGAATTAGCGCAGACTAAGCCAACAAGAGATGTTTGTGACAATGTGATTCCTCACCTACTTCCTTTCCATTTAGAACACTCTTACTGTCACAGTCTTCTGTGGGATAACAAGCAGGGAGAGAGAACAGGGTAAGTGGGAGGGGACTCAGAAGAGAAAAAATCCAGTACAGTACATTCACAGTAAGGAGAGATGTGGTACAAATAAAATAAAACATTTTAAACAAAATCATGATCCTGTATGAAGGAGAAACTTAATCAGAATGATCGGTTTCTGAATTTCAAGCAGGTAACTGGACAGACTTTCATAGTATTAAGGCATGAAAATATGGGGATGTTGGTTCCGAGGCATCAAACACAAAAACAACACAAAAGAAAAATTGAAAACACCAAAAGAAGTATAAAATTCCCAGAAAAGCAGTTTCTAAAAATAGCTTTTCATTGCTGTATCTTCTGTGGTGCTTTGGTGATGGATTTGTGTTTAACACCTCAGGGCAGCTGACACTGTCTAAGGATGGTGAATGTTTTCTAGCATGAGGGTTTATGTACGTACCTTTCTCTGTCCGATCATCTGAAGTTGGCAATGTGGGAGCGAAACAAAATATCAGTGTAGAAACTGAAATAATTCGTTATTCTAGCCCTGTATGGATTAGTTTATTTACAGATATATCTACTGTAAGCAAGCCAAAATGAGCAGCTAGCTAGCTATGCAGTTAGGACACAAAAAGAAAAAAGTGAGAACCAAAGGAATTGAGATGCAAAGAAAGGAAGGAATGAGGATAGGAGAGAAAAATGAAGAGAAGAGGAAGGAAAGATTCAAGGAACAAATGACAACTAAAGGAAGTAGAACACAAGAAAAAAAAGAAAGGTTTTTAGAACAAGAGAAGGATGGACACAAGGGAAAAACAGACCTAATGTTTGGACTATCAGCAAGTAAATCAATTCGGAAGAAATAAATATTTTCCATAATCTATCAGGATTATCCGGACGGCAAAGAAACCATGAAAATTTAAATCTAATCAATCTGATTCACAAGAAACTCCTCTACATGAATCATAATTGAAAGATGTATACTACACCTTCAAATCTAAGATAGTTTGGGAATTAGATTTTAATAATATCTCATGCCTAATAAGATCTTTCATTGTTTTAAAGGTTAAACCCATCTTTTTAAATAATCTTTTTCAGCGTACCCTTGAATTGATTGGATTTGATCTAAAATACATAGGCTCGTCATTTGATGTCATGCACATATGAAATTGTAGGTCGCATGATATGATTTGTTTTATGGAGTTTGCTGTGGTAAACAACTCTTACATGTTTGAGCCTTGGGGGACAAAGGAGCAGGGAGGGAATTCATCTTCATTCTGTATCTCAGACGCCTGGATCCAGAAGCAAAATGTTTCAATTACAAAGACGGAGAAAATAAAACCATAGACTAAACAAATACCTTTTGGGGGAGGGTTTACCTCTCCTGAAACTGTGTGGAGGGAATGAGGGCAGCACGCAGGTTGCAGTCGCCAACTTTCTTGGCTTGCCACCAGGTGGCGTCCTCCTGGCTAACAACTTGAAGGATGTCTCCTCTCTTAAAAGGAAGTCCAGCCTCTTGACATGGTGTTGCTTTGTCCTCAAAAGGTGTGTAGTCAAACAGAGCCCGGAGGTAGACCTGTACGACATGAAATAATTCCAGGAAGGAAGGAAGAAGGAAGGAAGGAACCAACCAACGCATGGGAGGAAAAAAGCAAGCAAGCAAAAAAGAGAAAGGAAGCAAGGAAGTAGGAAGTAAGGAAGCAATGAAGGAAGGAAGGATGCAAAAAAAGCAAGTAGAGGTGTGAATCTTTACAAGTCTCTCGATTCGATTACGATTATATCAACGATTCGATATCTCGATGCATCATGATTATTTCATTTGGGTTTGTTTTCAATAGTAACTGTGTAACTTACATTTTAAAGAACAGATAGTCTTCATGAGTATTTATTAAAATAATCTTTCAACTATTTTCATATTTTCTGGCTTTATGTGTAATAGTCTTCTTGTATTCTTATTCAACAATAGTTAATAGATAATAGATGGGAGAAAACAAGTCAGATCAAGATAGTATTTTATCTGGGTCTTTCTGCAAAAATCTACTGTAAGTTTATAGAATATTGATAGATATGGGCTATTTTAGGTGCCCCTTAAATGAGACAGACGCAGTTTTTGCATGTCACATAGTTGCTTATGAAAAAATGCATAACGTTATAACTCATATTTGTATACTTACCTAAATTATTTTACACTACAAAAATTCAAGTGTTAATTTCATTATCCATTCATCCATCCATACCCGCTCATCCTCTGCAGGGTAGCAGTGGGGCGATGGCCTATCTCCAGCGTAATAGGCTGGGTCCACCCTGAACAGTCATTGCGTCTTGGTGAAAATGGAAATTAAATGGATCTGGAACTTTAATTTGGTCGATTTGGAATCATAGCAGGATGGCTGCCAGACTTAAAGGATAGAGGGAAATTGCTCTTCCGGCTCTTCTTCATGATGACCTTCAACTGGTCCATAATCAAATGCTCGTGTGAGGAATGTAAACAGGGTCTCCTTCCTTCCCCCCTACTCCCGTTTCCCTCAATATCTACTGATGCACACACTCACGAGTGATACAGACGCACACACCGCCTGCTTCTCACCGCACCTTGCTGTTTCACAGAATTCTCCCTCCCACTTCAGTGTAGAAGCAGTAGATAGCGCGCATCCCACCGCTGACCCACCCTGACCTTGTGTTTGTTCATACTGCATACATGGGAGCGCCAAGCAAGCCCTTCTGTGACCTGGATCTGTTAATATTCTTTGTTTGCTTTTAAGATATTTTAAGTGTTGCACTCTAAATTTAATTTCATTGCTCCTCGGGTTCAATGACAATAAAGTTCATAAATGCATTCAGCAGGCATTATTGTTCTAACACCTGCGTACTCTCACATCTGTATCACACTACGTGCACAGATTGATCATTACACTCATGTTAGTGGCACAAATATCACCATGGTTGATAGAGCTGTTGAAATGATTAATTTCAACAGCTAAGGAAGGAAGGAAGGAAGGAAGGAAGGAAAGAAGGAAGGAAATGAATATTACCCTGCTCTCCTTTAGTCTGTCTTCTTCTGCCACAGCTGGGATGATTTTCAGTGTGATGGAGCCCTGCGACTGAGACTGATAAGAAAGCAGGAGAGAAACCAGGTCACCATCAGCAACACCACATCAAACTAACACTTGCAATGCTGTTGCTCTTTACCAGAATCTGACTAATTTCTTCAGGCCTTTTGTGAGTGATCAGGCTCCCGTTCACCTCTCGGAGCTCATCTCCTACATGGACCAGACCTAAAAGCACACACGTTTCAACCAACAGGCTGCTGAGCAGAGTGGAGTTCTTTTCCCATTGGCAACAAGTCAACAACATCCCCATGGCGACAGTCAGTCGTTTATAATCTGGAAATATGCAATTTTGTGGCCATAATCTCAAGGATTTGATGCCTGTTGACAGTTCAATGGGTCACAGTTTAATCTCTTCACTGCTCTCTCCATGTAGCTGCTCTGATGACATCAACGTTTAACATATAAGAAAAAAATTACTGTACTTTGCTGTAAAGTAAATTTTAGATTATTTACATATGGCTCCTTCTTGCTGTTGTTCCGTTGAATGTTCATCTGTTTCCTAAAAGGACTGAAAGATTTAAAAGCCTCACCACTGCGGTCAGCTGCCCCTCCCCGCATAATTCTGGCGACGATTACAGCTCCTGTGGCCTCATCTCTACGAATTGTTGCTCCCTATTGAAACATAAACAAATAAAAAAAAAAACAGAAGTTTCAACACATTTCTAATATTCAGATCATTGAGCTAATAATGACTGAGCAGAAACAGAAAAATCTTTAAAAATCTTGGAATATTACTGGTTAGGATGTGTCTTCACGCTGCAAGATATTTTTCTGAAAATGTCAAGTCAGAAGCTTACATCTACTCATTTTCATTTTTACCTTTTACTGATGCATTTTAGTGGATTTTTGATCAGTGCATAATAATCATATCTTGTAATGTCAGATTTAAAAAAAAGAAACAGGGTCACAAGGTTGATGGCTTTTAGTAGCCATCAACCAGCTTTAGTCATGAATCTCACTGGATATTGGACCGCTCTTCTTGGCTGAATTAGTGAAATTCATTTAAATGTACTGGTTTCCTGAAACGACCCGGCTTTTAAGCACAGTGGGTACATTTCAAATACTTTTCAACTTTGTTACACTTCAGGAACATAATGTTAACTTGCAAATAGACACATATATTATACCTGTATATATACAATATATCAATAATATAACATACATTATATTATTTATACTGTCCTTCCCAAAGCTAATTATGATCCATGTTTGGGATAATTGTCCAGCTGGAAGATCATTTGGTGTCCAAGTTTAAAGAGCCTAGAACAGGGATCTGAAACCTTTACAATGTAAAACGCCCCTTTCCTCTCAGTTCTAACTCTGAAGCTGAAATAAGACAAAAAAGGTATACAAGACCATGTTTACTGCAATTGTTGCTCGTTTTCCTATTGCTTTTGCCACAGATGAAATTACAAATTCACAGTGGCTTGAAAAAGTAACTTAAATTTGATTACTGTATGGATGTGTTAGATTAGTTGTTACTGAAAAATTGGTCATACTAGGATTAACACACCACAAAAGCTTAGTTCATATATTTCTCTGTCTATGTCGAAAGATGCAATGTCATTTTCCGTCAATGAAAGGGCTCCTCGACACTTCTACAAATGTGATCAATTTAAGTTCCCCCTAAGAACCCATCACTGGTATCTGCACATCTTCTTGCACATCATTGTGGTCAATGCTTGGCTCCACAACAAACGTGCCTGCAAAGCTAAGGGTGTCCCAGAGAAGGACATGCTTAACTTGAGACGGTTTCAGGAAAAGCTGGACTCTGCTGTCATTCTTATTGACACATGGAATGGACATGGAGACATTGTGACTAGGGGCGGATTCCTTTCAATTTTAAATGACTATTTAAGCACATAAGGATTATTATCTTACAAATACTAAAGTGTAATTAGCTTAAGAAAATCATTAATTGCAAACATGTTTACCTTTTCTTTCATCATACTCTTAATCAATATATTTAATCAAATACCACTCTATATTAATGATTTGTAATTCAGAAATTATGACCAGCAATTTAACCATTGTATAAAGTCATGCATAAGCAAAACAAAGTTAGACACTTTCTAGATAGGAGAAACATCCTTAATTAATAGAACATCTTCTCCAAATAGGTAAAACCACATATGCTTTTTTGTTGTTTGCTAAACTGGAGTTCAGGCTTTCGCTGCTCGGAGCAAGATTTTAAATTTTTACAGAAACTCACCAGAGGCTCTTTGTTCTTAACCAGACGGACAATTTTTACGGACTCTTCCTCAAAGTCGTCGTCCAAATCTTCTGGCAACGGTGGGAGAACTGGGTCAAATTTCTTCTGAGCGACGATGTCGTGAGCTGATAGCACTGCCTATACGATCCAGACAAATTAAATATGCATTTAAGTAGACCAAAGAGTTCTGGAATGCTGAGGCTCGCTGTGGCAGCATTGTGAAGTAGCTATGTTATGTCAGCTGTTATTTGTTTTTGTGTGCACTTTTTTTCATATTTTCTTTTGGTTAAGGCCTTGCATATTTTTGGAAAATTATTCCCTCTGGTTTTGGATGGTAGCAGCTGAAAGCATTTTTGGTTTGAATTTATATTTCTCTTGGACAGCTCTTATCATGAGCACAAACTAGGAGCAGCTGATTAGTGTCTCGAACGCTAATATACTACCTTAATTATGACCCAAAATCACAGAGGAATTGAAAAAGAGAAATATGCTCTGCTGTCAGGAAATTGATGTTTTAGCTTGTCATAATACTGTCATACAGCAACAGTCTTCAATCAGAGGGGTCTTCAGATTTGTCATAATACTGACTGCTACCAAAGATCCTTCCTGCCCATAGCATCAGCAACCACAGTGACACTGTGACATTACTTGAATGATTAAAGTGACATTTAATGTCCCCATGGGATAAATAACGTTTTATTTTATAATCAAATGTTGAAGCATAAAAATAATAGTAATAAAAAGTAATAACATCCATAGTATCAACAGTCAGCCTTTTTTAAAGCTTGTTTATAAGTAAATGTGAAACTACCTTAAGGTGGGGTGTGTTCAGCAAGAGAAGGAGTTCTCGCTCGTCATCCTGCAGCGGTCCACCCTGAAGCTCTTCTGCCAGCTAACAAGCCAACACAACACTTATTGCTTTTATAGTCAAGACTTAGGCATATTTTGAAATATTAGTGTCATACAAGAAATCAACATCGCAATTTGAAAATTGTTTGGTCAGGAATTTCACTGCACCTACATCTTCTGCCAGACAGGAGGCGCTGTGTAGGACTGGAGTGGGGCTGTACTTTTCATAGAGCTTTAGCCGCTCATGAATCTGCAGGAAAATAACAGAAACTAAACAGATAGAATGGGTCAAACAGACAAATTAAAAGTATCTATTTGTCTTTTTTTTAAATCAGAGATTTAAATGTTGGTGTCACCACAAAACATTTCATTTTGGATCTTTTTTAAGACAGAATAAATTCCATGACATGTCAAAAAGGTACTTTGATCAGATGTGGTATAACTGATGGTAGGTATGAACTGGAGGAGACTGAATGCTAAAACTGAATCAAAAGTAGCTTCAAACAATTACTAAAGGATTTGTAGAACACTTATGCAACACAATTATTTTTCCTGTTACATTTTTAATGTTTGTTTTGTGTGTTGTTGATATTTCAGTCAGACTGAATAGAAGCATCTATTTCTGTTCTACAGTGGGGAAACTCCGGGGTACCAGCAGAAATGTAAAGGTAAATGGAAGCAGGCAGATTCAAACTAAGGTAAAAACAACATAAAAAAAGAAAAAGAAGAAAGAATAATTTACAATTAAACTAATTTAAAAAATGTACAAGATTTTCATATACATACACAACATACTATTTACAAGAAAAAGGTAAACTGTAGTGCATCAGGGATGAGCAGGGCAGTAAAACGTATTCCCTTTGGTGAGTGAAAGTCTAACAGCTGCTGGAAGAAAGGATCTGTCATGACACTTCTTCCTGCATTCGAGATGCAGCAGTCTGTCACAAAAGGAGCTTTCAATTTCTGCAACAACTTAATGCATGAAGTGGGAGACATTGTACAACAGTAATGTTACTTAGCCAGCTTGTTCTGATTGAATGGTACAAAATTATAATTATTATTTTTTTAACATTACTAAATCCTGGAATTTAACTATTGTTTGTACTGTGCAGCGAGCAACTGTATTTTCTTTCATTACATATCTTTTTAAAAAATGACAATAACTTAGTTACTAGTTGTAATTATAATACTTTTTAGAAACAGGTGGTAATTTGTTTAGCAGCAAGGAGTTTTATCAATCATAACATATTTTTTTTTGTCATAGAACTGACTGATTCAGACATTACTGTCAACAACAGGCACAAAAAATGGAAATGGACCATTGTCAAGTCATTTCTGCTATACCTTCATGAGGTAACCAATACTTTTCTCACTGAAGACGTCTCTTAGGAAGACCAGGTCCTCTTTGTGGTTGGCATCAGGGTGGAGCTGAGATGTGAGAATGGCCAGAGTCTCATGCAACCCTGCAAATAGTTAACAAAAAAACAAACAAAAAACATACCATTACGAGCATTCGTATACATTTCCTTCAAAGTCTAGTTTTTAAATGAATGGAAACTAGTCATGGTACAGCAGCTGTCTTTTTGTCAGCAAATGAAAAGTATCTAAGCATGTAAACAAACAGTTGCAACATTTATTTTAGCCTACCTGTGTTTGCCGAAATGATGGGCATGGCTTCAACCCTTCAGAGGAGGATAAGGAGATGGAGAGAATAAGGAGGGAAAGGAGAGCTTACCAACTTCTCTGTTTTCCTCTTATCCTCACGTGTGGAGAATCACAGAAAACTATGGAAAAACCAAACAAATACAGCATATAGATCATTTTTATATACGATTACATTAACAGCACATCTCTTCCTATTAAAATTAAATCAGACTTGCATGGTCTGATGACAAAAACCTTTTCAGTTACGATGCTGAAGGGCACAGCACTGCAGGTAATTTCGAATTAAAATGCCATCGAATGTAGGATAATGGAGAGAAAGGGTCCCTCTGACGGTGATCAATGGATTCAGTAATGCCGAAGCTCTGCTGTAATTATTAGCTGTTTTACTGAGGCATGCAGCTAATTTCAAACTGATACACTGGATAAGTAGAGGTCAAATAAAGCTGGGCACTTTAGCCTCGAATTATATCATCAGGGCAAGATACTAAGGTGGTAATAATAGTCATTCTTGGTTAAGTGGAAATAAGTTGTGGCAAAACGATTTCGGACACACCACCTTGCCGAGTTTGAAGTTCGAATATGGTGTCTGAACTTTTGTTTCGTTGGTTGATATTTTTTTGTGTGTGTAAATATCAGGCTAAATTTTTTTTACTTGATGAATATTGATGTAATGTACGAAACAAGGAAAGATCTTGCTAATGTGATTCCTAATCAAAACGCTTGACAAAACAAAATAATTAAAGTATTGAGAAAATCCGGATACAAATTAGATTAGAATTCTCAAATAATTACACAGAAATAGAAATTCATTATTTGAAAATAATCATTTGATAATCACTTTATTTCTTCCCCTCAAGATGATTTCCCAGCTTGTCCTACTGGGATGAGACTATGCATTTAACTGGGGCTAACTATATTATTTGGTTCAGTTTTACAAGTCAAATTCAGGTCTGATTACTGCCAGAACTGCACAATCAAGAAATTACCAAATAAATAACTGTGACAGCAAGAAGTAGCCTAAAAGATGCCAAAAATCTACACATTATGGTCCATTTGAAGAAAAAAAAGAACAGCTGAGAATAAAAGGAATAGACTTCTGACAATCAGTCTGGAAAGGGTTTCAAGTATATTTCTAAGGCTTTAGAAACCCCTCAGGAACACAGTGAGTGGGTTGATGTGTGTCTAGTTACATTTGGTATAACACTAATGCAGCATCTAAAAAAATTAAAATATTTTGATAGTTCTGAATGTTGCCCATGTATTGCAAAGACAGTACTTTCTTATCAACACACATGATGCAATAGGCTAAACTTTGACTCGGCAGCTTCTTATATAATAAAGCTTTAAAGGTTATCACAACTTTTTATGTTTACTTTAAAAAGTTGAGAAATGTATTGATCCATTCTTAAAATAAATCCTCCTCCCAGCACTGCCAAATTTCATGCATTAGATTATTAGTGAAACTGTATAATAATAAATCCACCAATATCAACCAGCAGCAGCAAGCTGTAGGACAGCAGCCAGCAGGAAGTGTATGAATATCCCCAAACGTTTATACCTGAAAAAGCTTTTATAACTTTATTAACAATTCACACCTATTGATTTTCTCCTTCAGCGAGAGGCAGAGCTGGTCTGAAACTTAAACAGGTGTCAAATCCACTAAGGGTAACATAGCAGCTTAATTCATGTTGAATGATATTTTTACTGCCTAAATTGATTTTTTTCTTCTTAAATTTAAAATCAATGGTGACAAATCATGTAAATATTCTTTTGAGATGTAGTGTGCACACCCTTTTATACAGGATGAGCTGAGTGGCTTATGCTGGCAGTGGACCAGGTAATTACCATTATAGAGCTACTGAGAGTAGAGGCAGACTACCTATTAGGCAAAGGTATGTAATTGGCGTGGGTCCCAAACACTTTAAAAGCCACTTGATGAACATTTAAAGGAGACGTTTAAGTTTTTTCAACAGTGTTATTTAAAACAAGCAAACAAAACAAAAAAAGCTTAAGCTGCAATGACATCAGACTGCCAAAGGGAAATGGTTGTAATAGTGAGTTTGTGAGTGTGAGACACAGTAGAATTTCACCTGATAGATTGTTGCATTTCTCTCTTTGGGAGCTTTTGCCAGCGCCCCAAAAGAAAAGCAGGTAAACAGCCAATCATGAATGGTTGCCATAGGAAAAAAAATATACTGTGTGTGCTGATCAGGGTTATAATAATTTTAAAATTTTCATTAGTTTTAGTTTTTATTTAGTTTTGACTTAAGATTTCAAATTATATTTAGTTTTAGGTAGTTTTTACCATTTGTTAGGTAATTTAGTTTAGCTTTTTGAAAATGCTTAGTTTCAGTTTAGTTTTTATTTGTTTTAGTTTTAGTCTTTTCGTTAAACAAGTTGTGTATCCGGGGAAAGACAAAAAATAAATAAAATTATAACAAAATCTCAGAAAATGTTGCTTTTTTAAAAACTGCATTGACATGGGCCGGATTAACAACCATACAAATCAGGCAAGTATAAAAGAAATATGACACACAATAACAGCAGCTGTGCATTAAAAAGCCAAACAATTAATGCAGGTGATATAGCTCTATAAAAACACTGAATGACAAAACAAGGAAACAACCAAGATATCTTAAGTATTATGATGCTTTTGATCATTTTGCACATTTGCGCTTTCTCTCAACCTTTACTTATATGACGCTCGGCGGACCACGGCAACACAGATGACTTGACTGACTTATTGGGATGATGCTGTACAGCCAGTAAAAACCACCAACAGCCAGAAACTAGACATAGAAATAATTATTCTTCTTATGAGGCACTGTATGAAACGAAAACTAAACACATTTTCTAATTAAATTTCTTTCGTGTTAGTTTTGTCATTCCAGTTTCAGGTTGTTTTGGTTTTGTTTCAAATTCTCATTTTTATTTTTATTTCAGTTAACAGTTACTTCTAGTATTCGTTATTTCGTTCGTTTTCTTTAACGATAATAACACATAATAATCAGCATTTTGGAATTTAATGTGTTTGGGACACTAGTACTTCTGCTTTAGCTACAGAAAAATCAAGACGTTTTGGATCGGCAGGGCGATAAAGTTGATGATCTCAACAGCGACAGTGAGGGGCTGCTTCCACCAAGTACTCCATCTTGCAGAGGATTTTAGAGATGGCAGGTTTGCTCCATTTTCTGTTATTTACTATCTTTATTAGTCTCAGATACCATCTTGCTTTGCTTTTTAATTAATGCTTTTTTTTTTAATCTTCATCAGCTGCTATCATTTGTTCTTTACTGATAATCAGCTGCGAACAATGCTATAAAAAAAAGAAATTAGGCTTTTGTTGCTGTGGTTTGCACGATGCTAATCCTGCCCTTAATAAAAGTTTCTAAAATTCATCTCTTATAAATTGTTAAGAATGGTGCTGCTTCTGTTGCATCTGATGATTTTCTGCGGCTGGTGTTTCATTTGGCTGATAAGCTTGGTGGGAAGATGGCCATTCTAATGTGGTGGTGTACAAGGATGAGCACAAGTGCTGATTGTCAGATAAATCCAGGGGGCTGCTTAGTGTTGTGCTTCCAGCGGAACCTGCTTTAAGTCCTTCTGATTTCTTAATTTTATGTTTTTGGCCATGATTTTTTAAATTCTGTTCAAGTGTGTTTTAGTTTTTGGTAGGAAGGCCTCTGCTTTCTGTTAGGTTCAGTCTCAAAGGTTCAGTTTTGACGGTATTTAGTCAATTAGAGTGGAAGTTCTAGGCAAACATAGTTTAATTTGGCATTTATCAGCATTTTCGGCCTGATTCAGTGTTAGCTGTTCACACTGATTGAATACTGAACATTCTGTAAGTTACTAAACAGAACTTTCCCCCTTTAGTTAATTATACACTACATGTTATTTTCCTGCATGAAGAATGTTACGTTATTGTGGAATTGTAGTCATTGTCCAACTGTTTGAATACTGAACTAAAAAGGGAAATCTACTGGTAAATCAGCTCAACGAAGAATTTGCTTCATCAGCTGCCACTACGTGCAGCCCATTTGAAACAGCATCTAAGTTCCACTGAACATGTCATTTTGAATTTCCTTGTTTCTGAAAGTGTCCTGTACTAATACACGACACTGATACAAACTATTACAAAATTTAATGTTTCTGTGAAAGGAGTTTTTTTCCTAACTAAGGATTTGAAAACGTTTAAAACAACAGCTGTAGAGGGACTTATGCATTTGTTTGTCTTGGGCCCCTAAACTGCTAAATTCACCCCCGACTGAAAGGGGTTGGTTGAAGGTGGTAATTTGGTTGTCCGATCAACATGTATTTTGTGGATCTGGCGTAGGCTTCTCGACTGTGGAGATATTTTGGGGTGTTGCTGTGGCCGTATTGGGTACTCTGGTAGTTTTTTAAGGCTAACTTGTCCTTATTTCCCCTAAATGGGTCTTTATTTCTGGTACGCAGTAGAGTGTGTCCCCTGTGCTGGTTGGAATCTGCCAGTGTTGCATCTAATCATTAATCATGCTTGTGGTCTTCATGCCAAATATCTCAAAACCTAGTCACGAGGAGGAGTGTGTCTGGTTTTGTTTTATTGTCGATTTTTTATTGCAAAGAATTAGAAGGCAAAGTCTTTGCCATGTAGTGCCGTGTGGCTGTATTGTGACAATATGTTTCTGTTGATGCCAAGTTCTTACACCAGAACACTGTGCTGCAAGAAAATAAGCAACATCAGAGGATATAATGGTATACATGTCTGAAAATTAACAAAAACAGGGCCTTTTAGACGCCTCCCCTGTGCTCCTATTGATTAGACTGACCCGAATGAATCCCTATACAGTTTGACTTATGTCCCCACTGTGATTGCCATCTGTGTGAAACTACTCCTATGAGTTATGACCTTTAACCTCTGTCAACGACTGAGCCTCAAACCATACATCAGTAATACTCCCTGACTGATTCAGTCACTTGAGCATCTTTAAAAATTCTCAGTTAGCATACATGTACTAAGGTGGGCCCAGTTTAAATATAAAGCTGGAAACTATGCAAGCAGAATATTGCTTTATTCAATGTATTAGATTCAGAGACAATAAACATTTTACACTGTTTGCTCCTTGAGAGGATCGATAAATGTTGTCAACGTTTCAAGCTCTAGTGATTGCAACCCTTTTGCACTGTTCAGCAGAACAGTCATACTACAATGTAGTGTGACTAAATATGTCTAGATCCACCGTCATTGTAGTCTGGGTTGGAGTGAGATGGGCGTTGAACGGGGTACATCCTGGACAGGTTGGCAGTCTGTCACACAGCAACAGAGGGTAAACAACCATGCATGAATTCACACCTAAGAGCAATTTAGTGACACCAATTAACCCATACTGGAGAGAGCCAGAGTACCCAGTGAGAAACCATACATACGTGGGAAGAATACACAAACTCCATGCATGAAGGCCCCACAGCCAGGATTTGAACAACTGTGCCAACGTTGGGCGGAGACGTATTAATTTTTCCATCCTTGTGCTATATGTGGATTTTTAATGTCTGCCATTTGAGAAACAACACGTAATCCTTTGGCTTTCAACTGTTATTAAGTGAATAAAGTGGGATTTTCAACACCTGTTTATACCTTCAGTGCTTATTGTGATGAAACGTGAAACAGAATAATAGGCTATGAATAGCTAATAATCAAATAAAGTTAATAATAATAGTGTCTGGCTGCCAGATTTGGATAAATCCCTACAACTTAATGCATTTTCAGTTTAAAGTTGGCTCCTTATTTTTGTATGTATATGGTTTTAATAAAAGAATGCTTTAACATGATAATTGTCGTATTGTTATTAGAACATTTAACCAAAAATATGTTGCCTTTAAAAAAAGTGAGTCAGTTGAATGCACAGAATTCTTGCATGTATTGGCGCATGGTCAGGATGGTACCACCTCTGCCTCAATTTGAGCCGGGAAAAACCCTGTAATGACTTGTAAAAAAAACGTTTAGGCATATTTGACTCATCACTTGTTTATTGAACTGAATCTGCTGATCTTTTTCTAGAGTGAACCCTTCAAACAAGTCAGTTACTTTTTCAGAAAATATATTTCAAATAAAGAGAATGTTGATTATCACTATCCGATTCAATATGATCCGGTTTGAATTAAAAATCGGTCAGTGCTATTAAAAACGATTTTGTCATCTGTTATCTTAATTATATGCCTGTAATTAAATGACTTAACACTGGGTGAGTAACAGCTGCTTACAATTAGCTTTTATCTTTAATATGATATTTAAAAATATCTTTATCTTTAATAAGAAACCAAAACTGTATTTGAATTGACAAATGTGTATTTTTTTTGGAAAGCTAAAAGCAGAAGTCCTATTTACACATAGCAAATAAAACCTTTTGTTGAGTTCTAGGATATGGTGAGAAAAGCAACTTTAACTTCTAATTTGCATGATAGAAATATACTTCTACAAAATCGAGCAGAGAGAACAATCCCCTTTTTCTCCACTTGGCACCAAACATGGATCAGTTATCCAACAGGATACCAACTAAGGTACACCAAGGCTCTGTGGACTGCAGGTCTGACCTTGCAGGTTAATTCATGTTTCCCCTGGTTGAAAGAGGAATTAATAAGAGAGGCTGAGTGGTGTAGAGGTAGAGAAGCCACCCCATAAAAGGAAGCCATCAGTCCTCAACAAAGCCATCATGTTCTGCTTTTTTGTTTGAAATTAAGGTGTTGATACTTTCATACTAGAAAAAATTAAACACAAATGTGCATAGGATTTTTTTTTAGTTTGATCAGCACTGAACAAAGAACCTTTTTTTCTGAATTCCTTCTTTTCAGTTCCTAAAATCAATTTGATATTACCATATGTCCTGTAATTTAAAAATGTTGAAGGTAAATAACTGAATGGAGATTTAATCTGAAGTTGTTCGATTAAATAAAATAGTACAACCATACATAGCCAGAGTTTAAAGATATATATATATATATATATATATATATATATATATATATATATATATATATATATATATAGCCAGATTAATTTAGTTCAGCTCAAAGCTTGTTATGTACCTTATTGCGGATGAAAGATGTGTTTGCTGACAGTTCTGCTTCAGTCCATCTGTCTTTTTCTACTGTAGCTGTATGAAAAACCATTAATATTCCTAAATAGTTAGGAGAGTTAAGTGATAGTTGATAGTCCGTGTCCCTTTTTAAAGTTGCGCTGCAGAACATTGCAATGCGCTCTGAGCTTGCACATATTCGTTCAGTACACATGCGTACTGATCTAACAGGTCCGTACTGAAAAAACGTCTACTGTTACACCCTTACTTGATACTGTGACATTTTAACTTATATTCATTACAGAGTGACAATCTCTTTGCCTGCTTAGCACATTCCTCGAGTTTTTTGTGTTTGTCCCTAGGAGTCTGGAATCCGACTCTCTCCAATCAAGCTGTCAAAAGCAGCTTAACCCCAACATCATTCTCTTTTTTCTCTCCCTCTTCTTACTCATTAACTTGAGTTACTTATGGCTTCCATGGACCATATGGTGCTCTTATTTAACTTCTTAGATTTAGATGAGAGTGCTCACAGTGTATTCATGACTGCAGATTTCAGTGACTACAACAACACTAAAACAGAAGAAAAATGACAGTAGTGAAGTACTATTAGCTGAAAACTCGTCTTTAAAGACACAAAAATATCACATAAAGAGCTGAGAATCATATTTATCTGCGCCATTTCTACATTACATGACTTCCATGAACCGCCTGAGGTGGAATCTATACTCAGTAAATCAGCTTACATTAATGTGGATCACACATGTTGTTAAACTAGAAACTGGCCAAATCTCCAAACATTGCAAATAGATAGTTTAACCAAATGTCTCTCTCTCCTCTAGACTCGCATATAAACATGATGCACGCCACCTGGCTGCCAGACTCGTTCGCTGCTGAACGGCTCCCGAGAGGAAGACAAAGGGGAGGCCGGGTCACAAATATGCTGCTGAAGCCATCTGGCCATCACTATGTGTGTGTGGCGTCTATCCACCACTTATACCACCCACATGCTTCATCTGACATAGATTTTATTCCCATATATACTTTAGAAAACAAATCTCTGGATATATACTATGCTGAATAATCCCTTAATTCTAAAATACCTGAATGTCTTTTCATCTTATTCACAAATGTTCATAAATCAAAATTTATGTCAAATTCTCAGTCCCCAAAGTAAACTATAACAGTAATAATCATATTACTTGAAAATATATATTTGATAACAATTAATCTATAGCTTAGATATTAAAAATAATAATTTGCTTTATTATTTTCTTATGTGAGATTTTGAAGCTGCTTAGATAAAACACCAGACAGAAACTAAAATGCAGTGCAGAGGAGGTCAGGAGCCAGACGGCTCTTAAGAAGCTTATAAGAAAATCACTTGAAAACACCTTCAGCACGCCCCAATTTGAGAAGCAGCCGGATGGAGGATCAGGCCAGCCTGAGCTCTCCCTGTTGGAATAAAACTTGTCTTTTGTATTTGAGGGAAGAACTCCTAGGTGATATCCCAAAAAGCACTACAAATCTCTACAGGAAAATCTTTCTATCTTTCATGTCAGAAGAGAAATGTTACAGAAAGTTGAGGCAATGTCCTTTTGGTCAGGAAACCAAATAGAAGAGGTTTGACTCCAGGATGATGAGAAAGTATCAATAATACAGTCTAACAATATCCAGTGAAAAGCTATAAAAGGACACAGGTGGATGGGCTAGAAGACTACAGGTGTGGACAGCCTCCTTCGCTCCAAAGGAGACAAATGAAAGTTATTTAACATCTTATTCTCCATTTGGGATTCTCCAGGGACTGGTCCAACTAACTGGTGTGGATACTCAGCTATTTAACCTCTTGGAGGGCTTTTACAAGACTGATTATGTCATTGGACCCTTAGTGCTCCACGTCTTAACGACGGTTGTTGGCGTGCCACCTATTGGTGGAGGTTAGGTTTCGGCTTCATTAGTGCCCACTGTTTTGATGTGCTTTTGTCTAATTTATATATTATATATATATCATAAAGCGACTTGTTCGACGCACATACACAGATGATACATTTTTAACCTGAAGCTCGCAAAGCTTGCCTTTCTCTGCTGGATGTTTTAAACACTCACGGATCGTGGTTGGCTAGGCAGCGTCGATGATGGGCAACGTTACTACAGTGAGACGCTCTGATTGGTTGAGCCTAATTTTACGTGGGGGCGGGTCTTAGAGCCCATTGGCTACTGGGGACATGATCGGCATCGGGTGAAAGAGTTTATGTTGACATAATTTCAGCCCCAGAACAGCATATGTTGTTGGCGCCACCTGTGTCGTCTCTCCTGTACCAGACATTGGGATGGCGGCGGATGGACAGTTATCTGCGGTAGGTTTAGTTTTTTTGTTCTATGGAGTACTCCATATGTGTTCATGTAATGTTTATGCAAGTTATTGAGCTACTGAGCAGAACTGTCAACTCCCGGAGCTCTATAGCTGAGAAGTTATAAAAATAAATTGGTCAAATCTTTAAACTTTTTTGGAAAAGCCAACATATAACATGATGTTTTTTTAAATACTGATTTAAAGAAGCAGAAAAGCTATTTATTTTGCACATCTCAGGTTTTCAGGGAATTGGTTCCACACGGAAACTGAAAACCGCCTGTCTTTGTACAGTCCCAATCCTTTGAACACTAGCAAGCAGGTCTCTGATGACCTTGAGTAATCTACATGGTTGATACCTTCCTGAGAAATATACATGGTTCATACCTCCCTTACGGACAACTCTGAAAGGAGTGCCTTACAAACAAAAAAAGTTTCTTCTCACACAGAAATATAAAGCTGAGTGCCATCAGCATATATATGCATGATAAGAAATGTTTTTTCTATTCTATAATCTGAGCCAAAAGGAACACTTTTTGAATGAATGAAAGTGACACAAGAATGGAACCTTGAGGAACCCCATGTGCATTTTATCAAAGCAAAAATGTTGTTAGGTCAACCAAGTAAGAGCTCGATGAGTCAAACTGTTTCACTGACTTGTTCAGACAGTCGGTCTGTATTTTATTGAATGAAACTTAACCCCTAAATTATTTGCATTAGTATGGTAATTTGCACTAATTGCACACACAAAAAGGGGAAAAAAACACTACTTCAACTATAGTTGCATGAACTTTGTATTCCCTATACATCTACAAAGTTATAAATACGCCGCTATAAACATCTGTGTCTTCGGTTACTTCTAATTAAAACCACTAATTACCTTCAACCATTACCCGCAAAGAGCAAATGAAGCCATGAATAGCTCTAATTAAAATGTCAACCTGTAATGTACTGAAGATGGGAATTAATCAACCCAGGTGGTACACACCCCTCATTTACATACAGTCCAGTCAGTCATGCACGTTTTTTTTCTCCATACATGTGCTGGCATACCTCAATCAATTAGGAGTTTCTCAAAGCTTTTTTTTTTACATTTAGTTTCAGCGCTGATTTAGTCTCAGCGCTGCATATTTCCGCATAATTCAATCATTCCCCGACACAGAAATACAGGCTAAAAACGTGCAGAGGTAAGTGAGCGCACATTGAAAGCATCCTTACCTTGTTGAGGCTCCTCTCAGCGTGCGGTCCTCTCTCCGTCTGTCTTTGTTTCCACTCGACAGCCCAGCAGCTAAACATCCAAACTAACCGTTGTTTTATTTATTTTATTTAAGTCTCTGGTTCGGTCCGTCGGGTCCGCAGCGGAGTGACACACATTAGGGTGTATTTCCCCGCTCCTCCCAGCCCATCTGAATGAGCCGCTCCTTTCCCCCCCCCGATGTCACTCCGCTCTCGCCTTGTCTCGCCTATCCTGCTGCTGCCTTTGGTGACATCCCGTAAATTCCATGCTCACTGGGTTTTCATCGGGTTCTTTAACTCTATTGCAGTTTCAGTTAAAATATTTTATAAGAAATTTAGCGGTAGCATTTTCAAAGGTAATTACAATTTTTTCTACATACAGTCTATCTTTTGCAGGGTGTGTTAGTTGGGGGGCTGGTGTCTATTTCCAGCAGTCTGTTGGGCGGGCTCCACCCTGGACAGGTCGCAGTGCTATGTGGATACACAGAGCAAACAACCACGCTGCATACACACTCATGCCTAATGGCAATTTAGAAATAAAAAAGTAAACTAACTGTCATGTTTTTGGACCGTGGGAGGAAGCCGGAGTACCCGGAGGGAATAGAGGCATGCACAGGGAGAAGATCAATCAAAGTTATTTACAAGATGCAAAGTTCATGCAGAGGATGCCCAAGCCGAGATTTGAACCCAGGACTTTCTTGCTGCTAACTTTACCACTGAGCAGAATATATAAAACTTTAAATAGAGACAAAAAATGTGCATCGTTGCTCTCTTTGTTACTGTGGGTGACATTATATATGCAATATCTGACATATAATTAAAGTTTTTAATTCAGTGATGGTGATGGACCTGCTGCATGTGGCAGTTTTGTATGGGTTTGGTTACCGTGGTAACACATCCAGCTCAGTATCAATTAGCAACAGTCAGAATAAATTAGTTTTATTTCAGATCAGGTGTTACTGAGAAAAAAAAAGACTCGCTCTGTTGCATTTACACCTTTCTTTATCATCAATGAAAGTCAAGTGAATTAATACGAGTAAATATAATGTGCAGTAAGAGTGAGAAAAACACCTGGCCTGGGGTCTTACTGCATCGGGTGTGATCATCTTCAATGTGCATGCATGGATTCTCTCTGGTTACTCTTGCTTCCTCCAACAGCCCCAAAACATGCCTCTTTGGTTAACTGAATACTCTGGGTGGATTATTGAACCGTGAAATGCCTTATTCTATGTTTAAAATAATTCCTTTTTTTGTGTTCAAAAAAAAAAAAAAAGTAAAGCTAATCGAATAGGAAGGTCTGTTTTTTTAAAAGAGATGAACCAATCGGCTTCTCCTGGCTGATAGCAGTTTATGATCAAATCTGGGATCTAAGCAACCACTCAGGATTTGTTTTCTATGAAGGCATAAAAGAAAGAAAAAAAACATGTGGCAAGATGATTTGCATCTATGCAACCAAACACGTCCCTTACTTTTTCTGATTTTTAATACATCCAAAAAATGTGCATAAAAGTACATGCATGATAGTGAATGTTTTTACATTAAACATTGAGGGAATTTCTTTGTTTTTCAGCATTTAATAAATATGTTTAAAAAATAATAAAGATTATACTGAATTTCACTGAACATAGCCAATAAGGGGAAAGTGGACATATTTTGACCTGAGTTTTTAAATGTGAAAATTCTTTGGATTTGTGGTATAATTAGATGCACAGGGTAATACTCAGACAGTCCCCGAAGGCAACACTTTGTGCACACATGCTGTGAGTTGCATGCCTCTTTGGTGTGCTCCCCTCAAAAGCATCCCCCACTCCCTCCCACCACCTCTCTGTCTTTCTGAGTGCAGCATGCTCTCATGGCGAGGCCTCATGGGGAACCAGCAGGTTGGAAACGTGGACTGTGAATCATCACGAGGCATGAAAACACGTCTCCCACCACCCCTCTCTCAGCCTCTCCATCCCCACGGTCCCTTTCTCGTATCTGTCTTTTTCACTTGTCTGTGGTGCCGCTGCTCATTTTGCCGGCATGGCCTTAATGTGTCCAGACACGTTCGACTGTGAGAGAAAAAGGCGCGCAGAACTGTTGCTGTTGCTCTGGGATCCTTGGATTAAATAGAGGATGACAATGTGTTTCATACGAGCTCAGTGGGTCAGATACAGAAGATGGAGATCAGAGTTTTATCTGTGATCAAAAGGGATAACACCGGGGTGAGCCGCTTTTTGTGATTACACTGAAAGATAAAAGAATATACTGTATCTTTGTGTGTGCAGAGGAAAATACCAGCCACAGACGCAATCTAATGATAAAAGCAGTTTAATGAAAGATGCTTTAAGAAAATTACAATTTACAAATAGATACAAACTAAATCAGAAACGTTTCAAAGGTTTGATTTACAATGTTAACTGAACTAAACCTGTATAATTTTAGTAGTAACAAATCATCGCTTTCAGATTATTTTCATACAAATACCTTCACTAAAGTTATATTACAAATAAAGGTGCCACAAAACACTGCACTTTCTCTTTTACAAGGTGTATTAATTTCTCAGTACAGATTTCTAAACCCTGGAACGTCCTTCCGTCTATCGAGGAGCCAGAGATCATCTTAAATGTCCGAATCAGAAGGAGGATCAGGTTGGTATTCCTGCAGGGAACACAGAAATGTATAAAAATGGTGGAAAAGTTGTTTCCATCCTAGTTCACGTCACAAACAGCATCCACCACACCAATTGTCACCCGACTGTAAAGAGGTGTGAAAAGCCTTTAATTTTCATACAACTTCTCCGATTATCTTCCTGCTGTTAAAACGGTTTGAAATAATGCATTCCTAGCTCTAGTTCCTGGGTCCTTCTCTCTCTGGCACCAACATTTTAATGGTGATTGATTTTTTTACCCTAGAAACCCCTTTTTTCAATGACTTGGCCGTATGTTTTCGATCTTTCTTTGTATTATTTAGGAAAAAAGGACAGTGCCAACTAAGTTTTTCAAGAACTTCTGACTTGTTTTTTAAAATTTTTACATTAGCATGGTACCAACCCCTATACAAGTATCGGTATCAGTGCATCAAACACCAGCGATTTTATGGAAATATGTTTTAGAAAATAGAAAGAAACAATGTCCACAAATCAAAGGTTGAATAAAAAAAAATCAGAGAGGGATTGTGCTTCTGCAGTAAAGGTTCTCTACCTAAAACTTTCTCCACATTTTTATCACAGGTGGCCACACATGTGGAGAACACTGTGTTTTGTTGTTATATTAAATATTTACTTGAAATAAAAGATGAAACTTTGGCTGTCATATACATCAAAGAGATTCTTATTTAACATAAAATCTGCACACAAGTGTGTGTTTGCTCACCGTGTACATGGGATTCTGGAAAGCAACTGAAGGTTTGATTTGCTGTTGAAAAAAACATATTAAGTCTTCAATACAAGAGGATTTTACAGGTATTGTAATCAGCTTGCCAATCTGCTGTCCTGAACTTTGATGCATATCATTCACGGCTACCTTTGAGCTTGATGGAACGTTAACATCCTCTTCTACTAGACCAGCAGCCTCCTGTCAAGAGACCCATGTAGGAACATTTAGGTGCCTGACAATGAGCACTGAGGTTCGGACAGATTTACAAAAAAAATGTTTTCTTTTAATTTAAATGGTTAACAGACCAACCTCAGAAGAAATGCTAGACTTAGATGAACTTGTTCTGGGGACGCCCACAGCTTGACCATCCTCCGCATACAGGGGGTTAATGATATTCTCCTGTGAGGAAATAAACGGAGCTCATCAACATTTACAGCTTGGTGATATGACTGCATTTGCTGAATGTCTTTTTCAGACCAAAAAAAAAGAGAGAAGAAAATAGCCTCTGACAAAATATGTTAGGTATTTAAAAAGATACAATAACTATGAGGGTACAAAGAGGAATATCTGGGGTGAGTTTTCCACCTCTGAACAAGCTAAGATGTGAGTGGAATAAATCCAAGGTATAGGTGAGCAGGGGACTGTGTTTAATGACCTTGTCTGTTTTAGCAGGAACAGAGGTGGGCGTCGACCTGCTGTTAGAGTCAACCTGTCCTTCAGCTTCATACCCCGGGTTCTCGAAGCTCTTCCCCTCCGTGTCAACCATGGACACGGAGATGCTGGGAACCTGAACGAGGGCAGAAAACACAACCATATATTTACACTGTTTATTAACTTGGCTTGAAGATTAAAATGGACTTGAAAAATAAAAAGATAGAAGGACACTTTTTGTAAATATTAAGGTGACAAATTAATTACTGACCATATCAGAGTTTTGCCTCGATTCATTGTCTTCAGTTCTTGGTCCATTTTGAGTGAATCCCCTACTGAATATTAACAAAAACACAGCATGTAAAAGTGCTGATAAAAAAAGAAGTTATTTTTGTATTTATATTTATGCTTTTTTATTAAAAGTGCTGATATAGTCAAATGCATAAACATGCATAAACTGCCTTTAAACCTTGCACATAAGTCAAAACAGCAAAATTCAATCTGGTTTTACCATTCAATCAGAAAATATAAACCTCTGATTGTCCTAGTATTTTGTAGTAATAATTGTTTCATGTGCATCTGTCTGTTAGGATTGAATCTTTGACAGCAACAACTTACCTGAAGCCTGAAAAACTGGGCATGGATGGCATACTGGGCATACTGGGCAAGCTGCTCTGCAGCCTCTCCATAAGGTTGGATTTCCTCTTCGAGAAGTAAACCAGAGCAACCAGCAAGGCCACAATCACCACTGTCACTCCAATGGCTATTCCAACTGCCAGGAAAGAATAAAAAGAAGAGACATGACGAGGGTTGAAAATAGGAAACAAAAGTTTAAAAAAAATTCCCATCTGGCATTTCTATGGAAAAATCAAAACCTACCTGAAGATGCAACCACGTTGAACACGTTGGTCTGGCAATAGTCATCCTTCCACCCAGGAGGACATCTTTGGCGTAAAAAAAACCAATAAAAGCATTAGTTTAGTGGTATTGCGTAGAACAGTGGTTAGTGCGGGGACCCCATATATCAAGGCCTTGGTCCTCGATGCGGTTGTCCCCGGTTCAAGGCTCGCATTTGCGGAATGTCTTCCCCCACTTCTCTCTCCTCTAAGTACTGTCTACTTTCAAATAAAGGTAACTGTTACCACAAAAACCTTTAAAATAACAAGTTAAAATTCTGAGAAAATATACAGCATCCTTCAACTTATTGGCATCACAGTAAAGATTTGTAAAAAGAAACATCTAAGCCATAAGCTTTAGAGAGTTCTACCATTCTACCCACTGAGGTTGGTGAAATAAAACTTTTTGTCAAAGTTTCCCATTTTTTAAATCATCCATCTGTCTATAGATATGACTAAAATTAGTCAAGTTGTTATTTCCTTGTAGTCATAAAATATTCTCTTGTGTTTGCTATTTTTAAAGGTGGGGCTAAAAGAAATGAGCTTTTGTGTCACATCATAAATAGCCCCATGAAACAGTAAGTTATTCATCAGAATTAAAAGTTCTAAATCAAAACAAACTTTATTTATAAAGCACTTTTCATATAGGAAATGCATCTTAAAGTGCTTTACAGATTAAAATGACCCCAAATTAACCACATTCCTATCCCTCCCCATTAAAAACCTGATCATAATTATATCCCCCTCCCCCCAAAGCAGTCATAAAGAACATTAGACAAGGTACAGTTGGGCCAGGCTAAAGAAAACGCTGTCGAAGGAGCCATCTGCGTCAGCAGCAGCAGATCAACAGCAGCAGCCAAGGCACAGACCCAGGTGCCCAGAGGAGGGAGGGCTGGTACGGCCACCTCCACCCAAGCAATACCTGGAGAGCACCCCGGCAGCCACAGCCGATCACTGCTCCCGATGCAGAGGAACCACTGGAATAAACATTTAAATAAGACGTTAAAATATAAAAATAAACATAAGATTAACTAGCAAAACAGTTATACAAAGCTGATAAAATATAATTAAGTTAAATATGCAAAGCAATTTAAACAAAATTATAATAAGTAATAATCAGTTAAAAACTAGGCTAAAAGGCCAGAAAGAGAAAGTTCTAAACACCCTGATCATCCATCCATCCATTTTCTGAACCGGTTAAACCTCAAGGGGGTCACGGGGGGGATGGTGCCTATCTCCAGCTGTCAACGGGCGAGAGGCAGGGTACACCCTGGACAGGTCGCCAGTACATCACAGACACCCTGATCAATCTCTTATAAAATGTTCTCCAGTGAAAGTTATATTTTTCACCTTTTTTACTGTGTGATCATGCCACTGTATCAAAGAATAACTCATTTTAAAACCTTTTTTTAAATTTTTACCACTGCTTCAGATATTTGTGGGGGCAGCTGGGAAACTGAATCCAAACACTTACTTGCAAAGAGCTTTATTGTCATCAAAGTAGCACGTTCCTCCATTTTGACACTGACATGGTGGTGGCATGGTGGGTGGTGGATCGAACCCTGAACAACCATAGAAATACTGAGTAACGTTTACAGCTGGAAAAGAGTTTAGCAATATTTCCATCCCTATTAAATCTTTACCAATGTTCTTCCTGTATCTGATGCCAAAAATGTCACAAATGTAGAGGAGTTGGTTTCTTACCGGCGTCACATTCTGTCTTGCTGCCGGGGAGGAAGCTGGTGCCCTCGGGACAAGCACAGGTGTAGCCTCCTGGCCGGAGCAAACACAGGTGGCTGCAGGTTCCTTTACATGGATTAGTTACTGCATGTGCGCAAAGAAAAAAAAAGAAAAAAAAAAGGGGGGGAGGGGGGGGGGACATTAATAATCTGAAGATAAAGCACATACTACTATATTTCATTCTTAACAATGCGTTCTCCAATATATGGTCTGCGAGTGTCGGCCTTACTGGCCATGGAGTTGTATCTCTGCTGCTGGTACACAGAGATCTGAGTCAGCCAGGGTCCAGCAGTGAACAGTTTCACTTTGTCTCCGCGGCCAAACTTTTCCTGCCGGAACACCTCGCCTTTCTCCTGAGTGCTCCAGTAAACGTGGTCTTCGAACACGCACACGCTGAAGGGGTTTCTCACATCTAGGCCACACGTAAAACCAAGAACAGTGTTTTTAAATGAGGGTCAGGCTCTGACATTTTCCACATTTTCTCACTACACAAACATTTACTGCTGTGTACAATTACAAGGAGACCTACTTCCTGTTGTAATCCTCACCTATAAAAACGGCCGTTCTGCGTTGCTCTCCTGAAGGCAGAACAGACTCGATGCGGCTTTCCTTCGAGTCTGACCAGTAAATTCTGTCTCCATTGGTGAAGTCAATCGACAGGCCAGTAGGCCAACCCAAGCCATCTGCCACCAGAACTTTTCTCTCCTGCCCGTCCAACCAGGAACACTCGATCTTGGCTGCGTCCCCTCGGTCGGCCCAGTACAGCATTCTGCAAATGGACGGCAGGAATTAGAAACTTGGGTTTCATTTTACGGCAGCAGTTTCTAAATTGGTCTAATCCTACCATACCCGAGTCGAGGGTTGACTGCTACAGCGGATGGATACCCCAAATCAGTCTTAACAAGATGCTTCCTGTAACGTCCATCCAACATAGCTACTTCTAACCTTTTCACCCTAGAATCTGCCCAGTAAAGGTTTCTAGAAGAGAAAAATATGTACTCAATATCAGTGAACATTCTAGTTTAGTGATTCTGCAATTTAAGAAAAACTTCTCTACTGGTTAAAATCTTTATTCATAAAAGCGTTGATAGGCCCACTCACCTGCCCACCCAGTCCACAGCAATGCCGTCTGGTGTTGTGATGTATTTGATACCGAGGTCAACAGCAGCAGCGATGTTATTACTGCCATCATCCACTGAAGTTATATAGGCCCTCTTAATGGCCCCGGGCTCAGAGTCCTTACCAGCAACAGTAAAGTACACCATGCCTGCAAAAAAGGAAAATAAACCAGATGGAAAACTTATCACAACACAAATAAAGTGATGATCGATTCCAATATCTTACTGAATCCAGTGTTGTTGTGATCCCAGTCGTAGTCCAGAGCCATGATGCGCTCTTCCTCTTCGAGGAAGTCGTGGTAGGTCTCCGTCTGCAGGTTGAACCTCCTAATCCGAACCGACTCAGGGAGCAGCAGCAGAGGAGCAGCTCCTGATGGAGAAGTGCACAGTGCCACATTTCAACGGTTATTTACCAAAACGGCACGAACAAAAAAGTCAAATTTAATCATACATCAGAAATCTAATTGTTCCATATTTTTCTAGAAGAGCACTTCGCTCTCAGACTCCAGGTTTACTGGTTATTCCAGCTCCCAGTTTAAGTCTGTGAGGCAGACAGTCTACTTTTAAGACTAAACCTTCCTATCAAAACCTTCCTTTTTGATGAAGCTTATAGTTAGAATGGCTTGAGTTAGTTACAAGGTGCCTTGAGATAACATCTGCTGCGAATTAACTTAATTGAATTGGTGTTCAAAGTCAGCCCTCATTGCTTTTGATGTTTCTCTAGTTTGAACACAGTTGAATCAAATGAATGGTTCATTTGCAGACATTGCAACACACTGGCTCATCAAACCCTTCTCCTATCAAATAATCTAATTCAGGCCAAGAAAACATCACTCTCACCTTCCGCCTCGCACATGTTGCCATTACCCACTTTCCTGTAGCCGAATGCACACTCGCAGTCGTAGCTACCTTTAGTGTTCTTACAGACCTGAGGACAGGTGCTGTACTCTTTACACTCATCGATGTCTGCAAGAAACAGAAAGAAAAAGGTCAAGTTCTGGGAGGGCACATGCACAAGCAGGGTTAGTCAGTTTTACCCCACTGGATGTTTCTTTAGATGTTTAGAGTGGGCATGTGTGTACCAAGGCAGTTGTAGGTGCTGTCTGGATCCACCTCATATCCGGACTTGCAGGAACAGATGAAGCCAGTACCATTCAGGTTGGTGCACTCGTGCTGGCAGAGCATCTCATCGCAATTCCGATCTTTGCCGAAATCTGGATTTAAAGTTGGTAGTAAAAAACCCCCAAGAGAAATGGAATATTATTCAAGAACACAAGAAAGAAAAAATAATCAACTAAACAAGAACAATCTAACATAAATGATCCCTATCTCACAATGTTTGGGTAAAAGTTATATAAAAAAATCACACACAGATAAGTTAAGTAATTTTTAAATACAGTAAAACTGGAAAAAAATGGGTATATACTATTTGTATTACCTATTTTTATGTTTTTGTTCAAAGGTTTGATACATTTAACTAATTAAAGGAACCCTTAAAACCATTTTAAAGATGTTTTAAGATTGATACATTAGTTTAGAAAAATAAGCTAACTTCCCTTATGGTGCATTAACACAGCAAGCTTGATCAGCGTCAAGCAACGCTCATAAAGTGACTAGTTCGATGCATATACACAGTAGATACATTTTTAGGCTGAAGCTTGCAAAGCTCGTAGGCGTGCCTTTCTCTGCTGGATGTTTTAAACACTACCGGATCATGGTTGTTTAGGCAGCGTCAAGGTCGGGCAACGTCACTAGAGTGAGACGCTCTGATTGGTTGCCGTGCTGCATCAAGAGCGTTAAGATCGTCAAAAGTTCAACTAGCTGAACTTCTGGGGCGGTGTGAACGTACGATTATTCTCTCACCTAACTCATATTTAACCGACTTAGGCAAGTTACATCCAAGTTTATCGACTAAAGTTGGGTTTGGTCATTTTTGCATTGGATCGTTTAGGAGCAGGAGAAATTTAGGGCTAGTAATCAGGCAATTGGTTAAATAATAATGTGATTGGAAAAAGGTGATGTCAACTGGTGATGGCAATTATGATTTGGTAAAAAAGCAGAATCAAGGAAAGGTCTAGTCCTTTAAGAACAAAGATTGGCAGAGGATCATTAGTTTGCCAACAAATATGTGAGAAAATTATTGAAATGTTTAAAAACAATGTTCCTCAAAGAAAGATAGAAATTAATTTTGATATTTCACCTTCAACAGCAACATAATTAATAGATTCAAAGAATCTGGAGGAATTTCAGTGAGTAAAGGATAAGAGCGCAAGCTTAAGCTGAATAACTGTGATCTCCGATCCCTCAGGCAACACTGCATCAAAAATCGTCATTTATGTATAAGTGATATCACTACATGGGCTCAGGACTACTTTGGAAAACCTTTGTCAAGTAGCACATTACGTAGCTAAATTTACAAATGCCAGATAAAACTGTACTGTGCCAAAAGGAAGCCCTAGTTAACAGTGGGCTCAGAGGCATCTGGGATGGATCATCAAACAGTGGAAAGATGAATCAGTATTTCAGGTTTTGAGAAATGGACGCTGGGTACTCCGGACCAAATAAGAAAAGGATCATCCAGACTGTTACCAGCAACAAGTCCAAAAGCCAGGGTCTGTCATGGTAGGGGGTTGTGTCAGTGTTCTTGGTAAAGGTAACTTGACTTCTTTGAGGGCACCATTAAAGCTGAAAAGTACTGAGAGATTTTGGAGCACATTATGATGCCTTTGTCCAGGGATGCCCATGCATATTTCAAGAAGACGATGCACAACCACATTCTGCACACATTACAAAGTCCTGGCTGCGGAAGAGGGTACATGTACTTGACTGGCCTGCCTGCAGTCCTGACCGGTCTCCAATAGAGAACTTGTGCCGCATTTTGAAGAGTAAAATACAACAACAAAGAACCAATACTGTTGCCAAAAATTAAGACTTGTTTACAGGAAGAATGGGCCAAAATCTAAACTAAAACACTGCATCACTTGGTGTCTTCAGTCGCTAAACGTCTAAAGGGGTAAAGGCTTTATTCTTCCAGCTTTTTTAAGTGTGATGCAATAACCTAAGTTGGAATATGTGTTCATTTTGAAAGAAATATAATAAAATTAACGAGGAACACATAAATGATGTGCTGTTGTATTGCTGTGAATGTAATAAAGGTCAAAGATAATTTAACAACATACAGTTTTCCATTTTATTTAGATTTCACATACCGTCTCACCTTTTTCTGATTTGGGCTTGTAATTCCAGTCTTGTAGTTGAATTGCCAGTTAAGCAATTGGATCACAAATGGCTGCCAATAACTAACATACCTACTGTGCTGGCAATAAAACCCAAATTATTTTAATCTAAAATATTTTGGGACAGAAAGCTACCTTTGTTTTTTTGTTTTCCCCAAGAACAGACATAGAATAATTTGAGAGGTTTTCCAGAGTGCTTGTGTTACTCACTGCAGCCCATTTCATCTGTACGATCTCCACAGTTGTCATTGTGGTCACACACATAAGGCAGGGGCACACAGTATCCATTGGTACATTTGAACTCCTCCAACGTGCAGGGGGGCAAAGTGGGCTCACGGCCTGTGAAGGACACACAATGAAATAATCGAATACTTTCTACATACCGGTAGTCACTTAACACCACACTATGAAGCCAATGGCTAAGAAGCTACAAATAAACAACAGTTGCATAGGATACAGTAACATATGACCAACACATTAATTTCTTTTCCACGAGCTAGCCAGTAATGTCAACCCAGCCCCTAACAATATAATCTTCTTTAAGAATAATTTGATGGATATTTAAGCCGATTGTGCAACATTTTCATAAAGTGAACTACTTTCTTATTATCTGGATGTTTGAGGCTTTGTGACCCGTGCGATCACTGATTTTACATCGGGATTTCCCGTTTCACTGACCTTGGTTCAGAAAAGGTCAGAGCATTAGTTGGGTTTAGACTAATGCCTGGCAATCTCAGAAACGTATCACAAATCTGTGAATGGTTACATTTAAAGGACAAAACAAATGGACAACGACAGTTCTGCCCATTGCACTTAACCCGATTTGAAATTTGCACTTGTCCACATTTGCAAGTTTGCACTTAGGTTTTATTTTGATGTGCTACTGTGGTTTATAAATGCAGATGAAATATGCACTTTGTGTTAAGTGTGTTTTTGAGTCGTACAGAGGTCTTCCTCTTCATCGCTGCCGTCTCCACAGTCGTCCTTCATGTTGCACAGCAGCCCTGCGTAGATGCAGTAGCCGTTGGCACAGCGGAACCTGGCTGGCATCTCACAGGTGATGTTCACTGGTTGGAAACAAATGTGATCACATAGAAATCTGACTTTACCTGTTTTTTTTAAAGGAAAAACTGTTTAAACCACAAATTTCACAATTGAACATCATAATTTACTGTCTGAACATGCTTAAATTTTCATATTTTTTTCTTTTCAATTGAGCTAAGGCTTATAGCTCATGATAAACAAATTTCTTTTCATTTCTAAAGTTCAGAAATGAGTGAAACAAAACGTATGGAGAGATGAGGTCTCCAGCTTGAGTGTGGGTTTAGGGTTGATATTTTAACGATAACTTGTTCAGTGTGTAGGAGTTCAAGAAAAGCTGTCTGGAAGCAGTAGCTTGGAGACCTAAAAAAACAGCAACATACCTATGGATTTAAAAGCTCTCAACAAGAGCTGTAATTGGGCCTTAAAAGTTGGGCCCGACCCGAGAGAGTTCAGCCCAACCCCGAAGGGTATGTTTTGATTGACAGCTTATTAAAGCCCGAACCCGATTACAGCCCGACATTTTTTCCGCTAGAAAAAACTTGCACTGGACAACTAGTCTGGCAGGTTTTCAATTTACTGGACAAATGTTTGAAATTCCAATCAAATAGGCATGTTATCTGAAGCTTAAAATGATAAATGAATAAGAATAATTTCAAGTTGTGTTGATTTATAATCTTTTTATATTTAGTCTGCAGCTAAATGAACCTTTAACCACTTAGTTTTGTTGCGTAAAAGTCTGTCTCACCTGCGTGCGTTACTGTGTGCGCTCTTGACCGCTTGCTCTAGATTTCAGTAGATGTAATCTGACTTGTGAGCATCAGGGAGCTGCTATATAAATGCAGGAGACTTCTGCAACTTAAGCATTTTCTGTGAGAGCGCAGCAGTCGTAGCATGTTTTCTGTTTTGATCTGAGAGGGGGACACCCACTGCCACGCCACTCAAACTATAACATTATGTTAGTTAACTGTTGGTCTTCTTACCTCACCATTTCACCTGGTCCTAAAAAAGGCACTTGAAGCTAATGCTACATGACATGGTTATGACATGGTTCTGAGGGAAGTCAGACTTTCAGATCAGATTTTAAGTACATCTGTTGTTCATTTAGCTTAGCACAAAAATACAACTTGAGCTTTTCTGTATTGACTATAAGAGCCACATCAGGGATGGAGTACTTGAGTCCTGACTTTAGTCATGTTTAACTGACTTCTGACTTGACTCAAGCAGCTTGGTGATGACTAAAACTTGAACTTCCAACTTTAAGACTCGGACTCCGACATGTGAAATTGCTCTTGTTGGAATAGTATGCTAATGTTAGCCTGTTATATTGGGTCAGTATAATGGACAAATCTAATAAGTTTCCTAACCCTTTGCAAATATATGCTTGAAATGTCGATTATGTATTGTTTTCCCATTGATTTTAAACATTTTTATAATTTTGCACATGCTTCAGTGTTAGCTTAGTGACCACATTGAGTCAATTTTTTTCTTTAAGTAAACCTTGCATGGCTGTCATTATTATAGTCTTTAAATCTACAATCTTCTTATTTTCACTTGCTTTGAGGTTATAATAATTTGACTTGGACTAAAAGATTATTTTCTGGACTTGGACCGTAGACCTAGTACATAGTACTATTTGACTTGGACTTTCACTTGGAATCGAACACTAAGTACTCAAGAGATTGTAACTTGATAAAAAAATTGGGCCACATATTGATTCAAGACAACCTCTTTACAAAGGTTTGTGTTTTAAAATCAAACATGTGCTTTGAAAAGCTATGAAAAAGCTGGCAGGTTTGAACATTTTGGTCATTTTGGTTTTCAGGGTATTAAATATGAAGCCACTTGATCTTTAAGCAAAAAGGAAAATTTGAAGATCAAAATAAATAAAGTAAAACATTTAACAGAATATCATAAGACAGTAACAATGGTATTCTGTTTCTCACAGCAAAGACTGAGGACTTCATCAGAGCGATCCCCACAATCGTCAACGCCATCGCACACCCAGCTGTGACTCACACACAGCCGGTTTGCGCACTCGAACTGACTTGTAGGACACCACCGACCTCCTGGGTATCGAGTAGCTGGAAAGGTCAGAAGAATAAGGGTTAAATAATGAGTTAAAAGCATAACCCAAAATTAAAGTGAATGTGAAAGAGTTTCAGTGAAAAGATATTGAATAAGCTCCCATTGTATCACTTAAATACATTGTTGCTACAATTCCACAGAGAAACACTTTTTGAAACTTTTTAGTATTTAAAGATCAGTTAAATAAGTAAAAAAAGGAAAAGAACTGATATGCTACTAAGTATATTTTATTTTATGCTATTTTAGCTCTTAAACATTCAAGAATTCACAGCTGTGTAGAAACAGCTTTTCCATTATGCATGTTCTGTTTAAATAAAAAAGGATTTTGATTTTACATTTCTGTGATCTTATTTACTACTGAAGCAAGTTAAGTTTGTAGTCATTAAAGGTGAAATCCTTAAAGAGACTCATGCTTACTTTAATCATAAGGAAGTTAACCATTGGGTTACACCACCACAACTTGGCTATTTTAAGAACCATTAATTTGGAATAATGATAACCATGAAGGCCTGGCGTGTCATTGTTTGTTTTTGTGTTTACTTACGACAGGTAGTCTCGTCAGAAAGATCCAGACAGTCTGGCCGGCCGTCACACTGCAATGCAGCGGGGATGCAGTGACCGGAGTCACACTGGTAGAAGCCTGGGTGACACGTCAGCAGCTCTGAAAGAGAAAAACGCTCATATCATGGTATATACACATTTTCTATTTCTGAATTTCCGAATTCTTTTCTAGAGTTAAGTTTATAGTTTTATACATGTTCCATTACTTTCTGGACACCTCAGTACACCCTGAAGATGGTAGATGTGTGTTGTTAGATAAAGGTAAAAAACCAAAAACTATAAATAGACTAAAAGCTGTCCAAAGACCAAAGACTGTAAAATGTGCCATATTTTTATGAACGAGTGTGTCTTGATCTCTTGGTTCTTATTAAGTCAAAAACTGTGCCAAATAAAAAAAGGTAATTTGAAAATAAATGAAAATGTGCTTTTATTTTTAGAAAAGTGAATAAAAAAACAGTCTGGAAAGAATTAGTTGCTCGTGCCTAGTTTTTACAGACCTGGAAAAGAAAAAAGGCAAATTCAACACCTTTCAACTCTGTGCAGGAAGCCTGTTGGAATGGAAAGCTGAAACAAAAAAAATGCAGTGGATTTTAAATGAACTGCATACTCACCGCAGTCTCGTTCATCTGAGTTGTCTCCACAGTCGTTGGTATGGTCACACCGCCAGCTACCAGGGATGCACTGAGCGTTGTCGCAACGAAACTCGCTTTCGGTGCAAGACCTTGGCTCTGAGTGGGGGAAAAAAAATCAATCACCAAGGAAGATCTATCTACAGCCAGAGATTTAGCAGCCTATAAAGAGCAGAGCAGCTGATTCACATAGTACAAAACTTAAAAATAAGGAGAAATAAATAAATTGGAGAATGAAAGGTAAAAAAAAAACTATTTTTTTTTGCAGAGTTTCAACAAGGGCCGAGTTAAAGCATAAAAAAAATCTGAGACCTACCACAGTTTCTCTCATCTGATCCATCGCCACAGTCGTCGGTGCCATCACACTTCCATCGTATGGGAACACAGCGGTGGTTGTCACAGCGGAAATCTCCCAGAGGGTCACAGGTCAGCTCCTCTGTTGTTTCAACACATGGTCAGTTTACTGCAGTGTTGTATGAATGTTAACAGTGCAGGAGTCGTGGTTTAGTTAATCAGAAAACCCAAGTAACTCTTCAAACTAATGGATCCATTTAAACAACAAGAAGTTGACAAAGTTGTTATATTTTTTCATGGCTGATTCATTGTAAACTTGGATTACATATGATGTGAACCTCCACATAAAAAGAAAAATGGTGAGAGATTTGGACTGACCGCAGCCTTCCTCGTCACTGTTGTCGAGGCAGTCGTTTGTGCCGTCGCAGCGGGCCCACTGAGGAATACAGCGGTAGTTTGTCTTGCAGGAGAACTCTGTGTCTTCATCACACTTGTAGTCTGGACCCACTGAGGAGAGACAGAAATAGACGAGAGATGAGATCTGAGGAGACGGGTGAGGACGAACGTGCAGAAACTGCAAAACGACAACAAGGAGATTAAATCAAGGCAGTCAACCGAGACGCCTTGTTCTTCTAAAACTCACTGCAAACTTCGAACGGCTCATCCGACCCGTCTCCACAATCGTCCTGGGCGTCACACACGTAGCTTGAAGGCAGACAGCGGCCATTGGCGCACTTGAACTCTCCCGGTCGGCAGGTCTTCTGGACACAAGACTCTGCATCCTCGTCGCTGCCATCTGAGCAGTCCTTTACTCCATCGCAGTGCCAGGACACAGGGATGCACTTCTTGTTTTTACACTGGAACTGGTTGACCTCACACCGATGATCACCTAACACGAAACACACATCACGAACTAAGTTCTGCTGACAATCTGACCATATTAAAAGCATGTAAACAAATTTCAAACTTCAGGATGCAAATAAAGAATCATCTCAGATTAAATGTTTTTTTTTAAACTATATTTCCTTCAATTATGCATTTCATTCTATTTATTTATTATTCACTGGTTTATAAAACTGCCATACTGCAGAGAGCAGCGTCTTCATCCGAGCTGTCAGGACAGTCTGGATGGCCGTCACAGAGGAAACCGGGGAAGGTGCAGTTGCCATCCTGACATTGGAACAGGCCAATGGGGCAATATCGAGTTGGACAGGTCTGAGGTTCGTCTGAGCCATCGCCACAGTCTGATTGGCCGTCGCACTTCCACCATATGGGCACACATCTGTTAACAGAAAAATGCACAAGGCTGGCAAAAAAACCCTCATAAGATCATATTTGATAAATAACCATGACTCCAAATTATTCTCCTACAAATTAATTTCATTTTATGTTATTTAGCAACATTTTATGGAGAAGTTTAATATTATTTTTTTTATTTGATCATGAGTTGTGAGCTAATACTTACAGCTGATGGCTTAAGCAAAAGTGTAATAATTTAACTTAATAAAAATATGTAATTACAGTGTTAATAATTCAATAAGTTATTCAATACAAAATCGGTTAATCAAATGTTGAAATCAATAATTAAAGCCTAATGTCATTATATGTTTATATAATCTAGAATTATTTCAGTATTTATTTACTTTATGTCTACTTTGCCAAAGTCCATGATGATCTAAACTGTACAAACAGAACCCAGCATTTGAATGGCTGTCAGGCACAACCAATAACAGACTAATCACCTCCTAAGCCCCACCCACTGAATTTTGATGGGAAAGGCTTACAATAGTAAAGCATTTTATATAATTAATCAAAATATGTAGTATTATTTATCAATCAAATATTATAATATGTAACTGTGCTAATAATAATATAATTTCATGCATTTAAATAACATAAATAAAAGATAAATCAAATATTACTTTTAATTTAATAATTATAAATATAAGAATACATATATATAAAACTATAATATAACTATGTAATTATTTAATTTTTTACTTTTAAGTTGTTGAAATATATCTAATTTATTGTATGTGCTTATTACATTTGCTTGACTATGAAATTTAAATATATAATTAACTTTAATTTAACACTACATGAAGTTTGTTCAATTGTGTCACCTGATTGATATAACTGAATTATATGTGACGTTAAGTAAAACATCATAGGGATATTAGTTGGTAAAATAATGGTAGTGATTTGATACCATCAGAGTGTATCAAATAGGAATAGGTGATTCCTACATGAAACGGAATATAAATATAAAACATAGAATATAAAACATTTCCTATCAGACTAACTTTTCATTGTCGCCACAGCGGAACTGGGTGCTGGAGCAGTCTGCCACACACTGGATCTTAAATCCCACAGCCAAGCCAATGAAGTGATCTGGACACTCGCAGGAAGCTTGCTGACCTCCAGGAGCGATCAGACACAGATGGCTGCAGGTCAGGTGATGTGAAGAGCAAGGATTCTCACCTGGGGAACAAAGTCATAAAAAAAAACTAAGAATTTCTGTTGCAGTCTGCATGGACACTGAAAATAAAAGCATGTACATATTAATTTACTTCTAGGCTGCCTGTAGGGGTGGTGGATTCGGATGTCGTAGGGTCTATGGGTGTTGTTCCCCATGACGGTGCGCTGCTCGCCAGTATACTTATGTGCTCTTTCTACAGTGTGAGTGTTCCAGTCCGTCCAGTAGATCCAGTCTTCGAACAGAGAAGCACCAAACACGTGGGGAAGGGTGCCTGCAATGGCTCGGTGTCGGTTCTGGCCGTCCATGTCTGCAAAGCTAATTTATTTAAACGAAATGAGTCAAAACCTGTATTTGCAACCCCAAAACGAAAACACTTTTTTGTCACGCCACAACCAGGCCCTGTAAAGCAGTTTCTTTCCGAATCTGTTAACTCACTCCAAAAAGTTAAGATGTGAATCAGCAAAAAAGATTTTGTTGGTGGTGTAATCAATGGTGAGAGCATTGGGCCACTCCAGCTTGGTTGTAATAATGGCGCTGATGTTTCTTCCATCCATGCCAACTCTGCCGATGTACGCGTCGTCACCCCAGTCTGTCCAGTAGAGCCATCTAAGAAAAAGAGACGTAAAGGAGAATTTTTAAATGAAGCAAAATGTTTAGCATCACTTTGACTCATTCAACTACGCTTAAACTTGTGCAGATTTTGTGTGCTTGTGCATGTCAGTACCCATATTTCGGGTTGACGGCCACAGCTCGTGGTCGGCTGACGAAATAGGTGTCGTTTCCGTTTTTGAAGTCTCCAGTCACCAGCATCTTCTGGTAGCGTCCATCCAACTCCATCACATGAATCGAGCTGTAATAACTATCCACCCAGTACAGCTTCCTGCAAATTACAAAATATTTTTACTTTAATACCAAACTTTTGTACATAACCTCTGCTTTCAAGCTTTAAACTTAACATTGCTTCCTTTTCACTCACCTTCCCACCCAGTCAACGACAAGGCCTTCGGCTCCTCCGATATTGTGATCCACAAGTGTCTCCCTGCTGGTGCCATCGAAGCGCATTCTCTCGATCTTCCCTGCACCCACATCCAGCCAATACAGCCATTTGTCGTAGTCATCGTAATCCACCGCAATCACATTGGACAGCCCCTGCAGCGCGATACCAGATTTTGTGCCGTCTACGTATGTATAGCGGATGTAGTAGCGGTTGGCGTACAGTATGTATGAGGGGATGCCGCTGTTCTGACGGCAGGTGCGCCTGTCTGGTTCGCGGATGTACCCGGGAGCGCATTTACAGTGGAACGAGCCGACGGTGTTCTCGCAGATCTGACTGCACACAGAAGGCGTGCTGATGCACTCGTTAAGGTCGTCGCAGGCTTTGCCGTCGGGCATGAGACGGTAGCCTGGGTTGCAGGAACAGTAATAGCCAGTGAGGGTGTCTGTGCAGAGTTGAGCGCACTTGTGGACTTGTGGGTTGAGACACTCATTGACTCCTAAACAGAAGGAAAAAATTAAATTATAGATCAGTTTTGCATTGAAAACATTTAAGAAAAAAAAGTTTCCTAAGTTTCCTAATCTCTTGGTAATTAGTCAATAATCACTTCGATAATAATGATAAAAAATGTCAGCTTCCCAAAAAATGTATGTAAAAATATGATGATGTTTTTTGGTTGTTTTTTTTACTTTTAACATACCGGATATTTTTGTCATTTAATGGTCAGTATGTTTAAATGGCTTCACAGTCTTCTTTTATTATTAGATAAATGAATAAATGACTACATTATACATATACCCATTTTTTAAACAAACACACTATTGTCTAATATGTTCAGGGACCCACATTTAGTACTACTGTGTTGATACACCCTTGGAAAAATCTTTAAACTGAGGATTTTTTCTGCCTGCTTTGAATGAGAAGATCTGGTGGACAAACATTTTATTGCTAGTGGCCCAAATTAAGATCCTGGAATGAAGATGTGTATGTTATTATAAAAGTGGTGATTTTCGTTGGATTTTTAATCCCTCATGACCAAAGGTGTTGCTAAATCATTTAAGGTTGATTTAACGAACTGAGACCCTAATTCAGAATTTCTTTCTAAATGACATTTCTCTGATAAAATTTCAGCTACATATTCAGTGAATAAATTCAAAATGGCTTGAAATGATGATTGATTTTATCAGGGTAAATCTGCTGCCTCTAAACGTATCCTGTTTAGGTGACAACTTTAACGTAACATGTAACCCAGTAAAGTACATTAGCTTAACTGACTCACCACAGCCCTTTTCATCACTGTTGTCCTGGCAGTCCTTCTGCTCATTGCAAACCTTATGGAGGTCAATGCACTCTCCGGACTTGCACATGTACTGCTGAGGTGAGCAGGTCGGGTGCGGGGTGACGCACAAGCTGTCGGCCTCGTCCGAACCGTCCAGACAGTCGTTATCTCCGTCGCAGGTGTAGGAGGCTGGGATGCATGCCCCATTACCGCAGGTGAACTGGCTGCTGCTGCAGGTATCGTATTCACAGTTCAGCTCATCGCTGCCGTCTCCGCAGTCGTTCACTCGGTCACAGCTGGGTGGGGTGGGGTAGTTAGATTTAGTTCCTGCTAAATAACCATCCCCTGTTACACTTCTACAAATGTTTCACACTCACTGGTATGGGATAAGGATGCAGAGCCCGTTGGCACAGGCAAACTCGTCCATATGGCAGGTCCGGTTGGGACAGTTGTGGAGCTCATCGGCAGCATTGGCGCAATCTTTCTCCCCATCGCACACAGAGTTCAGTGGCACACAGCGAGGGTGGCCCGGATACCAGGTTGGACAAGTGAATTGGCTGGGGCTGCAGGTGCGCTCCCCTATAGGAAGTAAAAAAAGATTGGCATCTTCACAAAGAAAGACAATACAATGTGTGCTTCAAAAGCCTGACAGGTTGTAATTCAGCATATTAAAATGTTACCATAAATCTTTTTTTTTTACATTCTATCATGGTACGTACGACAACCAACTTCAACGTATTTTATTTGGATTTTATGTAACATGAGCGGGGGCATCTCCATTCCTCAAGATCTGATGTCTTGCGTGACCCCCTGGTTCAACTGACCTGATTCAGTAAATAGTTCAATACAAGACACACAGAGAGGATTTTTACAGACTGAGATGGTATTTCAGCTATGTTAAATGGGCTGAACTTATATAGTGCTTTTCTTGTCATACTGACCAGTCAAAGTGCTTTCCACATTCACCCATTTGCACTCACAAATACACACACATTTAAAAAAAAAACTGATACAGAGCTCAGGCAACTTGGGGATAAGTGCCTTGCACCGGGGCAAATTGATATGTGACAGGAGGAAGCTGGAATTGAACCCACAACTCTCTTTGTAAGACAGCTACTCTACCTACTGTAGTACTTGGAATAGAAACATGTCTAAAAAAGTTCAGGACGATGGGTCATTAGGAAAGGAGTCATTCACTCGTGAAAAAGACTTCTCGGTTCTTTACCCATAAATTTCAGTGTGAAACGAAAATCATTCATTCAAATTCTACTATTCACAGATATTTCCCTTTGTGCAAATAAAGTCAGCTAATGAGTAAATAGTATAATTTCAAATCAATTCAGAAATATTTTATTGAAAATTAAGTGGTGTTGTTGCTTAGTCTCCCACCACATGCATGAAGATGTTGCTGAGCAGCAGAGTGCCTTCAGTGACAGACTGCTGCATCCTAGGTGCATAAAGGTTTTCCCAGCTCCTTCCTCCCTGTAGCTGTTAGAATCTACAACCAAAACTGCTTCCAAAAAAACACAATGATATTTATACCTCTGCTGTAATTTGCACTATTCGGCTCACTTAAATAAAATTTCTGCAGCTGTTATTTGCAAATCTGTTTTTTTCTACGTTTTTTTTCTATTCTATTCTGTAAGGGTTTGATGTAGACCTTTATTCATTGCAAATTCATGATTATTAAGTTTGGTATTAAAAATATTTTAAAATATGCAATTGTAACGTGACAGAATTAAAAGATGGAATGGGGCCAGAATACTATTCAGGTAAAACTGCTGCCTCACCACACTGCAGTTCTGGGGCCTCGTCGCTGTTATCCCAGCAGTCATTGTTGCCGTCACAAACCATGGACTGAATGATGCAGTTCCCGTTGCTACATGTGAATTCATTTGGAGCACATGTTCTGACTATGTCCTCTGCACAAAACAGGAAAAATTCCTTCAAATGACATTTCAATGTGACTCAAAAACATAAAATGTGATGGAATATATATTATTCTTGCAAGTTAATGTTTCTTGAAAGTGCAATAAAACAATAAAATAGTTTTTCAATTTTCAACAAATGCAACAAGAGTTACCGCTGCAATTGCAAACCATTTTTAAATTCCAATATACTGTACATTAACAAAACAACTGTAACCATAAAAAAATTAATGAATTCTCTAAACAAATTATTCCCTTGGCTCAGATAAGACAACCAGGCTAAATCTACTAGTTATGGGTTTTGAAAAATGTTTTTTTAAACAAAACAAAATAACACTTTCTGAATAAGAAAAGAACTCTGTCTCTAAGAATGTGTTGACAATATATAACTTTTTTTTAATCTAGTCTCTTTGAGCTTATTTGAATTTATCATGCATTTAATGGATATATTGTTTATTGACATGTCCAAAAAGGAGTCAGAAAACAACTATATTTTATGTTTAATATAAAGAAGGTTTACCACAAGAAGGAGGTTCATCTGTCTTATCAACACAGTCAGGGATGGAGTCGCAGACCCATGACTGAGGAATGCACTTTCCGTTATCACAACTGAACTGATTGGCAGCGCATGTACGGCCAGCTGCAGGTGTGACACACAAAGACAACCAACTCAGCTTATGAAGCCAAATATCATAAAAAAATCAAGTCTCTAGAAAGGAAGGGAGTTTCTTTCATTTATTTATTTTTACCACAGAATAGAGGATTCTCATCGCTGTTGTCACCACAGTTGTTATAACCGTCACACAGGTTTTCAGGGAAGATGCAGACATTGTTGTGTTCACACTTGATCTGGCCACCTGGACATTCCCGGTCAGCTAAAAAGGGATGAAAGACACCATAAGATCAGAGCTTCAACACAGACTTAATTTAGGTGCCGTAATAGTCACAATACGATTCTGATGTATTTACGTAGTTGCTAAGAAACACCAGATAACCTGTAGATATATCTGTGAGTAATGACTTTTCTTTATCCAGGGTTGTGACATAATTCCTCAATATAACTCAGTACTCAAATAAGCAGAAAGAGCAACAGATGGATTACAGAATACAGGGAAGACTAGTTGGATAGATAGATGAAGAGATTAACTGACTAATAATGGATGGATGCATGGATGAAAAGTGATGCAAATTAGTGCATGAACTGAATAATAGTTGGACTGATGAATGGACTGGTGAATAGATTGATACAGAAATTAACCTAAGGAATGACTGATAAACAGATGGAAAAAAATTGATGGTTGGACATTCATCCCCTCCTTCATGTCACTCTATGCTTATCCACCCATGAATCAAACTCTTGCCCAACCCTGTCGTTACTCACGGCAGTTGATTTCATCAGATGTGGTGTTGTCTCGACAGTCGTTGCGGCCGTCGCAGACGAAGTCTGAGCTGATGCAGCGTCCGTTGGCGCAGGTGAACTCCGTGGCCGGGTTACACGTGGGGAAAGCACAGCCCCGCTCATCGCTGCTGTCACCGCAGTCGTCTGTGTAGTCGCAGACGTAGATCATCGGGACGCAGCGACCATTGTCACAGGTGAAGTCCATGGATGAACACGTGTGGAAAGCTAGACAGAAGAATTAGAGATTACAGATTTACTATTTCAGTAGAATAAGCCTTTTATATAAAACAACCCATTATTTTATACAATATATGGATGTGAACTCCTAAGTTTCTCACCACACACTCTCTCCAGCTCATCTGAGTTATCCTGGCAGTCGTCATAGCCATCACATTTCCACCGAGACGAAATACAGTTACCATTTAGACAGGTGAACTGTTCAGGCTGACATCGTTTTCCGGTGTCTTTGATGCAGTCTTTACCATTATTTGCTAGGAACCAACTCCCCTCATGAGGACACTGGCATTCTGGTCCCACTGGACCTGCAGGAAGGATTAGAGAAAATGAGAGTGACGCAACCAAAGGTAATTAAAAGTGTCTTTTTTTATTATTGTGCAGAGTGTTTCAAAGACCAACACTTTAATTCAAATGTTTACTGAGACAATAGGCAAATGGTTTAATTCGCATTAGAGTTCTTTGGGCCTAGATATTGTTATCATATTATAAAATGTAGAAGACAACAGATTAATTCAGACAAAGAAAAGTTAAGAAAAAGGCCCTTCTATACTGGAGCCTCTTTCTTCAACAACTTAATTCTCACCTGAAACGCAGATGTGACTACAGCCTCCGTTGAACTGCTGACAGAAGCTGGAGCACTCCTCCTGCTTAGAGCTTGCATAGACATGGATGTCACTGGGTCGATACTGCAATTCCTGGACCAGCACTGCAAAACCGGAGCCGTCGTTCTTTCCTGCCCTGAACACCGCACTCTCTGTGCGGTCTGTCCAGAAGATGTCCTGCTTGAACACCGTCAGGGAAAAAGGGTACTGGACTCCCTGCACGATCACCTGTCGGTTCTCCCCAGTCAGGGTGGCCCGTTCGATTTTCTCACTGAGGCAAAGCACGAATGAAGAAATTAGGGAAATTTTACTTTATTTATAACACATGAACATTGTAGACTTACAGCTCTGCATCAGCCCAATAGAGCATCCTCTCCTCATAGTCAATAGACAAGCCATTTGGTGTTTTCAGACTGTCGTTGATGATTGGGGTCCGAAAGTTCCCACCTAGCGTTGCCCTCTCGATCTTTGCTGGAGTGCCCCAATCAGTCCAGTACAAGTAACTGGGAATAAGGAAGTGAGAGAAATGAGGAGAGACTTTACAAATAATGTGCGCTACAAGTAAACATAATTAACTTTATAATAATGCAACATTTTGAAGCTTTTACCCGTAACAAGGGTCAACAATGATGCCTCTGGGGCGGTTTGCGTGAGCAATGACTGAGCGGTTCTTCCCGTCCAGTCCAATTGACTGGACATTCCGATTAGCGTAGTCGGTGAAGTAGAGACGTTTGTGGATCCAATCATATGCCAACCCATCTGGATCATCCAAGTCTGGCATGTTAGAACAAAAGGATATTAAAGAAAAAGTGACATCAGCAATTAAAAAGTGATTTGACCCAAAGCTTTGTAGTAAACTCACCGGAAGCCAGGATTACAGCAGGGCTGGTGATTGATGATATTGTGATGTAGCCAATTCTACTACGCCCATACCCCTTCGACTGGGTGAAGAAGATTCGCTTCTCCTTGAAGTCAAAATCCAGTGCCACAACGTTGTAGCCCAAGTTCACCGTCGGATAGGGTAAGCTGTGATCCGTCGGGTCCAATCTGAGGCTATTCACTGTGTAGTCAGTGGTGAAAACCAAAAACTCATCCAGACCATAACCGCATGTAACTCCGTTACTGAGGAGCGAGCCATGAGCGCAGCCACATTTAGGTTTCTGCTCGTCTGGAATGGCAAAGCAGAGCTGCTGGCAGCGTCCATTGTCTTCGTGGCAGGGGTTGAAGCCCACCAGGTTGGCAGATGTGGGCTGAACGTGAGGGTCGAAGACGGCGACATCCATCACATCATCCAAGCTGTCCCGGATTACCTGGCAACATTTAAAACATATTTGCTGTTTACAAGCAGAACACACTGAAATCTCTGTCAATTTTGGCAGCGTTTTCAAGACCAGTATGTCCAACATCTGCTGTGGAAATTATGGAGATAAAACAAGAGGAATCAGTTAAGGTGGTTCAGGCATCTGATCAGAATGTCTCCTGGAGACCTCCCATTGGAGGTTTTCCCACAAGGGGAAGACCCATAACTTGGATTATATATATACTGCCTGGCTTGGGAACACTTTGGGGTCTCCCAGAATGAGCTGGAGAGGGATGTCTGAGGTTCCCTCCTGGACCCCACAACCCAATCTCAGATAGTGGATGGATGGATGGATATTTATAAAAATCAAAAAGGAGGAATGGAAAAATGATGTATAAGAAGGTTAAATGTATGGAATACAATTTGAAAGTCTAATTTTTTTCACCTTTCTTCCTACTTCCATACGTATTCAGACAAAGGAAAAACTTAAAGGAAATTTTCCAGACTTTATAGGAACCGAAAACTATTTCACTGAAGTTTGTACACCAATCCAAATGTTGGTTTCCCTCTATTCTAACTACTAAACTGTGCTTAAAAGCACAAAATACTATTTTTTGGGGACAAGAAAAAGAGTGTGTGAATATGTTAAATTAATCAAAGCCCAAAACACTTATAATAAATGACTGCAATAAAATTAACAATTTAGATTTTTTTTTAATTTATTTTTTTATGATGCCTGAAGTTCCCACTAGTTTTAAGTTTTGCTACTCATGAAAAAATATTTAAGTGGATGAAATTCAGTAACTGTCAATTCTAGGTATAATTTATGCAATTAATTTGATATTTGTACACATATTTCTTGTTTGCACCAAAACTATTGTAATGTTTTTTGCACAAAAATCCAACAGCAGCTGTTAAATTAAACCCATCACTCACTTCTGCCTGGTCCGTATTGGCTGGGTCCTTACTGGCCTGGAAAAGCTTCTCAAGCCTCTTATCCACCCACAGCATGTAGTTTCCAAAAATAGCCAATCCTGTCGGAGACGGATAGCGGCTCCCATAGCGGATGATCTGCCGCTCTGTCCCGTCCATTGCCATGCGGGAGATCATATCAAGACCATCGTCGGCCCAGTAGAGGAAGTCGCTGGTGTAATCAACAGTTAGACCCCGAGGTGACGCGAGGCTCTCGGCAGCCAAAACGGTGCGATTTGTCCCGTCCAGCAGGGCCCGCTCAATCTTGGGTGATTGGCCACCGTCCGTCCAAAACAGGTACCGGAGTTTGGGACTGACTGCCAGGTCCCTAGGCTGGTCCTCAAGACTCTTGAGGAGAACCATTCGGTGGGAAGAGTTGATGGCCAGTACCTCTAGAAATGTCTCTTTTTCGAAGGCATTGGTGAAGTACAGATTGCCTGAAAGTGGAAGAGAACATTTTCAACATTAAATATAAGGACATTTCTGCGACCCATTTCATTTTTTTAAAGAAGAGCCAAGCGAAGCTTTTTAGAGATTTTCAGATCTGTCATACCTGCTACCCAGTCTACAGCAAAACCCTGAATCCCTCGTTTTCCAACACCTGGATCGACGATACGGCTGAAACTTCCTCCGTCTGTTTTAGCCCTGAAGATGCCTTTGTATGATGAGTAGCTGCTGTTCTCACTCCAATAAACAAAGCCTGATTCAATATGGAGGTCCACTTTGTTCTTGGTGGAATAGAATGCTGTAAATAAATCATCATATCCCACCCGTTGTTACCAAAGGATTGGAAAACAAACTTAAACCAAAGCATTCAAACCATTGAACATACATCGACCAATGGGCACCATTGCCTCAGAGTGGTCCGAGCTGTTAATATGGAAGCCACGGATGTACGTAGTTGTGGCAACGACTGCAAACGATTCATACTCTTCACAGCGGGTACCATCAGGAGAAGGGTAAAATCCCGTGGTGCAGGCGCAGGTCTTCTGGTTGTCAGGTTTGGGAAGACAGAGGTGTGGACAGCCTCCGTTGTTGGTGCTACAGGCATTCGAAGTCCCTGCTGAGTCTGAGGAGAAAGAAAACAGAGAGAAGGAATTTGTAATTATTTGCCTAATGTTTGAGATCTAACACTTCTAACCAGGTAATTACATGATCGTACCTCAAATTTGAACATAATCTTCTTTCTTTGTAAAAAAAAAATGTGTCTGAGGAATCTGTCAAAATCTACCTTTGCATGGTGAAGCTACAACATTTTAATCTTTGCACGTCTAAGAGAAATGGAAATATACGTCTGTATTGACATACAGTACATTTATAACAATATACACATACTGTCTCGGGCATGGACTTTTAGGGCATGCAGGCCAGACATGCCGCTCCGCATCACCACCATATTGGCTCCGCTTTCCTTGTCCACTCTCTCAATGACCTCATAGTCCAAGTCGGTGTAGTAGAGATGGTTCTGGTAGACCGTAATCCCCCACGGATGAGACAGGCCACTAACCACTGTGACACGGGTCACTCCATCCATGGTGCCGCATTCAATCTGAGCAAACATAACAGAGTAGTTGAGAATTTGAAAAAAAAAAAAAAAAGCAGAAAAGAAAAAGAAAGGTAAAATTAATATCATCATAACAAAACATAGAGGAATGTATTACAATTTCCAAATATGACAACAATGAAAATGTATATATTTATGCTCTTAAGAGACTAATAATGTATGAAGAAAAAATAACTAGGTAAAAAAGACATCAAGACATACTCAATACTCTATAAATTAAGTATAAGATGCACTGAAAACAATATTCTAGGCAGATATTTATCACCACTTTTCTTTTGGATCTATACCTCTTTTTTATTTTTCTCTCTAAGGAGATATATGTTATGAGAACCAAAAAAAAGGAAGCAAGAGCTATAATGGAGTAAAAAACTGAACCCAATCAAATATGAAGGAATTGAAAGCTTGTTCCAATTTATGCATCAAAGTTCCTAAAGCTATACTTTGATTTTTATGAACTCAAAAAAACTGAATCTAAGTACATTGTGCTGGTTGATTTTTAAACCAAAATAATATATATTAGGTGTATCTCATGTTAAATAACCAAAATATTGCTAATACTTGTATGTGCTTGACTAGTATTACTTTACGTACCACCCCTGACCCTGACACTCCCCAGTAAAGTTTCATGGTGGAGATATCAGCAGCAATAAAACCAATGTTCTCCAGGTTCCCAGTGTAAAGATTCTTCAGGTTGCCTCCATCCATATCAGCGCTACCAACCTTTGGAGGAACACCACTATCCGAACCTTTGTCTGTCCAAAACAGTTTCCTTCAGAGGGAGACAGATTGAGAAACAAGTTGTTTGAAAGATGGCTGACATTTTTACATCAACTGTAGTTGAAGCACGGTAAGACATCTAACTAGAGCTGGGTATCGATTCGGTTCCAATTCTCAAGAACCAACCCAATCTGTTCCTATTCAATACTGATATGGGTCAATCTTATTCAAAAGTTTTTCTTTGCTGTTATGATACCTTAATATATGCCTGTAATCCAATATCTGTTTGTTACAACAAATTATGGTGAGTCAGATAAAGAAAGACAAGAAAACTGCAATTTCAAGTGAAAAACATTTTCTGTGAAATTATTGGAGAGTTTCAACATTTTAAGTATCGTTTCATGGATATCGATACAAGTACATTAGAACAGTATCGGGTCTAAGGGCCAATACCAGTATTGGTGTCGGTGCTTCCCTTGTAAAAGGAGCAAAAAATGTTAAAGAAGTGAATCGAGGTTTGGACATATAGATAGATTTTTTATGAATTTTTTTTAAGAATCTATTATGAATCTTCTTTTTTTCAACACAGCACTACATCTAACTTCCTTTTTTTTCTACTTTCTGGACAGATGCATTACCCTCCGGCTGGATCTAGAACAATCCCTAAAGGCTCTCCTGTTTGCTCTGGTTTACCAGTTGAAGCGATGAGCGTTTTCCTGTATTTTTCATTACCATCCACTCTGATAACCTGTAGAAAAGCAAAGACATTTTATGCATTTATTTATATATCTGCAAATCAAAATTACCCACAATGAACTAAAAGATAAAAACATTATTCACTGATTAAACATTTACTTTTGATTAGGAGCTTCATCTAAAAAAAGTTCAGGAAATGTGCAATAATCAATAACATAAATGCTAAAAGTTCTCACTTCAATGGTTTGGCTGGTGGGATTAGTATAATACATTATTCGGCTTATCCAATCAAAGGCTAGACCATATGGTGACCCCATGTAAGCAGCCGGAGCAAACTGAGCTCTGTCACTGCCGTTGGTTCTAATTCGCCAGATTGATCCCTAAAAAAACAGATCAAAGTAAGTGATCAAGAAAAGCATTTTAGACATACAGTAGTTTAAATTATGCATTAAATCAAATTGTTGTCATCTGTAAGTTAAAATGACCGTCAATACAGTGAAAATATAACTATCTTTGTTGATTCCATAGGATTTAGATGGGAACTCTCAAACAGATGCCGATTTTCAAACATATTTCATTTAATGTTTAACTTTTAGAAATGCACAAGCAGGATTTTAGGATGTTTGAGTTAACACAATGCTAAAGTGTCTTAAAGTAGCCACTTTAGCATTGGGTATTGCATTGTCCCAGTCAGAGCCCTGAACTAAACCTGATATGAATCCTGCTCTGGAAAGTTACAAGGAAAGTGTGTTAATGCTGTTAACAAGAGTGGCTCAAAATCCTTCACAGGATTGAGACATTGATAAATACAGGCAGAAAATGACTAACGAGAACTACTGATGCTAAAGATATCAAACTTATAAAAAACAGTGAAGTGCCCCCCACCCCATGTCGTAAAATGTTTTATCACTTTAAAAATATATGCTCACCTGGCTCTGCACCCAGTAGACATACTGCTCCTGGTCATCAAAGTCAATGTCTTGCCCATTGCTGATGCCAGATATGGGAGCCATGGCATTGTTGGATGGGTCAGTGGGATCCAGAGGAATGCCAAAGATCACAGAGTCCCTGACCACCATCAAGAAGGGAGAGTCGTCTACAGTAACACAAGAATGAATGTGAAGAAAACATTTTTTTTCCTTCAAATTGGAGATGAAGATATGCTCAACAGATGCAATATTTCATCAGATGTGTATCATATAATATTAGAATTTGTTGGAAACCTGCCTTTGATACAGGTTCGTTTGTCTGAATCCAGCTTCCAACCCGCCTGACAGTGGCAGGTGTAGTACCTCGGTCTTATGGTAGACAGCAGGCACAACTGTGTGCAAAGATGCTCTCTGCAAGGGTTCATGGCTTCACACACACACACACACACACACACACACACCCACCCACACACCCACACACACACACACACACACACACAAGTGCATTTTAAACCATTAATTTATTGTACTTATACTAGAGAATATGAGTAATTATATAAGGTACATACATGCTGGCTGTTTGATTGGATGGTCCATTACAATACCCATTGGCTGGTAGATATTGTTGAATAGAACAGTGATGTTCCCACCGTGGAACTTGTTCGTACTCATCACCTTGCTGGTGTAGCGCTCCGACCAGTACACGCTGTCCTCAAAAATAGTCATACCATGTGGGTGCTGGAGAACCTGAAGAGAGCGGCCACACATTTAACATGAAGCTTTAAACTTAGAAAACTAACAAAGCAACGCCTTAGAAATACTTCAGTAATTTGCAAATAAGGAAATTCTTATAAGATGTTCTGAACTCGAAAAAAATTTGTAAATTTTAAAAACAAAATAATATTTAAACAATAACATTTAAATCTGTTAGCAAAAACAAACCAGGTCACTTTTCTAAAATTAATAAGAACTCTGTAAAATGTACATTTCAAAATGGTTGGTAAATGAATTCCAAATAATTTAAATGTATGATTATTAAGTTAAATTGCGCAAGTAAACTATAAGGTTGAAATTAAAACCCTCAAAGCCTTAACCAAATTATGCACTGATCTTCTACCACTGTGTTGAATTAACATTTACAGAATGCTTTCCATTGCTGCATCCAGTAGCTTTAAGACACCAAATTATGAACAAAACAGTTCATTTTTTTAATAAGGCAATGTGTAGGTCATAATTCCGAGAAGTCTAGAAAACCTTAAGTTATTAATGACTTGTTCATGTGTTTTGCTGAGCTTTTATTGAACTTTATAAATAAGCCCAGATTTAGATCTCATGTTTCAGATCATTTGTTGATATATTTCTCTATGATATGTGGCACATCTAGCAAGTTACCAGCATCCCATCTGAAGTGGAAGCATGTTTTCATATGCTTATCTATTACTGTTTTTTAAATTTATTCACAAAGCGTTTTGCATCCCCAAAAGTGGAAACAAATCCCCCTACACAAACACTTACATCAATGTGTAACACACAATTACCTCCTGCAAAGTATTTGTCCATATCAGTAATTTATACACTTTTGTAAACTTTGATCTAAAGAGGAAACATAACCATTATATTATTGTGTTTATTATTACATGATTTAATTTGAAATCAGATTGGTAACGACTGCAGAAGAATAAAAAAAAAAGAGAAAGGCATTAATAAACTATTCTATTTCTAAAACATCAAAACATGAACTAGTAAGGCTAGACTTAATATATTTTGGAATAGTTTATACTGTAGGTGTGTAACAATTTTTCTCCTGCTGATACATTTGTCAAAAAATTGCAACTTCATGTCGGAAAATAATAGAAAACCAACTGATTAAATAAAGTCACTGTAGTGTAGAAGGGAATATATACTAAAAACATGAATAAGTTAAACACTAATTTAGAATATCAAAGAACATTATTAGACACTTGAGAGTAATCTAGCACACTTAAGAAAGTTATAAATGATATGTATGCATAAATATATAGACTATATTACAATTATTACAGAATATATAAAATAAAATACTGTAGAATATTTTTTGAAAGTTAAAAAATTTCAGATCAAATGTTGAATAGCATAGTTTTTTAGATCTCATCTTCCTCCTCTTTGTCATTGTCACTGATGACAAAGTTGGTAATGGCAATACAGCTGTCCCCCTCCGCTTTCCATAAATCATCCTAGAAGAAATCAGTAAAATATATGCAATATTAATACTGATGTTATTACTGTTAGCATTACCATGAACAATCATAAAAAGAAATAAACCTATGCAATTCAGGAATATAATAACAGCCGTGAGAACTTCAAAAACAACTCATACAGTAAATTTAGCTTGTTCATTTTTGTAAGTGGGTGATTTTTCTCGATGTATGCATACATATATAGACTATATTACAAATTTTAAACAATATATAATATCTAAAACACTTATAATACTTGTTTGGTTAAAAAAAAGTCATACAAAGTATGGCTTAGTGGAGATATAGGGTATATGTCTACAAACGGGCGTAATATTTTACTTGTTCAGGGCATATAATATGTGTTCCAATCTGGTCTTATTTTCAAGTTAAGATTTCAACAATTTAATAAACTTTCACATATCCAACACATTTATGCTGATTTAGTACAACTAGTCAACTATGTTATGTGATGGTTTCATAAACTTACCTTCATTTTGTTCAGAGATGGACTGTAAAAATGAGGGGAGACCAAGATGCATACCACCACTTTTCCAGCTCCAGAAGCAGAAGTTAACTTCTACTGGATGCAGTGAATAGATGTTCAGTAAATGGTGATGTAACTTATTGGTAGAACAGTGATTTACACATGATTTAGTCAATGCCTCCATGTTTTTCATTTCAATCCCACCTATGGTTTAGTTGCTAATTTTGATGTAATAATCACATAGATACAAATTATTTAGAAATATTTAACAACTATTGTAGAATCACATTTTCCAATGTTTACATAATATAATGCACAATTGTTATGAGGAAAGTGAACTGGTTTGGTTTGGGTTTGCATACAGATTTGTAAAAAATTGTTATGGTTTAAACATTATTTAGTTAATCATAATGTTATAATTTACTAATGTTTTTTCAAATTAAGAACCTCTTTTTTAATATAAATATAGCATTTCCTTATTTTTTAAAAATCTCTAGAATTGTTTTGTTCATTATTATTATTATTATTATTATTATTATTATTATTATTATTATAAAGTGTTTCCAAAACTTTATTGAGCAATAAACACTTTACTGTTTTCTAACAATACATTTATTAACATACCATGTCACTTGCCATGACCTGATAGCGGTTTCTGCCATCATAATCGCAGTAGTCAATATATTTTAGGTAAGCATCTGCAAAGTAGACTCTGCGTGTGGTGTAATCCAGAGCTAGACCATTGGGCCAATAGACTTTAGTGCTGACAATAACTTGTCTCATGCTTCCATCCATGCTAGCCCGCTCAATCCTGGGGTTCTGACCCCAGTCGGACCAGAACATCAGGTAAGTGCTGCAAGAAACATCAAACGTGGATAAGGATCTATCAGGGTGGTTATGAGGGTGTCGAAATTAAACAGACAATTAAGTCATTCAGATAAATAATGATAATATTATTATTTTTTTTACAAATTGAAAATATCTGCTTACTAGTTACGTGGATCCAAAGCAAGTCCACGAGGGCTGGTTATGTTTTTGTTTAAGAGGACCTTTCTATATTTTCCATCCAGGGTGGAAACCTCAATATTTTCTAAATCAGAGTCGGTCAAATAAAGATTCCGACCCACCCAGTCCACAGCAATACTCTCTGGTACCATCAAGCCACTGGAAAACACCTACATCCGAGGAACATTAACATGTTTGACTGAAAATTGTCTCATACCTTCAGGGCCTCTGTAGTTAATTTGAAAGTTCTTTCTATCTCTCTTACCTCTCGTTTTTCTGTACCGTTCTGAAAGGCGCTCCATATCTTCTTCTGTATGGCATCAGCCCAGTAGATCCTGGAGGTCTCATGGTCAAAGTCCACAGTCACAATGCCTGAACCGGTCACCACTGGACGGATCACCGGTGGTCTCATGATGACTCTGTTGGAGAGGATTTGGCTACGCTTTGCAACCAGAAGAACAGCAGCCTGTGGATCTTAAGACAAAGAACATGGGTGTATGTATATAATTCAAAGCTCCATGTAAAGAGAATACATGATTGTCACTACAATAACACTTCAGTTTATCAAACTTTGGTTATAGGACACTTTTCATGAAAGCCAGTGTAGCACAAAGTTTGCAGAGTTTAGAAAGGGAATTTATATAAGCTGAAAAAAGCACAACTTTTCTGAGTAAACACAGAATGTTTAATTCATTTGACTAATAAATTGAAATACTATCAGGATTAGGCATTGTGGAAACTTATTCGGTTAAAGAAAAATCTTTCATATATATATATATATATATATATATATATATGTGCCTCTATCTGGAGTATCTTTTGGCAATTTTCTCCGAAACCAAACTGAATAAGCGAAGATGGAAATGGTCAGCTGGTCTCTGAATGCTATTGATAAAATTTACTCAACTCTACGAAGCACCGGTAAGGGTCAACCGGGGTTTAGAAAGGGAATTTATATAAGCTGAAAAAAGCACAACTTTTCTGAGTAAACACAGAATGTTTAATTCATTTGACTAATAAATTGAAATACTATCAGGATTAGGCATTGTGGAAACTTATTCGGTTAAAGAAAAATCTTTCATATATATATATATATATATATATATATATATTATATATATATATATATATATATATGTGCCTCTATCTGGAGTATCTTTTGGCAATTTTCTCCGAAACCAAACTGAATAAGCGAAGATGGAAATGGTCAGCTGGTCTCTGAATGCTATTGATAAAATCTACTCAACTCTACGAAGCACCGGTAAGGGTCAACCGGGGTGTCAATCATGGTGATCGGGTTTCTGCTGATTGGAATGGGCAGTTACTGGAACTACCGAAAAATGGAGCAACAAAGATCTGAAACACGGTCGAGATTGGTCACTGTTCTGGAAGCGATTGGATGGCTGAAGGAACAGCTGGATGCGTTGATTCGTACTGATGGGACTCAGAACCAAATGCTGGGGGAGCTGGGACGCAGAACAGACGCTATAAGAGGCGATCTTGCCGGCGCTCTGGGACTCATCCGCAATTTGTTATCGGACTTGGAGAAACTGTCGGTGCGGATTGGGGCAACTGGAAATTAATTGGATTTGGAACTATTAATCTGGGAATTAATTTGGATTTGGAACTTTAATTTGAACTACAATTTGGCTGAATTAGACTAAAAAAGAAACCACTGACAGACTGAAGGGACAGAGAGGAATATTTGATCTCTCCCTGAAATCCAAACAATTTATATTTTGGCTCCCATGAAGACCTTCAACCTGGTCCTAATCAAATGTCCCTGAGAAGAATGTCAACAGAGTCTCCTCTCCCCCGTACACCTGCATCTACTGACGCACACACTGACATGGTTACACACACTCACATTCACACACACCGTCTCGCTGTATCCTCAATTCTCTCTCCTGCAACAGGAAGCTGGATAACAGCGCGCCTCGATGGCAGCGCGTTAACCTGTGGACTGGAGCTCATACCTGCCCATCCTTCCTGATGTGTCATTGTTATTGTCTGAATATGTGCTTAAATGTTTGTTGGTGTGGTTTTTTCTATTACCTGCGTTGTGAGTGCTGTACGGACCCAAAACACAGTTAAGCGTTTTTTCCCCCTCACCGTGGAACCCTCCCCTCCCCAGATGTGTATTTCTCTATGTTTCATAAACGGGAGCGCCGCTCGGTGGCTGCATGCCCAACAGTGACCTGGATCTGTTTGTTGTTGTTGTTGTTGTTTGTAATGATCTTGGACAGGTTGTACTGTATCTGTAAATTCCTTGTATGTGTCATACTTGTATGTGTCATACTTGGGCATTAAAGCTGATTCTGATTGTGATACATATATATATATATATATATATATATATATATATAAAACAATCAAAATACAATAAAATTCAAAATAAAATAAAATGATTTTGGAAGACAAAAAGGTGTAAAAACAACATTGACATTTGTAATTGTAGAAGACAAAAATATTTAAATCTAAAATGTATAAAAGCCAAATAAAATCACATAGATAAGAATGTAAAGATAAATAAACATAATTAATAGTTAAATTCCAAATAACTAGACTTTAATAAAATGCAGTAAAGAAATTAACTTTGCTTATCACAAAATGTCTTGTCATTACATCATGTTAGCATTTTTTAAGTGTATTTTTGCTCCATTTATTTTCTACCTGTAACTTTGCATGTGCGTCCATCGGGCTCTAAGAGATAGCCGTCGGAGCAGTGGCACCTGAAGCTTCCTCTCTCGTTTAAGCACTGCTGGCTGCAGAAACCAGGGATCAGGCACTCGTTGATGTCATCACAGGTCTTGGAATCATTGAGGAGCTGAAACCCTGGTGAGCAGGTACACTGAGCTCCAAACGGCCCCTGGATGCAACCGTCACTGCAGCCTCCGTTGTTCAGCGCACAGTCATCTTCGTCTTTAAAGAAGTACGTTAGAATTGATCAGTATTATGGATTTATTTTAGTTCTTTTTTTGTCTTTAGTGAGGCATTAAGTGAAAACTATGAGGAAAAACTCACTGCAGATTGGTGACTCATCTGCTCCATCGGGACAGTCTCTTTGGCCGTTGCACACCTTTCCTAGGTCAATGCACACCTGGTCAGTCGGGCACAACCACTGTCCGCTGGGACAGCTGAAGGGAGGGGTGGGACAGTTCTGTTCATCACTTAAGTCCCGACAGTCGTTTTCACCGTCGCACAACCAGCTCATTGGTATGCACATTTTGTTGGTGCACTGGAAGTAGTTTGCCCTGCAGGTGACAGGAGGGCATGTGTTGTGTTCATCCGATCCATCCTCGCAGTCTGGATGGCCGTCACACTCCCACTCATCTGGTATGCAGAAACCGTCCGCCTGGCACTGGAACTCATCGTCATGGCAAAGGCCCGGACCTCGAGTGGCTGCAGGTCACAAAGCAGAAAATTAAACTCCAAGCATCACTATCAGTATAGCTGGCCCAATTAATGTACAGCGTCAGTCAGAAGTTCACAAACATTCATCGTGGACATGAATGTCCTTTGCTTTAGGTTTGTAATATATTTAAATGATTCTGTTTCCCAGGAGAAATTATTATAATTCATTTAGGCTATAAATCTTCAGAAGGGCCATGTTTATCTTCTGTGACACACCCATTACGTGGTCCTGTGGAGTAGGTGACAGGCTGAGGAGATATTTCAGCTATTTGAGTTGGGTATGTTGGAGTAGAATCTAAAAAATTCTGAAACTGGGTGCACAATTTTAAATTTGTCAGCCTCATTGGTTCTTTGGTTTTTTTCTTAGCATAAAACCAGTCTTTTAAACTGAGGGTGATGGTTTGGGTCAATTGCTTGAAAAATGGACACAGATGAGTTGCCCAACAGGGCCATGATCCCAAACACATATCAGAAGTAGTTTAATCCTGAGCCTTGGAAGTTTATGAAGTATGTTAAAAGTGAAATCTATGTGAGGAATCTTGGCAGAGCATTGAGCTGAGAATGGATAACGTAACTGTAACGCCATTAAAGTCAATGAAGCTAGTGGCACGGAGACAGGAGAGGAGAAGTTGAAGATTGTTTGAGAATGCCTGTAATCGTGTACTTTCAACTGAAGGACCGGCCTAAGGCAACATTGTCAGATTCAGATGTCAGAGTTTCTTATTTACCTTCTGTATTTCTGTAGGTTTCAGAAACATCTTATGTTATATTATCTTATCTCAAGGAGATGTTTTAGTAGATGTATATGTATTTGTATTAGTTGATGTATATGTATTTGTAAATTAAAAGCTTGAATCTGAACCAGTGTAGAACAGATAAAATACTAACATGTTGACCCTTTCCTAGCTTTTAAAATCGACTGATAGTGTACATTGCATCAGCATTTCTCCCTGGAGCAGAAGTATCAAATACATGAATGAGCACACTAAATTTAATATTACATTCATACCAGTGATGAAAACTTCTGACCAGCACTATATCTGTACACATTAATTTCTCTGGTTAACATACGACAGTTTTGCTCGTCGGAATGGTCCCTGCAGTCGAACACGCCATCACACTGATAATAGGAGCTGATACACTGGTCCCCGCTGGCACAGGCAAACTCATAGGACTGACAGTTGTACTCTGTAAGGATTTGGAAAAGAAAAGGGGAAAATATAGGACAATAAAACAAAAAGCTAACTGTGGTAATTCAAGAAATTCAAAACTTTTAATAATTACAGACGCGTACCACAGTTGTTCTCATCTGAGCCATCCAAGCAGTCCCGGTCGCCATCACACACATAGTAGTTGCTGATACAGCGGTGGTCCGGGCAAAGGAAGTAGCCAGGAGGGCATGTGGTGATGGTTGAATCTGAAAATCACAAACAACGCTTTCTTTAACAGACTTAAAGGCACATTTACAAATGGACAGAAGAGTCAGAGAGACGTAAAAACAGACGAAGATAAACTTACTGCAGTTTTGTTCATCAGAGCCATCACCACAGTCATTCTCACCATCACACACCCAATTTTTGGAGATGCATCTATTGTTATTACAGGTAAAGTAGGAAGCTGAACAGGTGGATGGGACACGGGTGGGACAGTTAATTTCGTCTGAGCCGTCTCCACAGTCATCATGGCCGTCACAGCGCCAGCTGGAGTATATGCATTGCTTGTTGTTGCAGGTGAAAGCATATGGAGAGCAGGTCGCTCCTGGTAAGGATGTATGAGGCTTTCAGTTAATTTGTTAAAATTATTCAATTAAATCTAGCTACTCCTCATACACATTTACCTGTATCAGTGCAGTTGGCCTCATCAGTCTTATCTACACAGTCATAAATGCCATCGCAACGGTAAGAGTTGGGCCTGCAGCGTCCTTCGTCGCATTCAAAGGCATAGTCGCCACAGTTGTCAAGTGGAGGGACGGAATCATCCTTGATACAGTCCCTCTGATTGGCCTGAAGCTTCATACCATATGGACACCCACACACTCGGCTGAAGGAGGGAGTTGGGAAACAGAAGTGACTGCAGAGTCCATTGGGTACTGTATTACAGCGGCTGGTAAAAGCTGCAGGAGTGAAGACAGATGGGAGGTCAGCGTGTTCTTGTCATCCTAACCAGTAAATATATTTTGATTTAAAAAGATACACAAAACACCAGTGACTTGATTCAAGTGAACTTACTGCTGTGGAGGTCTGCTGTGTAAGCCTTGATGTTTAATATGCCGGTGACTCCTTGTCTGATCATTATGCTTCCTCCTGCATCCCTCTTCCTCATCTCAAATATTGCTCTAGTTCTTGTGTCAGATACATACAGGTAGTCTACAGGAGATAGACGATATGTCAGCATTATTCTTCCTAAAATACAGCACTAATGACATGTCTTTAACATAACTCCACTGTCTATCCCTTAATAGTTTATTCTTCTGCATAGTACCATCTATAAATAATTTAAACTGAATGCCTTTGGACATGAAAAAATCAGGTTAGCGACCAAAAGCATCTAAATCAAGGAGTTAAACATGTTTGATGGCTTTGTAATTGTAGAACCCAGTGGTATTAATTAAAAATACAAACCAAACTTTGAAAACTGTGACAGTTAACAAGATCACCTGAATAAACTGTCAAGGAGTACGGCTGAGTGATCTGGCCGATGCTGGTAAATGTCTCTCTGTCATTTCCTTCAATGCCAATGTGGCCAACCTGATCGAGAAGTGAATCAACCCAGTACAACCTGTCCATTCTGCAAACACACAAATGACAGTTAAGCACCTGTTGACCGCAAAGGATGAAGGCAAACATAGCATGTTTTCAAAGGAAAATGTTGGAATTGTACAAATGATCAACATATATCGTTGTCCTTACGTGTAATCCAAAGCAAGTCCATACGGCCAGCCCAGTGTTGTGTTGACCAGAGGAACAGCATTGCTGCCATCAGGGAAGGCTTTCATTATGACAGCTGGACGGTACCAGTCAGACCAGAACAAGTATCTGTGAAGCAATTAAAGAACAAAAAGAAGAAAAAAATAAGTTCTAACTTTAATATATAATTAATTGCATCCAGCGTCTTTAAAGTATTAATTCCCCTTAAACTTTTCAGGATATTGTCATGTTAGAAACACAAACAACAACATATTTGTGTCATAATTTATGTGTCATAATTGTGAAGTGGCAGGAAAATAAAACGTTTTATGATTAAATGTTAGTTTATAGCAGAGTTAGTTATAGTTTCTATAAATAAATATCTGGGAATTTATATCAAGCCCTTTCAGAAGGAATGAAGGATGTCTGTGAATACAAGTTTTGAAGTCATGTCACAGATTCCCAATTCTAAATTAGATCAAGGCTCTGTACTTTGACTAGAACTTTCCAACACATGAATATGTTTTAATTAGGGCTGTCAAACGAGTAATTAAAAAAAAATCTAATTAATCACAGGGTTGCTGTGAATTAGTCACGACTAATCCCAATTAATTAGCATTCCTAAATATGACGGAAAAATGAAAATTTTCTTTGTAAATAAAGACAAACAAGATTCCATTGCTGGTTTTGATAGGAACTTAAGAAGACAACCATGTAACTTTACATATGGCTCTTTATAAGACACACTCCATAACTTTTACACCTTAAAAACACTTGTTTTCTGCATCGGAGAGTCGCACTGAAGAAAACTATGTAACTTTACAACTATACAACTTTTAACCCATATCTCCCAATGTTCCTCCTGCTGCATTAGAGAGCAGCAAGACACAAGATGACACAAGTCAGGTAATTTGTTTCCCTCTCTGCTGTGAAAGATCTTTCCTGTCAAACTGTTACTTGGTTTGAGTCAAAGCTACTTACAAAGTAGGATTAGCCTCTAAAACCCAGTGTTGCAACTTTTCAATTTTGCGCATGTAGCCGCTGTGAATGAGGCGTTAGTTATACAGCAGGATGTACTATAGATGCTGATTTAGCCATGTTGCTACTGGATTAGTAAGTAATAAATGCTTCTTTCTGGGGTTGTGTGTTTGGTCAGCCATGATGATAACAGTTTTAGTAGCCAGTTTTACCAGCTGATATGCCGTTAGTTTGATGTTTTGTTGTATTGGCTAGCGAGTTTGTCAAACAGTCAGTATGCTGTGTTAGATACACTCCATAGAGATTTTTTTTTACAACAGTGAGGTTACGCTCCAAAGCATGAGAAGGCAACATAGGGCAAATATCTGCTAAGTCACAAAGCGCATCTCTAACCTAATCATCTTTTAGTCAGTTGCTAAGTCAAACTAACTGGTTAACCTTTTCAGAATGTAAAGCTGACAACTTCTTATTGATATTGGACAACCCTCTTCATTGGACTATCCTACAACAACACAGTGTTTTCAGTCAGAGGCTTCAACAGTTTCACTGCAACACAGACTGCTACTGTAGTGGAGGAACACTGAGATGTCTATTAAGGTACTGATTCAGGGTGGGATCACTCTGTTCATACGGGGAGTAACTGCTAGAGCACCATATAACCATTTAAACATTTAACATTCATGTGGGAGGAGGCCAGAGTACTGAGAGAGAACCCAGAAATGCACAGGGAGTGCATGAACTACAAGCACCACAAGAAAGACCTCAGGTCAGGATTCAAACCCAGGACCTTTTTGTTGCAATGCAACAGTATTACCAACTGCGCTATGCAGCCCTTGAGCTGTAAAAAAATGTGGGATATTGTTTTGTGTTCCTTGTCTTCATGATGCTGGTTATTCATTAATGTTCTCTTAGGAAGCCCAGAATTCTTTGCAGAACAGCTAGATTAACATTGAAATTAAGTTACACACTAGTCTACAATATTCACAAGTTAGCAGAAAAATAAATATACTTTTACTTCATCATGTGAAACACTCACCCAGCACTTGGATGCACCGCAATACCTTTTGGGTATCTCAGCCCAGTAACAATTTCTTTTTTGGATTTGTCTGTGACTTTGAAGGCCACCACTGCCCTGTACGTTGATGTGGTCCAGAATAAAACCTTAGAGGTCCAGTCATAAGCCATTGCATCGACAGTTCCCACTCTGCTACCGGTCAAAATCTGCTGAGCTGATAGTGTTTAAAGAACAACAGAGTAAGAAGTGCCCCAAACTACTAACAACATCTACAAGATATAACTTACAGTGGGGCAAAAAAGTGTTTGGCAGCCACCGATTGTGCTAGTTAAAAAAGATGAGAGATATCAGCAATTTTAACCTTAGTTACCCTTCAACTGTGAGAGACAGATTCTAAAAAAACTTGTTTTTAAATAATTTATTTAGAAGTTGTAGCAGAAATTGGTGAATTTGGTCAATAACAAAAGTTCACTCCAGTTCCTTGGTTGGCAATGACAGAGGTCAAACGTTCCCTGTACGTCTTCACCCGGTTTTTGCATACTGTAGCAGGTATTTCGGTCCATTGTTCCATGCAGGTCTTTATAGCTGTGATGTTTTGGGACTGTCACTGGGCAACACAGACATTCAGCTCCCTGCATAGATTCTCTATTTGATTGAGGTCTGGAAACTGGCTAGGCCACTCCAGTCCTTATAATACTTTTTACATTGCCATTTCTTAGGATGCAACTCAGCTATTTCCCCCTTCCAACACAATGAGTGGCATTTATACCAAGGATTTCTATTTTGGTCTCATCTGACCACATGGCATTCTCCCAATCTTCCTCTGGATCATCTGGATGATCTCTGGTCAACTTTAGACAGGCCTGGACATGTGCTGGCTTTAGCAGGGGGACTTTTCAAGCACAGAGTGTTACTAATAGTAATGTTTTTTTTTAATCTTGGTTCCAGCTGTCCTCAGATAATTGACTAGTTCCTCCTGTGTAGTTCTGGGCTGTTTGCTCACCATTCTCAATATCATGTGTACCCCACAAGGTGAGATATTGCACGGAGCCCCAAGTTGAGGCATGATGTTAGTGATCTTGTATTTAATCTATTTTCTAATATTTCCTCCAATATTTGAACTCTTCTCACCAAGCTTCTTTCCTATTTTAGAGTGGCTCATTCCATACTTGTGCAAGTGTACTATCTTGTTCCTGGTGTTCTGTAGGTTAGAGTCTAACTGTAAGAATGTGTGGACATGTGTCTTTATACAGATAATGATTTCAAAAAAGGATGGAAGGGCTTCTTAAAGAAGTAGTAACAGGTCTGCCAGGGGCCAGAATCCTGTCTTGTTTCTAGGTGTTAAATACTGATTTTCTGCACCATTATACAAATAAATTATTTTGAAAAAAAATCGTACAATATGATATCCTGGATTTTTTTTTCGCATTCTGTCTCTCAGAGTTAAATTGTACCATGATGAAAAAAAAAATATACAGCCCTGTCTCATCTTTTTAAGAGGGAAAACTTGCAGAGTCAGGGGCTGCCAAATACCTTTCTGCCTCACTGTATATACTGACCAGTCCCGTTGAGATTCGATTTGTAAATTAGACCTCTGGACCTGTCGTTGTAAAACACAGCCTCTTCATTCCCATCAAATTCCACAGCGGAGCCAGAAAAAGAGGATCCAAGTCCATTTAGAGGAAGAGTAATGTCTTCTTGGAGAGATAAGTTCAGAGGGATTCCCCGGATGGACAGAGAGGACGCCACCAACAGGTAGTCCTTGACCTCTGTAGAAAGAGAAAAGGCTATGGTCAGAATCGAAACATACCAAGCAAGTTCTAGTTTTTTCCATATATAGATTTATGTTTCTTGTGCTTTACTGTAAGCTAGATTTAGATTTATTAGTTTGTATAAACAAGGAAATATCCCCTTATGTCCTCAACTTGTTTTATTTTATTTCTAGCTTCTCCTTCCATATTTGTTTCATATTCCCTAAATGACTCATTTGGTGCCTGATTCATAAATGCTAAAGTATTATGTTATTAATAAATATTGTGAAGTGACAAGCAAAACTCCAAAAAAGGTAAACTCACTAAAGCAGCTTCGGCGGTCAGATCCCAGATCATAACCATAGCGACATTTACAGCGGAAGCCCAAACCATCGTTATCTGAGCGGTGACTTAAAACGCAAATATGCTGACAGCCGCCATTGTGTCTGCCACATGGATTCATAACTGCAACAAAGACAAATGGGATTGGTCAGTGGTAGCTTGGTCATCTCTCATGATTAGACTGAGTGGGTTTTCTTGTGCATGTTACAAGACCAACACATGTCTCCTTACCAATAGGCTGCACTAGAGTGTGTGAGATGACAACATGTCCTGGCCGATTGGCTGTGCGATAAAGGAATGTTGGATTGCTGCCGTTGAACCGATTGGATCTGATCACTCCCATCTTGGTCCAGTCAGTGAAGAAGACATGGTTTTCAAACACAGCCATTCCAAAAGGATGTGGAGACTGTGTTGCACCGTTGAGGATGATTTTCCTGTAAAACAGCCGCACTTCAGACGTTACATCAAAAGAAACATAACACAAGTCGCCTTTCTTTAACTACAGGTAGCAAGAAAAACACAGAACACAAAGATTACCTGTCCAAGCCACTGTATGTGACTGTCTCCACTGTGTCAAAGTGGCTGTCGGACCAGTAGACTCTCTTGGTTATGATATCTAGGGTGATTGCCATAGGTGTGCCTAGCCTGCTTTTGACGAGATCCACACGGTTACTGCCATCCATGAAGGCCCGTTCGAGCTTTGTCTTCTCCTGGCTGACACCCATGTCTGTGAAGAACATGTAGCTGCACAGAAGAGGCAAAGGTTATAAACGGACGTCATGCAACAACTAATACATCTAGGTAGCTTATAGAAAACATGTGATGTGATTAATGAATTCTAACATTGATTGCAATTAGTGCATCTTTTCTTCACCATTCTTTTATAGTTATATTTCCATAACATCCTCAACAGTTAACCATAAGCTTCAGTTTCACTCTGATTAAGATTGTGGTTAAATTTGACTAGAAACTGTGACTGTAAACCCTGCTCTTTAAGGGACTCTGTTCAGCCTGTTGAAATCTTACCCTGCTTAGGAAGATTTAATTTCAAATGATAGCTGATTAACAGGCTTTGGTTGAATGGCAATCATCTGAAGCAGGCATGCTTAAACATCGGATATATGCAGAGTAGACTGCCTTGAGGACTAGGGTCGGGAAAACCCAAATGAAAACATGTGAGCTCACCCTACAGTAGGATCCAGGGCGAGGCCATGGGGAGTCTCCAAGTTTTCAGCTACTAGTGTAACTCGATTCCGTCCATCAAAGTCACACATATCAATCCGCTCCAGATTTGCGTCCAAAACATAGAGCTTGAAGTTGATCCAGTCCACTGCAAGATTTTGGACATTTGGGACTGCAGCAGTCAGAATCTCCTTTATGTTTTCCCCATTATAGCTGGCAGAATAAACCTAAAAAAAAAAAAGATTTAAAGATTTTAAGTGAACGCACCGCACAGATGGACTTTGGTTTTGCAAAAACCTAAAAATGTATCATCGAGATAGTGATCAGATACTCAACCACACAGACCTTTTTGGTGTTTGTATCACTCCAGAAGACTAAATTGCTTCGAATGTTGTAGGCCACTCCAACCGCATAGCCTCTCCCCTGGGCCGGCACCAGCGTTCTGATAAAGCGCCCGTGTATATCAGCCATCATCACATCACCCCCATTGGTGAAAATGAGCTGTGGCAGCCCAGCTAAACCATAAAAAAAAAAACCATGCAGTTGGAAGAAGTGTACAATTTGGAGCATTTAAATTACAAACACCTCATTATGCCAGGAAAATCCTTACGTGTCCAACCATCATTGTGATAAGAGTTGGAAGCATCCTAAACTGTGTTTGGACTTACAATATGAAGCACAAAGTTTTAAAACTGTAGATGAATTGATATGAAAAGTGCCTCATGCCTATTGTTATGCAAGATGGAGGATGTATGATGCTGTTGGCCTTTTTAATCTCCTCCAAAGCTCTGGGAACCTTCTGTAGAGTGCAGTGCATCAGGAACTACTTGTGTGCTGTCATTGGATCCACAAAATTATGATTGTCGGGCATTGAAAAAATGGTTTGGTAGACACAAGGTTAACTTTCTTGCATGCTCATCTTATTACACAGACTTATATCCAACCTGAGTTTAAGGGATAAAAGCAGAAGGGAGGAATGGTAGAGAATCCCTAATACTAAAAAGCAGTTGTACCAATATCTGAATTTAAAAAAATGTACTCCTATTCTAAATGTCTTCCCCAGCAAATAAATATGTTAAAATTTTGTAGTTTTTTATAATAAAAAAATAATATTTTCAGGACCTTCTACACATTTTTACCAGGGGTGCCAGCAGGTATGAAGGGAACTTTGAATGATGTTTATGTACCTGAAACATTGGCTTTACAAATGTGACCCTGCTCCAAAAAGTATCCATCTGCACAGCTACAGTGGTGTGTCCCAGGACGGTTCTCACAGAGCTGGTCGCATATCCCCCAGATCTCACAGTCATTATAATCTGTGCAACAGAGCAAACAGTCATGTTTTATGTGCAAAAAGGGTAGACAGTGAGGATCTATAACCAGAGAACTGTGAAATTGAGCCTGTAAATTTAGCTCTTCGATGCTGACTCATGATCAAAGACTGAACGGACTGAAAGCATTTGTTGCAGACCTCTGCGTGTGTTATCATTGACAAAGTAGTTAGGAATCCACACATATAAAAAAGACATGTGACTCACCTACACAGGAGCGACTGTCATTTGCTACTATAAATCCTGCTGGGCAGTAACATGAACCACCCTGAGGAGAAGGGTGGCAGAGATACTCGCAGCTCAAGGCAGAGCACCGGTCCAGACCTGTGAATATAAACCACATAGATCCACATCAGGATCAAATCTAGGTGGAATTAATGTGTGTTTTTATAGCTTTGTTATCATCGAGGGAGAAGATAAGAGAGAACGTTAAACAAGAGGATCAACGTGACCATGACAATGATTGCTGTAATTTACTAAGAGTTACAAACCAACAAAGGTTAATCTTGAACTAAGAGTGTGGGAGAGAGGGGAAAAAGGTAGCAGATAATTATCCTGATTAGATTATGATCTTCCTAAGTGGCAAGTTATGAGTTCAAGACACCATGTTTAAAAACTTAGCACCTTGATTTACTGTCGAAGGAATGTGCTGAAACTGCACAACATTCTCATTTACACCTGGATCCCTACAGTTTATAGGTGGATGGATGAAACTTTTAGAGAGTGTTTTTAGGAATAACGTTTTGGAATCCTATTTTTTGTACTGTAATTTAGTTTTTTCCATACTCAATTACATACGAAACATAGTTTAATCATGATTAATTATATTCCAGACTTTAACAAACAGCACATTAACCTTTTCTGCTGTCTTTTTTTTCTTTTTAAATCTCTATCTAAAAGCTTACCACATGTTTGCTGTGCTGTGGTGTTGGTCTCATCTGTCGCTCCAGGACAATCAGACTTGCCATCACACACTTTACCCACTGGTATGCACACAATTGAGCCTGGGCATCCCCACTCGCCAGGGTAACAGTCTCGAGAGTCACTATCTGAAAGTCACAAAAAACAAATATATTAATACAGTAGCTTCAATAAAAATGGACCACTTTACAGAATATTTCAACAGTCCAAAACATGTTATTAAAGCCAGACTTATAGCATGTCTTACATAACAGCTGAAATACACAGATTGTATCAAAATAACCTGAGATCATCTCAGTATCCCATTCTGATGATTTTGCTTAAGACTGAAGGAGGAGTCAATTTTGAAAGGTTGGGGCCAGCATATTTGTATCTATCTAAATTTATTTGAGCGGAGGCAAGACATAAGACTATGTTTGATTCAAAAGAAGCAGCTGTTCTTACAATAGGGCCTCTGGGCAAAGGCTAATTTGTAGAGCCTTTAATTATCGCTTTAGAAGTCAACTTTTAAATTCATAATAGAAAAAAAAAACATCTAAAACAAACCAGTAGATAAGCTCGCTTATGTGTTTTTGTCTTATGCAAACCCAGCTTTCATTGTTTTCTTTCTGTATCTAATCACAAAAAGTTATTATTACAAGGGAATTGTAATGATGAAAAGTTTATCTACGTTTTTGGGCTATGTAACAGACACGTTGAAATCCAAAGTACTTAAAAGAAAAATTAGTTTGATGACCATAAGGAATGTGATTTTGAATTAATCAATGATAAATTAATTTAATATTTTATTTCAATTATAATGTATATACTTCTTAAAAGAGGCTTGAGTAAAGTAAGAAAATGTGTTATATTGTGGTGCAAGGCTGAGTTTAATTAAGATTAGATAGCCTTAGCCCTTAAAGTATATCAGTTATCATATTACAAGATACTCAAATGAACAATTGTTCATTTTTATGAAGAATTATTACACTCAAATCAACAAAACTGGACAAAATTTTTGAATTACGTTTATTTAAATATATAATAACCAATAGGGCTGGGTATCGATTCAAATTTGAAGAACCAATTCAGTTCATATTTTCAAGAATTAGAATCAATTATCCTGATCAGATCTGATTTGATCCAATTGATTCTAATCCTTTTCGATATTGATATGGGTCAGTGCTATTAAAAACACATTCTTGAGCTGTTATCTTAACTATATGTCTGTAATTCAATGACTTAACACTTGGTCAGTAACAGTTCAGTGGGGGAAACTGTATTAACCCTTTTAGACACAAGACTTAAAATTGCTGTCCGGGCTTTTCCTTCCTATTTTAGCTGTAAAAAAGGCAAATTATTCTAAAAATGTGATTAATTTCTGAATTTCTGAATTGATTGGATTTGATTTCTATAAGAATCGATTCAGAATCGATTTTTCAATTTTTTCAGCACAGGACTAATACTTGAAATAATAAAACTTAAACTATATTATTTCACAATGGCTATAAAATAGGTATTTCATTTGTCAAAACTGAAGTGAATTGGATTTTAAGTTGTTTTTTTCTACGACCTGTGCATCTCATAAACTGCCACACCTAGTCAGGTCAAACACGAACAGCACTATTTCAAGATAATGACAGATTATATCAAAACACTTATTGGGACTTGTGAAATATTTGTTTGTAAAGAGTGAAACTAGGGTTATTTTGTTTAGCAAATTGTAATTTGATTTTGAATAAGCAAACTCCTGAAATTAGACAAAAATATTTTGCAAATCACAAACTATCTTGTGTAGAATACGCAATGAGCACATTAAACCATTCTAGGTATTTTAGATTTCAAACTCCATTTGATAAAAGGTATTTCAGAAGTTTGAAATCTATTGAAAAAGTATGTCATTCACAAAGATTTGAGTGGGATGCTAACTTCAGCAGAGTCAGTTAAGCCTAAATAAGTCCACATGTATCTCACCACATCCTCTCTCATCACTGAAGTCTCCACAGTCATTGAACTTGTCACACACCCAGTTCTGAGGAATGCAGCGGCCACTGGAACAAGTGAACTCACTGCCCTTGCAGCTCGAATATTCTGTAAGGTAAAGATGTTTTAATAGGGTTCAGCAGGCTGAAGGCAGACTTGTTGCCATTTCACAAGTTTCCAAATGTAAATTACCACAGTCTTGCTCATCGCTGTTGTCCCCACAGTCGTCCCAGTGGTCGCACACGAAGGAATGTGGGATGCAAAAGCCGTTTGCACACTCAAACTGGTGGATGGGGCAGTGTTGAATCGCTGAAAAATAACACAAAAAAGGCCGTTTTACAAGAGGACAAATGCTGCTCGAGCATCCAGATACCAGTTACTTTGACATACATCACTGAATGGCATTAATGTGGAGATTTTCTAATAAATAAGAAAATTATTGAACAGTTAACCTGTTTCAGTAACTTAGCGTACTAAGTGATCATTATATGATCATTATATAGCTTAGTTACACACAAAGTGATGTTTTTAAGCTTTTTTTCTCTGTTAGGTATGATGATTTTTCTGCTCACCCTTAATAACAAAGCTCTGGGCAAAACAGCATTTATGGTTAGAATATTACATCTGAACAATAAAAACAAATTTTACACCAAAGTTTATTTTAAAAAAACAACACTTTTCTTCACAAACATCTCTTGGCAAATAATAATAAATTATTCACAATTGTTTTTAAACTTTCTTAGCTTGGCACCCTCTCTTAGATTCTACCAAATCTATATTGAAACGCTGTTGGGGTGGTGATGTTCTCAACAGAAAGAGAATCCCCAAATCAAATTCTCCTCCTTAGCTACTGAGTTGCTTTAAAAGGATTAAAATACTTTTTTAAACTACACTTTGGGGTAACCTAACTTTTCATTCCATAAAAAATGCTTTTATGCACCTTCAATCAAACAAAGAATGATGTTGATTTTTTCCCCTACTCACTGCAGTTGGACTCATCAGATCCATCTCTGCAGTCCTGTAGACCATTGCAGTGCTGAGAGTTATTGTAACAGGCTCCATTTGCACATGTCTTCTGAGTGCATTGAGGATAATCTGTTAAAAAACAACAAAAAAGGAGAGAAAGCTACTAAGGACAAAAGAAATTTTAGAAATTATTTAGGTTTGAGACATCGCTGCACATGGGCGCCGGAAGGGGGGGGAGGGGGTGAGTTTAGGATGATTGTAAGGGCCTGGCACAGACAGGGGGCCCTTTGAGGGCTATCAATATGTATTGTCTTGTGTACGTTTTTTAAATGAAATATTTCATTTGATCTGTTAAAATAAGAAAATTATATATGTTTGGGATTCGATATATAAAAATCCTCGAATTATGAATGATATTATCATTTCACCCCTCTCCCTTACTGAATGATATCGTCTGACACTGGCAGCGGCACATGCGAAATGTGTACAGCACTTCGCCTACGTGAACGATTCCTTCCCTTCACTGCTGTGGAAGATCTTTTCTCTCAAACTGTTGCTCAATTTAGGTCAAAGTAGGATTAGCTTCTAAAACCCAGTGTTACAACTTTTCAGTTTTGTGTGTCAGCCACTGTGAGATACAGGAGGATGTATGAATGCTGAACTAGCCACGTTGCTACTGGATTGGTAAGTAATAAATGCTTGCTCCTGGGTTATTTGGGCATGATGATGCGATACAGTGCCAGGAAAATTGTGTGATAGTTTACCAACTGACACGCTGTCAGTTTGATGTTTTGGTCTTTTGACTGTACTTGTAAACTTGTTCAGAAGCGCTGCATAGAGATTCCCACATCTGTTTCGGCTGTCGGCTCGGTCTTGCTGATGGGCAGCAGCCCCTATGTCGAGATGCAAAGAGTATAAAACCTCTGTATTTATGGTTATTAATTCATTTTGGTTTACTATATGGTTTCAGCACATTTTGTAGGGAGTTACTGCTGTATTAAAGTGCGCATTATTCAGTTAAAGTGATGTTTTCGGACTTATTAGTGCTAACTCATTAGCGGAGTAGCTCTGTAGATCATTACGTCATGGTGATGTGATACAGTAGCTTTGCTCAAATTTATCCAGGTTAGCTCAAGAACACCCCTTTTTTTCTCTGTTAACTTATAAATGCAGTCAAACATTAGATGTTATATTGACTATCAGTTGACCTTGCCTCTGTCAAAATTAGGTCTTGATCATTCTGAACAGTCAAATACACATTTTGAACCTTTTGAAATATGCATATTAAATAAGTTTTTCAAATTAAGTAATGAAGCCTTGTTGGTATCTCACTTTTCCTAAAACTATGTGAATTTTAATAAAATTATTTTGAATATTTATCATGTGAATAATAATATGATCATTTCTATAAAGGATTTTGCGCTGTTTCAATTTAGTTTGCAAACATTCTGGATCAGATAATATGAAAGTATTCTGTGAAGGGTGGTTGGCAGAGATGGATCATACTGTATTTGACAACATAGGGGATGTAGTAACACAATTCCACATCATCTTCAAGAGATGCACTGAAACCTCCCAAACAGCTCAAAGTAGTTTGTACAGTAGCTGGCAGAGGATTTCTATCAGAGCTTCTACCTGCAACCAGGAGTTGGGTATAGATTTACTTTTTTATTACAGGTAAAATATTTAATTCTTCTCTGGTTTTAGTATCTTTAGTTATACTCATTCCCAAAGATTTTACCTCATTTTAACTAGAATCCCATATAATTCAGTTTGCTCTATATCATATATTGACATTAGCTCACATTTTTTAATGTAATTAGAATCCCAATGCTATAGAAAATATTCAAATTTTGTTATTATTACCAAAGGGATCTGGACCGTTTTTTGTTTTTTTTAGATGTATAGCTAATAACTCAGCAGCTAAAATAAATAATTAGGGAGAAAAGGGACAGCCCTGCCGGATTCCACAATTGATAGTGAATCCTTTAGGTGTTCCTTGGGGGAGAGAAACCGAGCTATTTATATCTTCATACATTATATGTATCGCTTTAATAAACTCTGCATAGAATCCCAAATATTCTGACGTTTTTATAATACATGTATGTCCCACCGAATCAAATGCTACGTAAAGATCCAAAAATTAAAATGAAACCCTTATCTTCAATCAAAGAATTATAATGTACTAAATCAAGGACTAATCTGATATTATTATGTATAGACCTATCTTTTATAAATCCTGATTGTGTTTTACTATCTGTCCAATACCACTTTTCAAACAATTTGCCAAAAAAAGAGTGAATAATTTGTAATCCACTTACATTGCTAGTGCAAGCACAAAGCAATAAATTTAAGGTGGTCTAGCAGTAAAGAAGCAGTTATATATGATTCACATAAAGTCTGATTGACTTAAATATATGAGAATGATAGAAAAAATACCATAAAGTGCACAATTTTATGTAAATTAATATGAAAAAAATCTCAGCTGTGTTGGGGGCCCTGCCAAGATTCTTGTCATGGGGCCCAAAATTCTTAGCAGCGCCCCTGTCCCTGTCGCTGGATATCATCTGAAAACTACAAAGAACTTATAAGTGCAGCAGGATCAGCAGCAGTTAAAGATGAAAGTCTTACTGCAGTTGTTCTCATCAGAGTTGTCCACGCAGTCCCTCACATGGTCGCATCTGTACTTGCTGGGGATGCACTGGCCCTCCTGGCAGGTGAACTGGTCTGGCCTGCAGGTTCGTCCACCTAAAACAGAACTGGGTCAGAGGTTTTCTTTGCATTTGTGCTAGTACAAAAGAAATACTACTGAATTAATTAATTTAATTAACATAATGATTCAGAGGTTATTCCTCAGCTCAGCTTTAGTCAAATTATTATTGCCTCCAGTATTATTTGACACATTATTTTATAGTCTATGTTCATATTGCGCGCAGACAAAAGCTGTGGCTTTGAGTTTACTTTCTTGTATGAGCAATAATAGGTTCATTTAGTAGCTTTCACCTCAAAAGTAGAACATAACCTCGAATCTCTCCTTTTGAAAATTCAGATTAAATACACAGTCTGTACCACAGGTTCTTTGTTCGTCGGATCCATCGATACAGTCCTCCTCCCCATCACAGACAAATGCCAGTGAGATACATTCACCACTGGTCACACACTTGAATTCCTGCGAGTTGCATGATGGAGGTGCTGCAGCAAGGAAGCAAAACAGTTAAACTGTTTTAGGATTTCCCTCCCTGACATATTTTGTAGCTCGTTTGTTTTTGTTCACATCTTCTCTGTCTTTGTAGCTTGTCAGCCATCCGGGTTTTGGAAATCCTGAATGCTTAAATGGAAGGTAACTGAACTTCTTTCATAGAAAACTAAGGATAAGAAAAGAAGTCCACATACCTTCTACCTACACACTCAGACAACTCCTTTGTTGTGTTAGGAATCATTACTATGCATTCAAAGTTTGTGGTAAAATTCCTGAATTAAATAAAATAATGGCACTTACGGCAGTTCAGCTCATCAGAGTCATCTGTGCAGTCTTTAGTTCCATCACACCTCCAGTCTATGTCAATGCATTGTCCATTGGTGCACTGAAACTCATTACTGGAACAACTTCCTGCAGAGGATGCACAAAAAGAAAAACATATGGAGGACAGAGTATGAAGTACACCACACGTCAACAACACGTCATTGTTCTGGAAACTTCTAATTAGCTAAATATGACTTGCTGAGTTCCTGGAGTTTAAATATCAAGTCAAAATGAGAATAACTTGGAAAAAGTGAAAAGACAAGAGAGCATGCAATTTAAAGTCAGGCAGATGCATGCTGATCTTCATAAAACCGAAAGCTGCTTAAAAAAAAAATCTGCTTGCGGAAATCATACACAAGAAGTTTGCAAGGCTGCAAAAGTTTCAAATTTATAGAAAATTACCCCCAAAAATACCTTTAGAATAAAAACCAAAGAGTATTATAAATACGTTCCTTTGATAATTCGGTCAATTAAATCTTAGTACCATTCCAATCACTGACATTTGAGGACACCAACGCAGCAATTAATCTTGTTGTATTAAAAAAAAAATTATGATGTGTTTTTTTATTATCTTCCCATGAGCTCACCACCTGTGGAAGGGGCCACAGGGGTCGGGTGCAGTTTAAGATGGCCAGTGGCCGAAGGCGGGGACCTTGGCGTTCCGATCTTCGGCTGCAGAAGCCCCGATCTGAACCCGAGCTGTGTTTTGTTATTGGCCTTCTGTGGTCGTCATGGATTGTCCGTAACAAACACCATGTTCAAGCATAAGGGTGTTCATGTGTGCACTTGGCACCAGGACATCTTAGGCTGCAGCTCGATGATCTACTTGGTTGTTGTTTCATCTGATCTGCAGCCGCGTGTTTTGGACGCTCGGACGAAGAGATGGGCAGAGCTATCCACCGACCACTACCTTGTGGTGAGTCGGCTCCGGTGGTGGGAGAGGATGCTGGACGGACCTGGCAGGCCCAAACTTGTTTTGAGGGTCTGCTGGAAACGTCTGGCAGAGTCCCCTGTCAGAAGGAGTTTCAACTCCCACCTCCGGCAGAACTTCGAACACGTCCCGGGGGAGGCGGGGGACATTCAGTCCGAGTGGGCCATGTTCCGTGCCTTCATTGTCGAGGTGGCTGCAAGGTGGTCTTTGCCTGTCGCGGCGGCCTTGAACCCGTTGGTGGACACTGGTGGTGAGGGATGCTGTCAAGCTGAAGAATCAGGCCTTTCTGGCCTGTGGGACTCCGGAAGCAGCTGATAGGTACTGGCAGGCCAAGTGGAGTGCATCTCGGATGGTCACTTAGGCAAAAACTCGGGCATCTGGCATCTCGGGGGTAGCGGTCTGCCACCAACACAGTTTTACAGTGGGGGTGTTGTGCTGTTGAACTCAACATGGGACATCTGGGGTCGGTGGGTGGAATACTTCGAAGACCTCCTCAATCCCACTGACACGCCTTCCTGTTTGAGGGCAGGGTCTGGGGACTTTGGGATGGGCTCTCCAATCTCTGGTGCTGAGGTCATAGAGGTTGTTAAAAAGCTCCTTGGGGGCATGATGAGATGAGATTCGCCCAGAGTTCCTCAAGGCTCTGGATGTTGTAGGGCTGTGTTGGTTAACGCGGCTCTGCAATATTGCGAGGACATCGGGGACTGTTCCCTTGGACTGGCAGACCGGAGTGGTGGTCCCCCTTAAAAAGAGGGACCACAGGGTGTGTTCCAACTACAGGGGGATCACACTCCTGAGCCTCCCTGGTGAGGTCTATTCAGAGGTTCTGGAAAGGAGGGTCCGACGGATAGTTAAACCTCGGATTCAGGAGGAACAATGCGGTTTTCGTACTGGCCGTGGAACACTGGACCAGCTCTACACCCTCAGCAGGGTCCTGGAGGGTGCGTGGGAGTTCGCCCAACCGGTCTGCATGTGTTTTGTGGACTTGGAGAAGGTGTTTGACCGTGTCCCTCGGGGAACCCTGTGGGGCTACTCCGGGAGTATGGGGTACCGGGCTGTTAGGTCCCTGTATGACCGGTGTCAGAGTTTGGTTCGCATTGCCGGCAGTAAGTCAGATTCGTTTCCTGTTTATAACATTCAAGGACAGGATTTCTAGGTGCATCCAAGGTGTTGAGGGTATCCGTTTTGGTGGCTTCAGGATCGGGTCTCTGCTTTTTGCAGATGATGTGGTCCTGATGGCTTCATCGGAACGTGATCTACAGCTTTCGCTTGGGTGGTTCACAGCCAAGTGTGGAGCGGCTGGGATGAGGATCAGCACCTCCGAATCTGAGACCATGGTCTTGAGCCGGAAAAGGGTAGGGTGCCTTCTTCGGGTCGGGGATGGGGTCCTTCCTCAAGTGGAGGAGTTTACGTATCTGGGGGTCTTGTTCACGAATGAGGGGAAAAATGGAGCGGGAGATCGTAAGACAGATTGGTAAGGCGCCTGCAGTTATGCGGGCGCTGAACCAGTCTGTCGTGGTGAAGAGAGAGCTGAGCCAAAAAGCAAAGCTCTCTATTTAGCGGTTGCTCTAAGTTCCTACCGTCATCTATGGTCACAAACTTTGGGTGGTGAGCGAAAGAACGAGATCATGGATACAGGCGGCTGAAATGACTTTCCTCCGCAGGGTGGCTGGGTTGTCCCTTAGAGATAGGGTGAGAAGCTCGGTTACCGGAGGGGGATCATAGTAGAGCTGCTGCTCCTCCACAACTGGCTCCTCCTTGAGAGGAGCCAGTTGAGGTGGCTCGGGCATCTGGTCAGGATGCCTCCTGGACACCTCCCTGGTGAGGTGTTCCGGGCACATCCCACCGGGAGGAGGCCCAGAGGGAGACCCAGGACTCGCTGGAGGGACTATGTCTCCCGGCTTGCCTGGGAGCACCTCGGCATTCCTCCCAAGGAGCTGGCCAAAGTGGCTGGGGAGAGGGAAGTCTGGGTCTTCCTGCTTAAGCTACTGCCGCCGCGACCCGACCACAGATAAGCGGAAGAAGATGGATGGATGGATGGATAGATGATTTTTATTACCTTTCTTGAAGTTAGTGTCACATTAGTGAGAATAAAAATGTATTATTGTTTCTTTGAAAATTAAATTACCATGTTTATGGCCGTTATATTTACTCAAAGTGCAGCTTCTGCACCTGAAAGCATGTGATCAGGCCTTAAAAGAAAAGTTAATTCTTTACCACAAAAGACCGATCCAACTCGTGATCTTTTTATAAGCTCTGTTGTAATTCCAAAGCAATTATTAGTGGGAGAGTTTGCAAAATGATAATTTATCTTGTCATCTTGACTTTTGTATCACATCAGGATTTACACCCATACTTATATCTCCAGGATCACAGGAATATTCTGTGGATAAACTCTTTAAACATTGGCAAAGAGAGGTTTAACCTGGACAAGGGAGAAATTAAAACAAATCTATATAAATCTGAATCAGAGGGACAGATAAAAAAAAAAAAAAAAAAGATTTTATTTTCCACAGAGACATTATATAAATGACACATACATGGCCCGTGTTGGAATGGAGACTGATGAAGGATAAAGGATCCTACATAAAAATAATTTGTATTGGAAAGTGCCTTGAGATGATTTTAGTTAAGAATTACTGCTTTGTAAATAACTAAATTAAATAAAATTACATTTATATTATTTATCATTTGTTGAGGTTTAAGAAAGAAAAAGCCAAAATTCCTGAGTTTGCATTTAAAAAATATTTTAGACATTTGAGTAACAAACTTTTTTTTTTAAAGATAGTTCTGCGACAAACTTTTGTATAATTGATGTTTCTATTGAAAATCAATTGAAGTTGCAATTTACTTTTGCTTTAAACTATAAATTGAATCGTAAGTGAAGAATATACACACCTTGAACAAGATTAATTCCTTGGGACAGCAGAAGCAAAGACAGAAGATGAAGACCGTTTAGGTCCATCGTTGAAGGCTCCGTTTTTCTCACCAAACCTGCTGTGTTTCACTGATAAGGTGTTATTTCGGCCCAGTGTATGCAGTCATGCTCAGTCTGCAACCATGACTCTCTGAGGAGGAATGATGTGTACTGTGGTAATGACTCTGAGACTGAGATGTAAAATCCTAAGCAGGCAGCAGATCAGTAATGTGACCCAGAGTAAACGGTTTTTTATGGCTCCTTAAACATCATCTAAGATTAACTTTTATCTGGTGATATGTTGACTACGCCAGCAAAAAAAAAAAAAAAAAGCAAAGTCACTTTTCAGTAACTCTGTGACAGGAAGTTCCCAATCAACAGCAAAAGTGAGGGGAGGATTTAATAAAAAAGGAATCAAAGTTCTAGTTCTAAATGAATAAAGTCACCTTTGAGAAAAATCTAATTAAGTTGAAGATGACTTTTGATGTAACTGTACCTCAAACGTGAATGATTATCTAAAATACATGGTCAAACTGCATGAGTGAGAATTGCTTAAAAAAAACACCAGGTGGCAAACCGCTTGTCCTGAGCCTTATTCTGTTGTGTGCTAATTTGAAATCTAATAGTTTAGTACTGTACTGTAGTTTTTCGCAATTTTTTTGAGTTTTGAATATTTTCTGAGCACAAATATTCTCTGTAAAGATAAAGTCAAGTAATGGTGCCCCAAGAAATGTAAATAATATAGATCCAAAATGCTCGAAAAAGTTTTATTATAAGGATCCTTTTACATCACTGTGGAAAAACTTTGTCCTACTCCTCTTTCTAGAAATACTTTCATTCAACTACAATGGTTTAAGGTCTGAATATCCACTGACAGCAGAATCCATGGTTCTATCAGTACCATGATGTTCTCATTCTAAAATGCTTTGTTGGTTTTTATGTCAGATGAAAAGGGGCAAGAGATCATTATGCTTTCTGGGACATGTTAGACAAGTCTTTGGTTTGGTAAGTGGTTGTTTCACCTTGTAACTTTGCCATGGAGGACATGTTCTCCTAGTCTCTTTTTAACTGCTGAATCATGAACAATGACCTTACCTGAGGAGGTGAAGCCTGCAGTGCTTTAGATGTTGGTCTTTGTTGTAATGACCTCCTGGATGAGTTATCCATGGAGTTATCCACTCCTCTGAGGGCTGAGCAGCCTTCCAACATGTTTTCTATGGTTGTGAATAAAATTTCAAAACTTTTAAGAAAAAGAAAAAAACAACTTTTACTTTAAATACAGCTGCAAGACATTTAGCGTAAGTCTCTACAGCCTTCCACATCTAAAAAACTAAATATGAGCAACTTTGTCTTTGCAAAATTACTGAAGTTCAGTAAGATAGGATGGAGGAGAGGTGTCATGTTTGTCAGAAATTCTCAATTGGATTCCGATACGGACTTTGAGTTATTTTAGCACTTGAATTTATTTTCTACAATATTTTGTTTAGGGCTATTGTCCTGCTTGAGGAACCGTATCTCCTGCCTTAAGTCTTTTCTAACCTCTATCAGCTTACAGGAAGCCTTGTATTAATCTTTACACTGCCTATAAAAAGTATTTATCCTATTGGATGTTTTACCCTGTTATTGCTTTTTCATAAATCAAAGATAACCTACATAAATACCTTTGATGGCAAAATGAAAACTTATTTCAACAAAATAATTACAATTATATCGTAAAAATTGTAAAAACTATGTAAAATAAAAAAGTGGCTTCATTAATATTCACTGATTTAAGTGTATACATGTAAATGATGCATGCCTCTGGAGGATTCACACTTATTAATTAGTATCCCTGACTACATTTACTGTATGAACACAAAAGAACACAAGCCAATTTAGAGAAAAGGTTGTTGAAAAGTATAAGTTAGAGGAATGATACAAAAAAATCTATAAGGCCTGAACCTCCTATAGAGTTCAGGTGAATCCATAATCAAGAAATGGAGGGAATATGGCACATGTAAGTCAGCCTAACTCAGGCTGTCCTCACAAACAGAGGGGAAACAAGAGACTAAGAAGACCACCAGGACATCTATGCTGAAACTGTAAATTTCATACTTTTTCAGGTAAGCACTGGGTTGTTTTGCCAATATGTTAAGCACAGGAGTTTGTGAAATTAATACCACATTATCGAAAAATGATCATTCTTTACGATACAGAAAGATTTATGATGGCCTTGTTGCTGAATTTCTTATAAACCGTTTTATGGTTTTGCAGTGTAGGAGCAAGAAGTAGAGCGTTTTCAGTGTCAAATGACCCAGGAAAAAATATCTACAGAGTCAAGTGCATGCAGCTTTTTTAACTTTAGCTTTTTTTTTTATTGGTCAATTAGAAATTCAACTAACCAAATTTGGAAACTCTGCAACATATTGTAGCTTTTCATTTGCTCTGTAATTACACATTTTGTATGTCAGGAAGTCACCATAATGATATGTTTTTTAAATTTATTTATTTTTTATCTTGACTTTTGGGAAACCTGAACACCACACCCAATTGTTAAAAATGTATGTCAAGGTATACCAGTCTTTCCTTTTATATTTAAAAGAGATGCTGGGAGATAAGGTAATGTTTAACAAAAGGCCATGTACCCTGACAACTTTTTATTACTTGCAATAGAAGTAAAATGTTGTCACCCCCCAGTCATTTAAAAAAAAGAGGGACTGCAAACCACAAGCATTCGGCTGATTTGACACCTTTAGCTTTAAAAATTGCATCATTTTATTATATTACATTTAAAAAATACGTATTTTCTAAAAAAGACATTATATGCATCTATTAACTATATACCTGCTTATCTTTGCATGGTTGCATGAGGTCTGGTTACCGTCTCTTCATCTCCAGTGGTCAGTGGGCTAGAGGCAGGGTAGCCTACACCCTGGACAGGTCGACAGCCCATTGAAGAAAATACGTTTTGATATTGAGCTTTTAAGGATTTATTTGAAAATGATGCATTGGGGAGAAGGGGAAGGTAGTAGCTGCCAGCCTAATGGTGTTTTTCCACCAGTACATTTTTGGCCAGGGTCTACTTTGCCCCACTTAGCCTTTCTCGAACCTAAAGCAGCAAAAAAGTAGACCGCTTTGGTCTGTTTTGAAACGTTGGGGGGATGGTGACGTCAACAGCAAAAAAATATATAACTTTTAATATCTCAAAAACCAAAGCAGCTCAAACGATAATTTTACCTGCATTAATCAGCGCAAACGAAGGACTAAAAAAGTAGACCACTTGGTTCCGTTTTGGAGCAGTCTGGGGGCGATGGTGACGTTTGAATGACCTATAAAATAAAGTTTAAAATCTCAAAAACCAAAGCAGCACAAACAGCTATTTTACCAGCACAAATCTGCACAAATGAAGTACTAACCGCTCCGCCTATTTGCCTTTAATTTTATAGTGGGTGGGGGGACAGCTTCACTGTCTGCTTCATGCACAAGCTTACCATTCAAGCTGCAGTTATGCCTTCGCCCTGAGGGGGGTGTCGTGAGCAAGGAAAGTTTTTTTGTTTCATGTTTGCAAGTACAACTTTATTAAGATCATCACAACAGAGCGTGTTAAATAAAAATATTATTTGAATTTAGTGTCCTATGTTGGATTTCAGTTTCCTAGGATTCTTTTCAAAACTTGCCTGGTCTCTAAGTATGCTTCCACCCCATCAGTTAAAGAAGGTCCTGGAGAGGAAACAGACTATGCTAGAGCATGTTGAGGCTCTCATAGCCTTGATACTTAAGTAACATCATAAGTGGTGGCAGAGCGTTAGAGGAGTGCCGTTGGGAAGTTTTTAATGCCTGTAAATCAAACCACTGCAACCTGCGATGTTTGCAGGAAACAAATGAGCAACACCCCAAACTTATACAAGCACATGAAAACACTCCAGCTGCAGAGTCAAAGGAAGGAGGAAGAGAGCGACAGTGGTCCCTTGCAGAGCCTTTTCAGCATCAGCAACAATGTCTTTAAACAATATCTATTGATATTTATATTAATTAAAAGAAAAATAATTAAATAATCATAAAGATCCAAGTTTAACAGACAAATCTGCATATTAATGATGCATTCACTTAATAAATTATGATACATTGCTCTTCCCTACACTAAAGTAGATGGTAGTAGTGAAAAGTATCTGTATTGGTATTGGCAATACTGTACCACTATTTGCTAGGAATTCGATCAATATAAATTTTGCAGCATCACACAGCCCACAGGTTGAATAAAAGGGTATGCTATTTAGTGCCCGGAGAGTTAACCTGCTCTGTCTAATTATTATGTATACAGTCTAACTGGAAGCCAGAAGAATACAATATTCAATAAATTTGTTTAAAAGTATCTTTTAAAAATAAGTACCTTTAAGCAAATATGAATCATATTTTACACTAAGCCAATGTTTCTTTATTTGATTGGGCTGATGTAATATTGCAGTATGAAAACTGGCATTTTAATTTGCAAGTGGAAAATCATCTTATTTACACACAAAGAGACTAGAAAACATCAATATGTGCACAAATAACCCAAATGTATCACTCTGAAGTGAGTTAGACTTATTAAAAATTAATTAACTCAATTAAAAAATAACTGAACTTTTCAACAATATTCTAATTTATTGTATATGGTTATTTAATTGTGATGTGAATCTGCATATATCAGATCTAATGTCTAAATCAGAAGAATGACTAAAATTATACTATTGTGTTCATCACAGCAAGATCACTCATATAAATAATTAAAATAACAAAAACCAACCTTGTTTGACCATTCATTAAAATACAAGTGAAAATTCCAAAATATAATCTCTGATTTACAAATTTTCTGTTAAATACTATATTACATGAGTCAATTATACAAGAAAAACTATTGCTTAATATTTTAAAATATATTTTAAAAAAATTGTATGATAAATAATCTCACCTATATACATTTTCCATTTAAATAAAACACAAAGATGCTGAACATCTCCACATTCTTTGATTTTGAGAAATTGTAATTTAATCTAATTTACTAAAGATGGTTTACATACTTCTTCAGTTTCTTGTACTCTATTACTTGCATGCAAGGAGACACAAAATCAGCATGGCATCGTCTGGTCAGGGTCTGACACAATGAAACTCACAACACAGCTTTATACAAGTTGGTCACTCCTAGTAACATTCTTTTATTTTACAGGTGGCATTTATTAAAAAACACACCCAGTTGGTCCCCACCTAAACCAACATTGTTATCTATGCCACCTTTCCCCAGGCTAAAATTGCTCTTTATAAAATCTGCAGCAGTGCTTTCATGCTATCAAATACAATAAGTTTCCATCCAACGTATTCATAAATGAACAAAATAAATACATAAATAAATGTATAAATAACTGGAATACATCATCAGGTTTTTTTCTCTATTGAGAATAAACAGAATGAATTATGCATTTATGTTAAAGGAACTGATAAAACTGAGACGCTGAGTGACTTAGAGATGACAAATTAAACACCAAACTTCATGATTTTGACAGTTAAAGACAAGAATGGTTTATGAAAAATAGAAATCACTCAATGGAAGCTTAAAATAAAAGAGGAACATATAATACAACTATACCTACTAAATTAAATTGCATATCTCAGCCAATATGCTCCTCTTTAAGTCTTTTACAAGAATACAAGGAGATTCCACTGAATTGCTGTATAATTGGGGAAATACCACTAGACACCCCTGAAGTGATTCAAGGTCCCAGTCCGTGACTTAAGTGGGGGTTTGTCTGGTCTTAGATCTGAGCGTATAAGTTTGTGCTGTTCTGGGCATAAGGGATGTTCCTGGGTCGCCCCTCAGAGAATGATAACATGTTATCTTGTCTGTTGTTGAACTGCTGTGGCAGAGAAGAAGAGACATAAAAATTAGTGACTAAACAAAACACAAATGTTTGTCTTTGCTGCTTCTCATGCAGAGCATCACCCACCAAGTTTCTTCCAGAAGGAATAAAGTTTTGTCCACTATTGCTTGGAGTCATCTCCAGGTTGGTCCTTCTGCCCCAGCTGGTGCTGACTGTGGCCCGTGGGATTCGAGGGACCCAAAACTTTGGCAGGTTGTTTGCTGGCTTTTTGACCAATCTGTGGGATAGTGAGGGCATGGCAATAGAATAAATATGATAGGGTTTTCCAAATTCTATCTATTTACCCATGGAGCTTTTTTTATATCACAAAAGGACATAAGAGTTCTATATCCTTCTGTCCTACTATGTTGTATTTATAGTTAGATTTGTATGGTTGTCTGTACTTAATTGGTTAAATGTCCCAACTATAAAATTATCTTGCACATCAAAGATAGCTAAAAAGTGTAATAAAAAGGTTGGAATGCAGTTTTAGAGAAAAACAAAAAATGAGAGTGATACATGAAGAAGGTTCAAACTTACTTGGTTGCGATCAAAAGCAGAGTGATCAATGCAATGATGAGCAGGCCTCCAAGTACAGATGAAACAATCACAAGGATCAACATGTCTAACAATAGAGAAGAAGGTCAGTGATGAGTCTTAGTCTTTTGATGACCTTGCTACAACAGGATCACATAACATTCTAGAGAGTATTTTTCTCAAAATTGAAAACTTTGATATAGAGAGGTAGATTTATTTATGAACAAACTGAAGGGATTGAAAAAATAGTTAAAAAATAGAGAATAGAGCAATATCTGGACAACTTTTTGAATACTTCAGCTGAGAGCTAGTGAGGATAAAAACGTTATTGCAGCTGTTGTACCTGTCGTTGAACCCGTTGTAGCTTTTGGAGGTGATGTAGCTATTGTTGGAGCTACTGTAGCTGTGGTTATAGCGTCGGTAACTGGAGTTTGAGCTGCTGTAGCTGTGGTTGGACCTGTTGTAGCTGTGGTCAGACGTGGTGCAGTTGTCGGAGCTGCTGGAACTGTAGTTGGAGCTGCTGAAGCTGGGATTTGAGTTGGTGTAGTGGGGGTTGGAGCTGCTGTAGCTGTCGTTGAGCCTGCTATAGTTGTGGCTGGACCTGCTGAACCTGTGGTAGTTGTATCTGCATTTGCTGTAGTTGTCACGTGAGGTGGTGTAGCAGTCATTGTCGCTGTATTAGCTGTGGTTGGACCTGATGTGTTTGGAGCTGCTGTACTAGTATATGTGTTAGTTGTTGTTGCATCTGCTGGATCTGTTGTCAGAGGTGGTGTAGGTGTAGTTAGAGCTGATGTTTCTGTTGTTGGAGATTGTGTAGATGTCGTTTCTTCTTCATCTGTGGTTGGAACTGCTGAAGGTGTGGTTAGAGGTTGTGTGGTTGTTGTATCTGTGCTATGTGTCGTTGTATCTGTTGTAGCTGTCATTGGAGCTGGTGTAGCTATTGTTGGACCTGATGAAACTGTATTTGAAGCACCTGAAGTTGCTAGTGGAGCCTCTGAAGATGTGGCTGGAGATAATGTTGTGGTGTTTTCATATGGTGTAGGTGACGTTGGAGCTGCTGTATATGATGTTGGAGTTGCCATAGCTGATGTTGCTGTAGCTGTGGCTGGACCTGCTGTAGCTGTGGTCGGACGTGGTGCAGTTGTTGGAGCTGCTGAAACTGTAGTTGGAGCTGCTGAAGCTGGGGTTTGAGATGGTGTAGTGGGGGTTGGAGCTGCTGTAGCTGTCGTTGAACTTAATGTAGCTGTTGCTGGAGGTAGAGTTGCTGTGGTTCCAGCTACTGTATCTGTTGTTGGACCTGCTGTAGGTGTTGGAGCCTCTGAAGCTGAAGTTGGAGACGGTATATATGTGGTTGGATTTGCTGTAGCTGACGGAGCTGCTGTAGCCGTGGTTGGATATGGTTTTGCTGTGCTTGGCACTGGTGTAGGTGACGTTAGAGCTGCTGCAGTTGGCGTTGCACCTGTAGAAGGACGTGCCGTACTTGTGGTCGGACCTGTTGTAGTCATCTTATGTGTGTTAGCTGTTATTGCAGCTGCTGTCGCTGTGGTTACACCTGCTGTAGTTGTTGTGATTGTGTTAGCTGTTACTGCAGCTGCTGTAGCTGCAGTTGAACCTGCTGTTATGGTTGGATCTGCAATAGCTGTTGTTTGAGGTGGTGTTGCTGTAGCTGTCAGTGTAGCTGCTGTATCCGTTGTTGGACCAGCTGTTGTTGATAAGGGAGCTGCTGTAGCTGTTGTTGGAGGTAGAGTGGCTGTTATTGTAGCTGTAGTACCTGTTGTTGCATCTGCTGTAACTGTGGTTATAACTGTGGTAATTGTTGCATCCGTGCTTGTTGTAGCTGCAGCTGCTGTAGCTGGCGTTGAGCCTGCTATGGTTGTGGCTGGACCTGCTGAACCTGTGGTAGTTGTATCTGCATTTGCTGTAGTTGTCACTTGAGGTGGTGTAGCCGTCATTGTCGCTGTATTAGCTGTGGTTGGACCTGATGTGTTTGAAGCTGCTGTACTAGTATATGTGTTAGTTGTTGTTGCATCTGCTGGATCTGTTGTCAGAGGTGGTGTAGCTGTAGTTAGAGCTGATGTTTCTGTTGTTGGAGATTGTGTAGATGTCGTTGCTTCTTCATCTGTGGTTGGAACTGCTGAAGGTGTGGTTAGAGGTTGTGTGGTTGTTGTATCTGTGCTATGTGTTGTTGTATCTGTTGTAGCTGTCATTGGAGCTGGTGTAGCTATTGTTGGACCTGATGAAACTGTATTTGAAGCACCTGAAGTTGCTAGTGGAGCCTCTGAAGATGTGGCTGGAGATAATGTTGTGGTGTTTTCATCTGGTGTAGGTGACGTTGGAGCTGCTGTATATGATGTTGGAGGTGCCATAGCTGATGTTGCTGTAGCTGTTGCTGGACCTGCTGTAGCTGTGGTCGGACGTGGTGCAGTTGTTGGAGCTGCTGAAACTGTAGTTGGAGCTTCTGAAGCTGGGGTTTGAGATGGTGTAGTGGGGGTTGGAGCTGCTGTAGCTGTCGTTGAACTTAATGTAGCTGTTGCTGGAGGTAGAGTTGCTGTGGTTCCAGCTACTGTATCTGTTGTTGGACCTGCTGTAGGTGTTGGAGCCTCTGAAGCTGAAGTTGGAGACGGTATATATGTGGTTGGATTTGCTGTAGCTGACGGAGCTGCTGTAGCCGTGGTTGGATGTGGTTTTGCTGTGCTTGGAGCTGGTGTAGGTGACGTTAGAGCTGCTGCAGTTGGCGTTGCACCTGTAGAAGGACGTGCCGTACTTGTGGTCGGACCTGTTGTAGTCATCTTATGTGTGTTAGCTGTTATTGCAGCTGCTGTCGCTGTGGTTACACCTGCTGTAGTTGTTGTGATTGTGTTAGCTGTTACTGCAGCTGCTGTAGCTGCAGTTGAACCGGCTGTTATTGTTGGATCTGCAATAGCTGTTGTTTGAGGTGGTGTTGCTGTAGCCGTCACTGTAGCTGCTGTATCCGTTGTTGGACCAGCTGTTGTTGACAAGGGAGCTGCTGTAGCTGTTGTTGGAGGTAGAGTGGCTGTTATTGTAGCTGTAGTACCTGTTGTTGCATCTGCTGTAACTGTGGTTATAACTGTGGTAATTTTGGCATCCGTGCTTGTTGTAGCTGCAGCTGCTGTAGCTGGCGTTGAGCCTGCTATGGTTGTGGCTGGACCTGCTGAACCTGTGGTAGTTGTATCTGCATTTGCTGTAGTTGTCACTTGAGGTGGTGTAGCCGTCATTGTCGCTGTGTTAGCTGTGGTTGGACCTGATGTGTTTGGAGCTGCTGTACTAGTATATGTGTTAGTTGTTATTGCATCTGCTGGATCTGTTGTCAGAGGTGGTGTAGTTGTAGTTAGAGCTGATGTTTCTGTTGTTGGATATTGTGTAGATGTCGTTGCTTCTTCATCTGTGGTTGGAACTGCTGAAGGTGTGGTTAGAGGTTGTGTGGTTGTTGTATCTGTGATATGTGTCGTATCTGTCATTGGAGCTGGTGTAGCTACTGTATCCACTGTTGGACCAGCTGCCGCTGACATCGGAGCTTCTGTAGCTGTTGTTAGAGTTAGAGTGACTTTTAATTTAACTGCAGTAGTAGTTAGAGCTGATGTATCTGTTGTTGGAGATAGCGTAGATGTCATTGTTTCTTCATCTGTGGTTGGAACGGCTGAAGGTGTGGTTAGAGGTTGTGTGGTTATTGTATCTGTGCTATGTGTCGTATCTGTTGTAGCTGTCATTGGAGCTGTTGTATCTATTGTTGGACCTGATGAAACTGTAGTTGAAGCACCAGAAGTTTCTGCTGGAACCTCTGAAGATGTGGCTGGAGATAATATTGTGGTGTTTCCATCTGGTGTAGGTGATGTTGTAGCTGCTATATATGATGTTGGAGGGTCCATAGCTGATGTTGCTGCTGCTGTAGCTGTTGTTGGACCTGCTGTACCAGGGGTCGGACGTGGTTCAGTTGTCGGAGCTGCTGGAACTGTAGTTGGAGCTGCTGAAGCTGGGGTTTGAGATGGAGTAGTTGTGGTTTGATTTGCTGTAGCTAATATTGGAGTAGCTGTGGTTGGAGCTGCTAAAGTTGTCCTTTGAGCTGCTGAAGTTTTCGCTGGATCTTTTGGTGTTGTGGCTGTAGATGGTGAAGCTACACTTGGAGCTTTTGTAGGTGACGCTGATTTTGCTATAGCTGATGTTGCAGCTAATGTAGATGTTGGACCTGCTGTACTTGTGGTGGAACCAGCTGTAGGTATCATATTTGTGTTAGCTGTTGTTGCAGCTGCTGTCATTGTGGTTACAATCGCTGTACCTGTGGTTGCATCTGTTGTAGTTGTTGTAACTGCATTAGATGTTGTAGGTGCTATAGTTGCCGAAGCTGGAGTGGCTGTCTTTGGAGCTTTTCCTCTTATTGATCCTAGTGTAGATGACGTTGAAGCTTTTGAAGGAAGTGGTTTAGGTTTTGATGTATTTGGATTTGGAGTTTGAGCTGTTATTAAAGCTGCAAAGAAATGAAAACAGTGTATTGGGAATTGTTTGATTTTTCATGTCACAACCATTTCTGTTTAAGTCTAAATATAACTGATACTTTTTACAGCATTTTTAAAGAATTAATTTAAAACTCAAATTTTAAAAGTAAATAAAGATAAAATTCTAAATTAGATGGTGATAGTGATTAAAATAACAGTAGAAGAAGCCGCATAATCTGTAACAAAAAACCTTTTTGGATTTGAATGTGAAGTCATTTGTAGTTGTGAAGAAGTATAAATTATACTATGTATTCATTTTGATTTGTGATTCTGCATTTTGGTCTGTTGAAATTAGCTATATTTTAATTTTAACAGACCAACAGACCTAATTGAGCAATGGACTGATAGGCACCATGTTTAAAGCAGTACAAACTCATTTTGTTATCTCTGCCTTGGCGGAAGTCGTGGTGTTGAATGCTTTTTGTAGGTGCTAATTATTTGGATGCCAAAGCAAACAAATGTTTCTATTGTGAATTTCTTGCAGGTTTTGGTATTGATTAAGGAAATGAGAACGGTGGTCCCCATCATGTTACCAGTGCTAGTTTAAACTATGAGATATGAAAAAAAAAACAAAAAAACCCAACAACTAAATCCTTTCAAATCGGTATAACGTAATTTAAAATTTATTTTTATAGACTGCAGCTTTAATGGAAGAACAGATATTTTAACCTTATGTAGACAAAATAACCCAAATGAATACAGATACAATGTGTTTCTTTACAACCATTTCTAAATAATTATATTTAAAGATAATACATAAATGCATAACTACTTACCAACAGTGGCAATAGCAATCCAAATGATGGATGGCAAGATTGATGATTTAACCATTATAGGAAAAGAAGCAAATCAGGAGGGGAAAAAAGCAAAAAGATGAAAGCTGTGTAAAATATGTATGGATGACACCTTGAAGCCTGGAAACATGGGATGAATGTGAAATCATTACTGACAGGGCATTTAAATCAGTAATGACTCCTCCCTGGGTGTTGCTGGGCACTAAGTCTTATGCAAAACAAAACAAAGATTATATTTGCTTTTTTAATTCCCGCCTAGATATCCAACATCATAAACTTGTACTGGTTAAAAACTATAAAATGACAGATATAAAAGGGAAGTTGCCCTACACTTGATGGATGTTATAATAAAACAAAATCTTATTTACTCCAGAGTTTTCCATTTAGATTAAACAACAGAGTGCCTTCGAACAAATATTTATATTTTGCATTCAAACTCCTGAAACCCCGATTATATAAAAGACAGAACATTGGCTTTATCACCTTTTTATTGGAACAGTTCATTGTGGAAGTGTTTGCCAGTGAAGAAGGGTCAGATCTTGGTGTAACTATACCTGAAAATGCTCAGACCTTATTAGCACAGCCATTTAAATTCTACAGTTACATTCAGTAACATTCAATGACACTTTTGCCTTTCAGCAAAGCAAACTATACTGGAACTCTACAAAATATACTTAAATCATGTATAAAGTTGGTGTGAAATCGGGTAAATCACAACCATTTTAAATGGGAGCTGAACTATTCAGAATACATTTGCATTTATTGTCCTCTGTTAAGATACTTTTAAAGCTTGATTTATTCACTAACCTTAATACGAATACATTCACAATTCATTACTGAAATAATTTATTGTAATATATTTATTATAACTCTCAATATATTGTCTGTAAAGGTTATATTGAGCCACTTACATAATGTCATCATCATGACAGATATTTGGTGTACAGTAAAACAAGGTGGGAACATTTATAATCTTTATATACCCACTTATGTAATCATCATAACATGACTGAAGTTTTCCACATATGACTTTGACCATCTATTCTCTAGTGATAGTCAGCCTCATCACAGGTGAGAATGACTTAGAGTTAACATAGAAGACTCAGGACTTTGTGGACTGGTACCAGCAGAACTAACGTGGGAAAAACCCAGGAGTTGATGGTGGATTTCTACAGGTGCAGACCCACTGCACTGACAGTTGGGAACATCCAGGGAGTGGATATTTGAGCATGTTGTATCGTTTTAAAAATAAATCTTGAAAAACCGTAACAGCCTACCCTACTCACTGAGTTGTTAATTGTGGGAGAACGGCTACAGTTCCACAATTCCCACATTGAAGTGAAATAGGATGTCAAAGAAACACTATTAAAGATGTCTTTTCTATGTTTTATTAAATAAACTGAAGAATTATGAGCTATAAAACTGGCACTGAAGGAAACAGAAAGCAGAGTTGGAGTCAGCTATGCTAGCTTAAGCTGATAAATGTATTAATATATGACAAAATAATAACAATGTAAATTTTCATGTAAAAGTTCACAACAGACAACAATCTAAAAATGTAATGTATAAATGTAATTGTGACTCAGTCGCATAATTTAAAATGTATGTTAAAAGTCTATATTATCCGTTAAAACAGTCATATGAAATATCAATAGTTATCTGTATTGTCTAATTATCCTGTTAGTTTGGCGTGAATGAGTTTTGAAGTGAAAGTTGGTGATATTTTCGTCGTTTTTTAAATTAATTTATTGGCCTCTAATAGGGATGCACCGATCCACTTTTTTTGTTTTATACAGATAATCTGCCCATATCAATCTGATCCAAAAAGTACTGAATTACACAAACTGTGTGCAGTGAGGAAAAGGCACTAGGGATGCAACGATACCATCTTTTTCAAACCGACACAATACAAATACTCTGATCTGACTGCTTGTCGGTACCGAGTACCAATGCCAATACTTCTACCACCCAAAAATCCAGTGAATTGGAAGACAGGTTTTATTTTCTTCTCTGCTTGTTACAATAAATTATGCTGAATTAAAAAAAAAGATTATTAATAAAAAAAGACCACAACAGTTCAATTTCAAGTGAAAAATAAACATTTTCTGTAAAACTACTGCATTTTACACATTTTAAGGATCAGTTCATGGTATTGGTTAACTTTAACCGATACCAACACAGTACATAGTATAGCACTCTGCTCAGCACCGAACAGAGAGAGCTTATCTAGCCACCGATGTCAGAACTTGATTAAAAAACATCTCTAAAATTGGCTACTTTTTAACTTTTTTTTAGGTATGGCACAGGAGGGGCACCTAGGTCTGCTGGGTTGGCACCTATGAATCAAGGATCCGCAGTAAAAAAAAAGAAAAAAGAAGAAAAAAAAAGATGTGCATCCTGCGCCTTCTTTCTGATAAATGTTTTAAAATAACAGACATGTTTCTCTCTTGTAAAACAATTGTTGAAACCAAATGTATTTTAAAGCATTCAGCTACAACATCAGACAACTTGCAACAGCACAAATGTATGTCAAATTTCCTCTTAAATAATGTCAAAATTGTAACATCCATAAACCTTCATATAAAAACACATGACCTCATTCAGAACACAACAGAGGGTGTTCACCTGGGGTGGCCTATAAGATTCTAGGTGTAGGATGTGCCACCCCAGGCCACATCTTAGGCACGCCACTGAAAACTGTAAAGAATATTTCTCAAACTGTAGATTATGTGGGGGGAAAAAATATAATGAATCTCAGGCTTCTGATTGGAAGTCATAGCCAAAAAACCTAGTGGCAACTGTAGCATGAAAATATGATCTGTCTAACTGATGGTTCACAATCCTTTTGATTAACATGAAATATCCTTGCGTTAAATTATTAGACAATTCAGTCGTCTGTATTTAGTGCTACAACCATGTATATTTCTTAAACCATTTTAACAATGCTTTTATTCCTTTCACTAACATGAAATAAGTTTAAATTAATCATTTGCAGTTTTATGTGACTTACATGACAAATACCACAGAAGCTTGTAACTTTTTATTATCGTGTCTAATTTATCAGAGCATGTTACCACCATCTAGTGGACAAGAAACGTAATCGTTTTACTTAGTAGATCACCTTACAACCCGCAATATCTAACTAAATTTACATTCACAAAACAACAGTCAAATACCAACATTGTTCCTCCTCAACCAGGTGCTAAACTGTCTAAATATCCTTTGAACTGTGTTTTAAACCATGAAGCACACCTTCCGTCTGCACACTGAAGTTTTACTGTGGCAAGCCGTTTGTGTAAAAATTCCATATCCTTGGTATCAACTGTTGTTTATGCCAACTAGTACGCGACTGAACTGCACTAGATAAACATTTTCCCCTGCTAGTTCGAAATTTGGCCCAGCTAGTTCTAAAAAAAACTCTTACTAGTATCTCATTTTCGCCTAGTTGAACTATTGCCACGCTAGTAAGACTTTTACTCCAAGTAGTAGGCTACGTCAAAATGCTGCACTAGTAGCTTAAAACAACCCTACTAGTTGTCTTTTTGGCCCACTAGTTGACGACCAGGCCGAACCAGTTGACATTAAAAATGCCTACACGTCACGTAGTTGATGCCATTTCTGCACACTTGCTTACTCCTGACCAATAAATGTATGAACTAGTAGACAAATGAAAAAATTGCTAAAACATCGTTAATATTTACTCAGCACTTAAAGTTGCTTGCAAGATGACATAGTTTTGTCTGGGAGACCAACACGTCAGTTTAAAACCACTTAAGCACAAAGATTCAGTTCTGGGGTGAAATTCAATTCCTTCTATCCTCAAAAGTACAGCCTGTTTTTTTTTCCTCCCTTTTTTTTTTTTTTTTTTAATCAAAGAATGCTCCAGATCACTGCATTACTTTTGATGTCACGCTATACTTTTTCAGTACAGATAAAAATGTAATTGTTGAGACGCACTTGTTGGATGATGCATGTTCTTAGTAGCCTACAGGTTACTGTGCGTAAATAGTGTCCATAAATGAAAAAGCAGTTCAAAAATTCTGGTCAGATATGTCGATCTATTTATTGTTGTGAATATTAGCCAAAAAATAAAAAGTGAAACCGCAGGACATCGTTAAACGCACATATCAGCACGGTCGCGCCACACTGATTAGGGTGTGGCGGACCACCAGAGGGCTCCACTCACACACAGACAACGGGATGTTTGTATATAAAAATGTTAATGTTTTGATTAAAAAATGCTCAAGTTGGTTGTGGCGCGAATGTTGCAACAGCTCTTACTTACCTCTGTTGCTCAGTTAGAGTTGATTAAACGAGCTGATTGGATCTAGCTGTGTCGTCCTTTCATTCCTCCACAACTTTATGCCGAGAGCCACTACCAGAATGCCCTCTGTAGCATTTGGCTCGACAAATATTTTTTAATTATTAGATTTTAAATGCGCACGCCCTTCAACTTCAGTTTAGTGCTTGGCTGCAAAAGTCACTTCTTGTGCGTTTTATTTGGAAAAAGATAAAATTACATGTATTCCATTGAGAAGATATGTTTTATTTTCTGGAATTTGACTGAAACACGTGTAAACCTGTGATTAAAATGTATCGTTGATCCAACAACTATTTAAGTAGTGACCTAGTCAAATAAATAAAACAAATAAATAATAAATGAAATACAAATGCACTGTTATGCTCTGTCATAACTACATAGATGAGACATAACTTTTGTGGAATGTGACTTGTTTCATTAACGTGCTGAGGAAGAGTACACCAAAATAACACGCACACACATCACACTTGGTGTAACATAAAATAGTGCCAAATAATGTACTGTTATTTATGAATACATAACATGCACACTCTGTAAATATCCTTAAATATCCTGTTCAGTTCCACATTCCTCATATCTGAGTTTTCCATTTTATATTTAATAACTGCACAGTACTTTAGTTTTGTAACTTTTTTCTTACTGTACATAAATGATCATTATTAATTGTGTTTTTTTTAATAATTTTTTTGTTCATATAAATGCTCCAATTATCTGTTAGATTTGCCCTCTGTAGATCACAATGGATGTTTATATTATATTAAGATAAGTTAAACTTTACGATCCATTACGGATGTCATTGAAGACATAAAGCGCTGCCTGCTTTCCTCCATTGTATTACGCAACCAACACGCGAACAACCTACTGCTTAAGCGTTTAGCTGAGAGTCAAATTGTTTGCATCACCATACATGCTTTGATTTTTGACTAAAATGGGGTCCACATTGTTTTAACAATTTTAAAATATTTTCGTGTCTTGATGCGGCGCTTGACGTTTACTCTCGCACATTGCGCATATAATCTCGATTTATTTTCACATTATTTTCAGCTCAGTAAATTCATAAAGACTTTGTTGACTCTTTCACAGTCGCTGACGAGGCAGTGGATGGGTTGGTTTTTTTGCGCTGTCAGCTTCTAATGGTTAAAAAAGGGGTACAGATTCGTCCCCTCTGTCAAAACCACCTTGTGACTGACTGACAGCCTGTTTTCATTGTCCCTGCTTACCTTGTAACCTCTGTGACTCCTTACTGTGACAACCAGATATGAATCAAGTGATCAATACGCCCCATAATATTTAATTATGGCTCCTACAGTATTAAACATAGGATAATACATTACACAATTTTATACTTTCAGACTGTTAATCTGCCACAATATGTATCCCTCTGGTAACCTCTTTATTCATTAACCAAAACTCTAAAATTTACAGGATTAAATGGTCAAAACACAGGCTGAATATGTACTAAAACACTTGGAGGTGGGATACTCAGCCCTTTTTAGGGATGGCATACAAATTCTGGCAGGGATGAAGACTAAACCTGCCACAATATTATCTGAAAGTATCCAAATTTTGATTAGTTAAAAAACAACAACAATATGATGTGTTTAGTTTGAGTTTCAAAACAGGAATGTCAATATTTTTGTTGTATTTTTTTACAATACTGATGTTTTGAAAAACAGAGAAAACAACTGGTAAATATAATGCATATTACCGTGATATAAGCTGTATGTTCATTAACTTTTTTGAACAGTTATATACTGTACATTGTAAGCAAATTCACACATGGAAAGTAACAATGTGAATAAATTGTATGACAGTGGTAACTCTTACTTTCATGTTATAAACGTAGCTTACAGAAAATAAAAGTTTGGAGACCCTTGATTTAGCACATAGCAACAAGCAAGAATTCTGTCCCTCAAAGACCTGATAATTCTTTGATAGGCTATCTATCTTCTTCCTCTATCCTAATCTGCATTAATGTCACCTGTTTGAACTTGTTATACGGATAAAATACACCTGTCCACTCCATCAAACAGTTAGAGTCCAGCCTCCACCAGTTATTAGACGATGGATCACTAACACACTAACACCACAGTAACAAAGGTTAATATTAGTAACACACTAGTCATTAGGGATTAAAATCCTGCAGCAGTCGAGGTCAAGCCAGCACATCTCCAGGCCTGTCTAAGGTTTGGCAGAGACCATCTGGATGAGAGGAGGATTTGGAGAATGCCATGTGTTCAGATGAGACCAAAATATAAATATTTGGTATAAATGCCACTCACCGTGTTCAGAGGGGGGAAGAAGGCTGTGTTGCACCTCATGAAACCCATAACCGCTGTGAAGCACGGTGGTGGAAAAATGTTTTGAGGCTGCTTTTCTGCAAAGGGGGCAGGATGACTGATCCGTATTAAGGAAAGGATGAATGGGGCCCCTCTGTCATGTGAATTTTGGACAAAAACCTCCTTCCATCAGTGAAACCATTGAAGTTGAAACATGGCTGGATCATGCAGCGGTCACTGGAAAAATTAAAGATGTTTTAATAGGAATCAGCAGGCTGAAAGCAGATTTGATGCCATTTTTCAAGTTTCCAAATGTAAATTACCACAGCTTTGCTCATCATGGTTGTACCCACAGTCGTCCCAGTGGTCGCTCACAAACAATGTGGGCTACAGAAGCCGTTTGCACTCTCAAGTTGGTGGTTTGGAGAGTGGTGAATGGCTGCAAAAAAATGCCATGTCACAAGCGGATAAATGCTGTCTCAGCATCCAGATGTCAGTGATGCTGACATACTGTGAATGTGAATTTTTTGTGGAAATTTTCTAATAAATAAGAAAATCGGTTTCAGTAACTTAGCTTACGAAGTGATTAGCCCAATCTGGATCTGGGTTCAGATACAGACTTTTTTTTTTTTTTACACATTTATATGTTATAATGTACCTCATTTCAATATAGCGATAGTGCTATGTTTAGGGTCATTGTCCTGCTTGACGAACCGTTATGTCCTGCCTGAAGTCTTTTAGAGCCTCTATCAGGTTGTACAGGTAGCCCTCTATTAATCATTAGACTGCCTATGAAAAGTATTCATACTCTTTGGATGTTTTTATGAAAGTAAATATGTTTCAAAACATCTGCACTTGTAATTTGAATCCGCATGTATAATTTGGATCTTCACGTATGTAGTTTGAATCCAAACTTGTACAACTAAATTTTTACTTGTATCAACTGGTGCAACATACATGTAAAATCAACTTTAGCGTGTGCATAAAATTTTCACCAGTAGAAAATTGTCTCACAAAGGTGTTCCAATTTTTTAAGTTGTAGAAAATTAATTACAAATGCTTTAAATTATATTTCCTCCAGTCAATTGTCCCACTACAAGTATATCTCAGTGAACACAACTTCTCAAATCTGCTCCTGTGCACATTGAACTGTCTTTCTAAGGGTGATACTTTTGAAACAACTCTTTCAGTTGTTTGCCAATAGCGCCATCAGGGGGTGGCCACCCCACCAAATATAATCAATTTTAGTTGCATCAGATGTGCATTTCATTTCATTTCTAATACACAGCCAGGCAGGTAAGCCTGTGATTACACACAGTAGCCAGCCCCCTTCCACACCCCTCCGTCTCTGGCGCTTTTGTGCGCGTAGACCGCAACAGCTCAGCGCATGCTTTTGAATTTCATCCCTAATGCACAGCCAGGTATGGCGGGTGGAAAGTGCCTATTCTATGCTCACCACACAAAGGAGAGGGCGCAGTCATACCTCACATCACCGCCTCAATGTCTGAAATTGCAATGGGATCATAAAGCGCTAAAGTTAAGTGTTAAAATGACAGTGTGTAGTTTTTGCAGTACATCTTTGAAAATAGCCATTAAAATATTATGTAATAATAATCACGTAACGCACATTAATAGCAAAATATTGGCGATATTGTAAAATATGACTTTAAAAATCTATTTTAAAATACATAGGCGCAGGTCCTCTTTTCAGGGGAAAGCCCGGACGGACAAAGCGCACGGAACAAGTCCGCTATTAAAACATTGATTTCCCCTCAAAATGCAAAAAAGTTTAGCCATAAATACATTTTTACCTCTTCGCTAGTTCCAAGCGATGAAAGAGAGACTGATGTGCTTGTCATGTTGCTGCAAATAATGAGTTTCTTATTCAAAGACACAGATACCGCATGCTTATGATAATTTAGGTATGCACTGCACCCTACTGGCCGAATATTAAAGTTAATTGAAGATGTTGGTATCGTCTTTTCCTCTGTAACTGTTGTGTTTACAATAAATGTACACCTTATGCATGGCCGGCCCAAAGTCGCACGGAACAAGTCCGCTATTAACTATTAAGCCTCTCTCCCCCTGCTCAATTGTGGTGTTGTTGCGTGTTGCTCGCCCCCACCCCAGGGGCAGACCTAAATCCCTCCCAACATTCAAACTACTAACAAAACACAGGACACTAGACTCCCAGGCTGAGTTTAGGCCACCCTCCCCTCGTACACCCTCCCCCCCCGTCCCAAGCGCACCCAGTTCGGGAGAACGCCTGTGCTACATGGTAAAAGCCTCCCCGCCAACAAGAGAGGCCCCAAGCACCGCCAGCGCCCGAGGGCCCCCTGCTGAGGCCGGAACCCGGCGCAGCACTAACTCGGATACCCCGGACATGCCGCGCCGGGCACGTGAGCAGACCGAAGCCCCAGGCGGTCAACCCCCCAGGCCGACACCCTCCAGCCTTGCTACCACCGCCCGATGGCCGGGAGGCAACTGAACCCAGCATCCCCACCCACCAGCCCACAACCCACCACCCGGTCAGTCCACCGCGGAGGCCGACCATCACCGGTCAAAGGGCCCCCACCCCAGCACCCCGCAGAGTGCTTGGACCAAGACCCAGGAGCCATGTCCAGTGCCAATTTGCCTCACCACCCGCTGACACCACGACGCGCAGGCGCGGCAAGGGGCCATCGCACCGGCGACAGCGGCCCCTCCACCGGCCAAGCCCCGGCCAGGGCCACAGGCCTCGGGGCACGCCGGTAGATTGCTTGTACATTGTAAACAGGTATTAGATGGCGTAAAACCCATCTTGAACATCCGTTGGCCTGTAAAATGCACTCTATGAAGGATTTTATATTGTATTAATCGTAGATTAGGATTTTTAAGAAATTTAAAGGTTCTTAAGGAAATCTGAGACCAGAGGTTTCGGACAAATGAGATGGACAAGTCCATCTCCCATTTTAAAATAGGAAGGGCTATTGATTAATCTATTCTATTTAATGTTTTGTATATTTTAGATAGCAGTTTGGGAGGGTTAAAATTAAGAAAGTCTAAAACTTTTCCTGGAATTTTTATATCAACTGTATTGAGCCTAAATTTATTTTTTATAATTGATTTAATTTGTTGATATTCTAAGAATTTATTCTTGTTAATTCCGTATTGTGTAACCAATGTATTAAATGGGATAAAGTCTGTTCCATCAAACATATGCTCCAGGTATTCAATTCCTTTACAACTCCAGTTTGGAAAGTTGATCATGCATTTTTTTTGTAAGATATCCGGGTTATTCCAGATGGGTGTACGCCTGCATGGGACTAGTAAGGTCTTTGTCATTTTAAGAAATTCCCACCAAGCTGTCAGAGAGGAGCTGATACTAATACTTTTAAAACATTCATTTTGTTTTATATTTGAGCTAATAAATGGTAGATCTGAAAGTTTTATCTTATTGCATAGTGTATGTTCAACATCTACCCAGCACTCATCGATATAACTGTGTTTTACCCATCTTGATGTGTATTGGAGCCTGTTGGCTAAGAAATAATGACGAAAGTTTGGTAGGTCTAGACCTCCTTTATCTTTGGACTTCTGCAGTTTTTTTAAGCTGATACGTGGGGGTTTATCTTCCCAGAGAAATTTAGAGACAGAAGAGTCCAGAGATCTAAACCAATCAGGTGATGGTTTGCTTGGGATCATTGAGAATAAATAATTGATTCTAGGCAAAACCATCATTTTTATTGTAGCTACCACTCCAATAAGTGATATTGGAAGGGATTTCCATCTTGCCAGATCATTTTCCACTTTTTTTAAAAGTGGGACATAGTTTAGCTTTGATAAGTCTGCCAGTCTTGGTGAGATATGGATACCTAGATATGTAATATTTTAAAATGTTGTTTTAATTTAATTCAAATATTTAAATATAATTAAAACGTTTTTCTTAATTAATTGGTACAGTATATACATTTTTATTACTTTAAATGTATTTAATTAAAATATATTTGCACCATTTTTAAAATACAAATAGAATATTCATAAAAAATAATACAATTAGTTACAAAGAAACTTGCCTAGTTTACTGCACAAACATTTAAACAATTTACTTTTTTTCAAATACTCTACACTGAAACAAAACTAAATAAAATAGAGTAATATTCACATTTTCATAAATTGTAACATCTGCAGTCATCATTTATGGGGGCTCCGGATGGGTTTGGGGGGCCCTAAGGAAGCGTTTAGTTCCCTTATGCCTTTGGCCAGCTCTGACCTTATGCCAGATATAATTGAAAAGTTAAACAGAATTGTTGTACAACTATAAATGTTAACTGTGCTGTGTTATTAGTCTATGCACATTATACAATTAGGCACATTACACATAAGACAATCAACCAAAGTATATCAGGAGTTTATGATAGTCTTTATGATAGTATTCTACAGGCCGGTTTAAAACAAGAGTAGAATACAATTCTGATATTATGGTTTATAATTTTGGTGTGCCACCACAAACTTTTAATTGGCCCCATCTGGCCATCCATATGAAACATTTCTGGAGCGTGGTTCACAGAACAGGGATAGATAAAGGCAAAATCATACTGATGTGTATATATACTCACATATTTCGCTGTTATGTATATAGTTATAGGCTAATTATACTAGAAAGTACTGTAATATACAATTAAATGTAATGTATATGATTGATTAAATGTGTGTGTGTGTAGCTATCTAAATAATAATTATGAAAAGACTATGGTTTAAACTGTGCATTGAGTATGTAGGAACAATAACAATATGTCCAAGCATACCAGCTTTAAAACGATCATATATCATCATTAAAAAATTGACAGACTAAAGGAAGGCAGCGGGAAAGTGGAGTGAAACAAAGGAAGCTTCCTGACCCAAACTGACATATTTCACAGCCTCATGTCAGCTGTTTATAACAAATCAAACAGTCTGAAAATTGGTTGAAAATTGAGCTATAGTTAGAGTTGTTTTGAATAGTACATATACCATTGACAGCAATGTTACGAAATGGGGCAGCTGACTGTAGTAATTTGGCTGCCGTGTTGCTGCATCGCTATCCATTGCTGAATAGCGTGGGTAAGGCATCTAGTATACAGTGCTATGGATATATGTCTTTGGTTGTTTGTATCAAAGTCCACCTGTGTCTAGAGAGGCGAGAGCAGAACAGGAGAGGGAAGGGGATGGGGGACGGAGGGATGGGGGTTGTCAGGCGAACCGAAAAAACAAATTGCATTGAGGGGAAACGACGCAGATGGAAAGACGTGCTCTCTCACAATGACTCTCTGACCCGGCGCCTTTACAATGGGGAAGCTATTCCACGAGAATGGATTGTATAAGGCAGGAGAGAAGAGAGGACGAAAAGGACACGTACAGATAGATATGTGCGTCTCAAAATATACATGAAACACAGCATCAGTCTCTGTAATATTTAATTATTGACAGTGGCGTCTCTGGCATGATAGTAGGGCACAGCAACTCAAGACTTAATACTAGCAACACATTTTTTTGTGATGTATACAATCTGAGTTTAATAATATTGATTGCAATTTTTTGTGATTAATTTAATATTGATTCAAAATTAAATGAACCACATAATAGCACACATCTATACACCACAAATTCCATTTTATATTAATGTAATTGAAGAATAAAACCTTTTTAGACATGAAATGTCTAAAAATGTAGATCTCTTATCGTCGAAAACTTTTCAATAACTGTGTAATCTTTCTATCGATCCCCTTTAAAGGTATTATAATCCTTCCAAGTCCTTGAACGATGTTAAAATCCACAGGTAGATGACATCCCATTTGTTTAATCTCTAGTTTTTTGTTTAAAATCAATGTGCTAAATGAAGATTTCATTAAAAAAATTGTTTTGTCTTGGGGGCTAACAAGGATATCAGAGGGCTACACACTTCTATCCAACAGAGTGTAAATGTGATGTAAGCCCATCCAATATTTTAGTAGGATTTATAAACTTGTCATATGCTTCACAACAAACGTTTGTATTTGGCAAAACGAGCTGCATCACTTTCTGTGGGGGTTTGACAGTAGAACTCGACCATTCCCATGAGTCGCCACAGATTATTGATAACATTACAGACAGAAGAAGAGACAGGAGCAGTGAGAGAGAGAGAAAGATGCAAAAAGACACAGGACAGTAGAAGAGATACAGATAAGGAGTGAGGCAGGACAGGAAAATCATCAGACATGAGTTTGTTTGTGATTAGATTATGAAACAATCCTGGCCTGGAGTTAAATACTTACGTATTTAGATTAGGGCTTTGACTTTTGCCCAAAAATCATATTCAAAGTTTGTTTGTTTATTAATAATAAAATTCAAATATATTTGAATATTTATTAATTATATTTTGACCATTAAATGTCTTCAGTAAGACCAATATTGGTATCAAACTTAAGTTCTATATGTTCTGTCCACCAGAGGGCAGTATCAGTCAATGTTAATAGACTACGTGCACGAACGGCTGACTGCATCTGAATACCTCTACTACGCTTGCTACGTAGCAGGCGAAAAGGAGCAAGTGAGTGATGTAGTAGATCCAAATCTCCAGTATGGATTGAAATAGTAGACACCTTAGATGTTGCAGTGAAAATGAACCTTTTCACTAAATACAAATAAGTGAATGGTTTTATATTGGAGAACCTAAGTTATGCATTTGTATTCTCTGGTCTTTGTTTCAGGTGCAGTTTAAATATTTAGCTTGAGGACAGACAAGACATGACTGGAGGAATCTTTACAGCTGCATTGGAAGATCTAATAAGCTGCAAAGAATCCTAAACAGGACCAACTGTTCTCCTTGAGTCGGCTCACCTGGAACAGGGACAAAAATGCTGCACATTTTGCTGTATCAACCTGTTATCTAAGGGATCTGTCTGTAAACCTATAGCAACTTAACTACAGTTATAGCAACAACAAAAAAAAACTACAGTTATAGCTCAGGATAACCTAAGCCAATCTATGCTTTATCAAAAATAAAAGTTTTAGGCCAAAACTTGAAAGTATACAGGGTGTGTGTTTTACATTCCCAGATCTAATCTTATTAACGAGAATATCTTTGTAAATAGATGAGATGTCAAATCTTATGTCCTTGCTTCAAACTTCAGATCAAACTAAGATTCTGTTTATAGTTTTTGACATGTTTTATATACACATCAGTGCAGTCTGTACTTTTGATGTTCTAAAGCTTTGATAAATTAAAGTGTTTTGTTTAAAATTAATTGTGTGTGTTTTATTCAACTAGTAGAGAGGGCCCAGGCCTATGATTAATGTAGGGTAAAAAACAGAAGGTGTCAGTGCAAGGGCGTCAGTTTGTTTTTAAAATTGCCAGGGACATAATTATACATTTGAATGCGGTTTGAGAATTGCTGGGGATAGTTATTAAATATTTATTTAGTCTCCAAGTATTCATTTGTTTAATGTTTCAGTACAATATGCACTGCAGTGTATAATCGTGGTGAAAATTATACTTTAAGCCGTTGTTTAAGGCATTTTTCACTAGTTTTAATACTCAAACCTTAGTAGATTTAAAACATGAAAGCGATACAGTCTCTCCGCCCCTGCGACATCAGGTGCATCTTTCTCCACTGAAGGTCTCGGAACCGGTGTTGTGTCCTAGTGAGGTACATTACTATGGGGAGTCGTTTCTGCTGCTATTTTTTTGTCTGGATGAGAATATTATTATAACCAGACATGATAAATTTGGCAAGCGCAGTAGATATGACAGGAGGAGATTCACATCTGCATCCAGTTATTTAGGACGCAGAATACAATGTGCGCTGTAATAAAAGCATTTATATTGTGCCATTAAAAAAATCCACGAAGCAGCGAAGGAAATGTAACTGTATTTTTCCATCTTGAAACGGTTACCAATAACATTGCAGGACTCCGCAATGTAGCTGACCAGTCTTTTAAAACATGACATCTACTGCAGAGAATGCTGCAGCCTAGTATATGAGCAGAAAGAAACATGACTGCATGAGAAAGTGGAGTGATTTAAATACAGTGCATCCGGAAAGTATTCACAGCGCTTCGCTTTTTCCACATTTTTTACGTTACAGCCTTATATTTTTCCTTAAAATTCAACACACAACACCCCATTATGATAATTAGGAAAAAGTGTATTTCAAATTGTTGCAAATTTTTTAAAAATAAAAAAACTTTAGAAATCACATGTACATCAGTATTCACAGCCTTTGACGTGAGGCTCAGAATTGAGCTGAAGTGCATTCTGTGTCCACTGATCATCCTTGAGGTGTTTCAGCAGATTAACTGGAGTCCACCTGTGGTAAATTAAGTTGATTGGACATGATTTGGAAAGGCACACATCTGTCTATATAAGGCCCCTGGGCTGACAGTTCATGTCAAATCACAAACCAAGCATGAAGACAAAGGAATTGAGTGTAGACCTCTGAGACAGGATTGTCTTGAGGCACAAGGCTGGGAAAAATGTTCTGCTGCTTTGAAGGTTCCGATGAGCACAGTGGCCTCCATCATCCGTAAGTGGAAGAAGTTTGAAACCACCAAGACTCTTCCTAGAGCTGGCCATCTAAGCTGAGTGAACGGGGGAGAAGGACCTTGGTCAGGGAGGTGACCAATAACCCAATTGTCACTTTGTAAGAGCTTCAGCATATTCCTCTGTGGTGAGGGGAGAACCTTCCAGATCGACAAACTTCTCTGCAGCAAACCACCAATCAGGCCTGTATGGTAGAGTGGCCCGACCGAAGCCACTCCTTAGTAAAAGGCACATGGCAGCCTGCCTGGAGTTTGCTAAAAGGCACCTTAGGGACTCTCAGACAATGAGAAACAAAATCCTCTGGTCTGATGAGACAACATTTTAACTGTTTGGAGTGAATGCCAGGCGTTATGTTTGGATAAAATCAGGCACCACTCATCACCAGGCCAATACCATAGCTACAGTGAAGCATGGTGGTGGCAGCATCATGCTGTGGTGATGTATTTTAACGGCAGGAACTGAAAGACTAGTCAGGAAATAGGGAAAGATGAATGCAGCAATGTACAGACACATCCTGGATAAAAAAAAACCTGCTTCAAAGCGCTCTTGATCTCAGACTGGGGCGACGGTTCACCTTGCAGGACAGTGACCCTAAGCACACAGCCAAAATATCGAAGGAGTGGCTACAGAACAACTCTGTGAATGTCTTTGAATGGCCCAGCCAGAGCCCAGACCTAAACCCAATTGAACATCCCGGGAGAGATCTGAAAATGGCTGTAAACCGACGCTTTCCATCCAACCTGATGGAGTTCGAGAGGTACTGCAAAGAGGAATGGGCAAAACTGCCCAAAGATAGGTGTGCCAAGCTTGTGTCATCATATTCAAAACAACTTGATTGCTGCCAAAGGTGCATCAACAAAGTACTGAGCAAAGGCTGTGTATTTATGTATTTATATTTATTTCTCAGGTTTTTTTTTATTTTTAATACATTTGCAACAATCTAAACATTTCTTTTTACATTGTCATTATGGGGTGTTGTGTGTTGAATTTTAAGGAAAAAATGAATTTAATCCATTTTGGTATAACGCTATAACATTAAAAAATGTGGAAAAAGTGAAGCGCTGTGACGCACCTCTAAAATTCTGTTCAGATACTAATGCAGAAACTTTGCTGGGAGCATAAGTGGCTGTTAGATCAGTTCTGATAAAAAAAATTCTGCATCAGGTTTGGTGCTGCCAATCCTCTCAATCATAAATATTGGTGGGGACATGTCCCTGGCGTCCCCGGTTAAAATGATGCCTATGTGTCAGTGTGCTTCTGTGTGTAGCTTTGGTTTTATGTACTGACGGTAAGCAAGCGGCGTCACATGCTGCACAATTAACTGTCCATCCTAGTGGATCCATAACTAGAGAAAAAAACTACAAATTGACTGCTAGATTTTAATACATTCCATTAATTGATGTACACTGTTGTGGATTCAAAGTAGAATGCAGCTATTTGGCTATTAAGAGTTAAGGGACTGCTTGTGGCAGTCAAGGGGATAAATAATTTATGAAAAATTATTAATATTTGTGCGCCACTTTGTCTACCAGGAACTATTTTAATAGCCAAATATCTATATCAGTCTCTAATAGTATGAAGGAATGAATTCTGTACCCTATATTGATCTTGAAACCTTGCCACATGTTTGTGTGTTGAATTAAAGGGACAACAGTGACTTCCAAAATACAAAGGTTTATTTACAAAGGAGAAAAGGAACCGACACACTACTGATCAAACTGAATGAATAACTACAAATAAAAGAACACAAATGGATAAAAATGCAATAAAGATAGCAAACATCAATTCTGATTTAGGCTTTGGAAGAATCTGGATGCAAATCAGATCCAGGGCTTGATTTGCAGATGCTGAAATGAAAGAAAAATTAGTTTACCAATTGTAGTTATTTTATCTAATTAGCACCATTGATTAATGTGTAAACCAATAAAACAATGTAAGGAAAATGAAAACATTCTTTGGATCAAGAAATGTTTGTAAAAAAATATCTGGATGCTCCTCGGGAGGAACCTCAAGGGGCTCCCAGGCAAGCCGGGAGATATAGTTACTCCAGGAAGTCCTGGATCTTCCTCTGGGCCTCCTCCCGGTGGGACGTGCCCAGAACACCTCACCAGGGGGCATCCTGACCAGAAGTCCGAGCCACCTCAACTGGCTCCTCTCGATGTGGAGGAGCAGCAACTCTACTCTGAGCCCTCTCCGGATAACAGAACTTCTCATCCTATCTCTAAGGGAGATTTCTGGTGTTTGATTTGCGATTCAGTTCAAGAGAATGCAGTTGGAAACAGGGACTATGAACTATATATTTTTTCTTGGTTTCAAAAATATTATTTATAATTGATGATAGGGACATGTCCCAGTCACCACCAGCTATTGACGCCTCAAAATATTGAATAATGTATCACTGTGTATGTGAGTTATTACAGTTGAATGGTTAGCTGTTGGAAAGATACATTAGCCTACATATATGTTGAAAAATAGCGTTTGCTGATAATGATATGTGTATTTTTAGACATGATACGGCAAAAATAATATTCACTGTGTGTTTTCAGCAAGTTATAAAAAACTTTAACCTTTTAAAGAATTAAATATTTACATCTAGGGTCCTCCATTCCGCTCAGCATCTCTCCAGCCACGTTGTTGTTTATAGGCCGTTCCTACAGCTCCCCTGGAAGGCCCAGTCGATGTCTTTCTGAAACCCTGGACCAGAGGTCCTGCTTCGTTCCTTGTTCCCCAGGATGACAAGACTGCTCCCCACTGCACTTAGCTGGTCACAGGGACAGACTTCGGGGACCTTAGCCCAGTTCCTCTGCATCATCGTCCCTTCCAGGATTGACTGCTTGTCCTGAGTTGGAGCAAGCAGGCAGCTCTTCACTAGTCTCAAACTTTGCCCAAAGCTCCGTCTGAATCTCTGTCCCACGGTGTTTCAGCTTTCGAGCCTGATCCGCAGCCTGTTTTCAGGTGTTGGCGAATGAAACAGGGTGGAGCTTCTTTCTGGCTGCCAGCAGCAGTCCTCCTTCCTGTATAGGTGTTTGGAAAAGCAACGCCTTCTAGAGGGTCATCTACACCTTTCAGTGAGTTTTCTACACCTTCCAGAGGGTTCTCTCTGCCTTCCAGATGCACTTCAACGTCATGAGTCCTCATTGCATGTCAGAGGATACTCTACACCCCGTCTTGGGACCTCAGCACCTTTCCAAGGTTCCTCTTCACCATGTCATGGTACCACAGCACCTCTCCTAGGGTCTCCTACGCTTCGATGTGGGTCCCTCTCTTGTTGCTGGCTTCCAAGCCATAACTGTCAGGCTTATTAGTATCCAAGCCATAAAGCCTGCTTCACACCGGCTACGATTGTGGCGTGGTACGGAGACTACTTACACTGTGAACAGGTGTAGCAGCAGATAGAGTGTGATTTTTCCGGACCACCTGCACCGTGCCGCTTCAGCAGCTGGTGTGATCCAGGCATAAGACTCAGGTCTGCCAGTCTCCAAGCAATAAGACTCAGGCCTGCCGGCCTCCAAGCAGCCACAACGTGGTTCAGCTCAGCCGGCCTTTGCCTCATTACAAAGATCAGCTCAGCCGGCTTTTGCCTGAACACAAGAATCAGCTCAGTTAGTGTTCTCTCATTACATGGTTCAGCTCTGCCGGCCATCACCTCGCAATAAAGTTCAGCTCTGCCATCCAGCTTCAGTCCAGCCAGTCATCAAGTCAGCGCTTCAGTCTAGCTGGCCACCAAGTCAGCACAAGCTGCAGTTCTGTCGGCAATACTCCAAGCTTCAGTACAGCTGGCCACACTATAAGCTTTAGCTTATCCACTCTCACAACAAGATTCAGTCTAGTTATTCTAACCACAAGCCTCAGCTCCGCCGGCCTCTGCTCCAGCACACGCTTTGGTCTAGCTGGCCTCAGCACAACCTTTGGTGCAGCCAATCTTAGCACAAGCTTCAGCTCTGCCGTCTTTCTAGCCACAAGGTTCAGCTCTGCTGCTTCCCAAGCCACAGGGTTCAGCTCCACGGCTTCCCAAGCCACAAGGTTGAACTCTGCCCTTCCCAAGCCATAAGGCCCAGCTCTATCGCCTCCCAGTGTCTCAACACAAGGTTCACCAATGCCGGCCTCCCGTATACAAGATTTGCCATTGCAAGATTTACCATAACCGTCCCCCAAGCCACAAGGTTTAGCTCCTTAACCAACACCTCTCAAAAATAATTCAACAACCGAAACAAGTTCACCACCACGTGGTATAAGGTTCAGCTCCGCGGCCTCCAAGACACAAGGTTCTGCATCGCCGGTCTCCAAGACACAAGGTTCTGTTTCGCAGCGAGCATCCCAGTCGCCAAGTTCTCTGCAACCAACCATCAAGTATTAACTCAAGGCCCCACACCACCGCTGGTTTTCAGGAATCAAGACCATGCTGATTCTAGAGACAGTTTCTCCAGAAGATTTTATTTATTTATTTTGAATACCAGCCAGGCATTGGGGTGGATGATGCCATCCTTTACCTCTGACATCGAGCTCTGACTCACTTGAAGAAGACTGGATGCATGGTGAGGATCTTATTTGATTTTCTTCTCTGATTTTCTTGATGTGTTGACACCATGGCTGAAGACATTAGGACGGCCCCTAGAATAAGCAGTTTACAAATGGACATCTGGATGGTCCTGCTCTGCAGGCGTCAGGACGGAGGAGGGAGTGTGGATTTCTGCACCACAATGTCTGATTTTTGGCCTGATTTTTGGTCTTACTGTGTGCAAGGGATGGCTGTGTGTTTTTTTTTTATCGTTTGGGAAAGAGTGATCAAATGTTGGAAAGACTCTCTAAATAACCTGTGTTTTCTGGATGTCGGGTGGAATCCACATGAGTTGCTGACATGATGGATGGCTCTACTGGCATTGGCATGGCTGGTGCTATCCAGCCAGTTAGCTTACTCCTCCGCTAATGGAGTGGTGAGCTCTGAAGCCATTGTCTACAACTGAATGGAACTGCCGGGGTTAACGACCGATGGAGTTCAGATTACGGCGGGTCTGCATGACGATGTCCCTACATGGCTACTACGATCTCTTCAGCATGCGTGTCATCGGAGATGGAGGCGCAGAAGGAGGGGCGGCGTGAGGCAGTGTTCGAAAAGCCACTAGAGCACAGCTGCCATCATCACTACTCTGCAACCCCTGTTCATTGAGGAATAAATTGGATGACCTGCGGACTCAAGTGGAGTGTGTTACAAACTGCATGAGTCTGGCTATTTGGCCTTTACAGAAATATAGCTCAGTGATGATATTACTGATACTGAAGGTTGAAGGATTTACGCACGTACACCAGGACAGAAACTCAGGCAAATCACATGGAGGGGGGTCTGTTTATACCTCAAGAACAGCTCGTTCCCGAACTTTGCTGTCAGAGACAGAACCTGCATCTCATCACTTCTGTATCTGATGCCTTGATATTCCCCCGTGCCTCTCTAAGACCCCCCTACGCTTTGTAAAACTTCCCATTCAAAATGTGATGTACAGGGAATTATCACGGCATGCACATGGAGTCAGACTCTGATATTGTTTAAAGACGTTTTCAGTGTGTTGCATGTTAGTATTTAGGTGGAAAAATGGCAACATGGGAGATTGTAAGATGACGCGTAAATGATCAGATATCCGACCATGAAAGTGGATTTTTTTAAGAACCAGGGAGAATTCTGGGGCTTTTACAAGATGTGTCCGCTTGGTAATATTTAATCTCATTGGCACCCTTTGATAAATATTAATCACTATGAAGCTATGTTTTGCATTACTTTCACAAAAGCACAGAAATTTGAGGCCACGCCTTTGTTTGAAATCCCAACTGTAGAGAGAAATGAAGCTACGTTTTGCACTTAAACTATAAATTCAAACAAATATGAAGCTGCGTTTTGTATTGAGCCATAAAACTACTGAAATATGAAGCTACGTTTTGAGGAGTTACAAATGCTAACAAAATTATGCGAGTCACAGTTTCCGATAGAGTAGTCTTGCCTGTAGGGCCAGTCTGCTGATTAATCCACTATCAAAAAGGTAGTTTCCAAATATGAAGTCCAAACACTTAGCTTAGGCTAATCTTAGCAGCGGTAACCAAAACCAGAGCTGTATTGGGAGGGGAGGGGGAGGAGTATCTGCAGGTGTAGCGGCTGGGCTGAGTACGTCAGGTTGGAAGAGGGGAAGGTTGTAAAAGGGAAATGGGTGGGAGCAGGCAAAACAGCACCCCCAATGACTATGAGCAGAGACTAAAACATTATTCAGACATAAGTGGATGAGTCAAACCAACACTTCAGTAAGGTTTTTAATGAGGGAATAACATGATATCAGGATGTTATGCGTCAAAAAGTTAATTTGGCATAATACCCCCCTCTTTAAGGATGCCTACATTGCTAGAGCAAGACCCCGCTGGGCAATTCTGATTGCAATAATGTCCAACTCCTCCTTAATCTATAAATCAGCTTTTAAGTCATGTAAACCAGAAATTTTCTCTGTTAAAGTCTGGTCTGCTTATATCATTGATGAACTTAAGGGGTGTTTTTTGTTTGTGTGTGTACCAGGATGCAGATATTGATACTGTGACAGAATCAATCACATCCTATATCTCCTTTTGCATTGACTCATTGACTCCCACAAAGGAAATTAAGAAATATCCAAATAAAAACCTGCATATTATGAAGAAAATCCAGAAATGTATATGTAAGCGGAAACAGGCATTTAAGTCTGGGTATACTGCAGGAGTTAAGGTCGCAACTCGGCTGCAGCACAGGGATCTGGTTGAGCGGTCTCTTTCTTCCTCTGACACCAGAAGTTTATGGGACTCCATCTGTAAAATGACTAACATAAAGGTGAAAAAGAAACTGGGTCCTGATTTATGCAATACCAACAGAGAGGATGGGCTGAATAATTTCTACCTCCGTTTTGAAAAGGACACTCAGGAAGAATCAAGATATTGCTGAGCTGAGGAGCACCTTCAGTGAAAGACGGCTGCATTCTACATGCATGAAGGAGCATTTTTGCAGGTGTGTCCTTCCCGCAGCTCTCAGACCCTGTAACCCAAACTTCTTCCAACAAACTCTGTAATGCTTTGACTTCTGTTGTAATTTGCATTATTTAACTCATTTAAATTGCATTTCTGTTGCTGGTATTTGCACATCTGTTTTTTCCCCAGTTTATATTCTGCTAACTTCTTGGAAATAGTGTGTACTTTTCAATTCATAACTACACATCCACATTCTGTAAGTTCTCTTAAATTGTTACAGAAACACTAAATTACAGTATCCTACTAAATTGTGCATTCTAATCTGAGCATGCCACTTTATTTTTTTAAACTGCACAGTACTCTGGTTTTGCAATCTTGTCTTTGATGTACATATTCTTAATTCTTGAATTCAGTTTTTATACTTCTCTGCTTGTGTGAATTCAGTGCTTATATTGCATGTCACTTTACTGCTGTTACACCTAAATTTCACTTTCGTAGGACAATAAAGGATAATCCTACTTTGTTCTATTCTTCTACCATTGGCTTGGGACAAATGACTACAGCGGTGATACTAAAAGGAAAGAAAATGTTTTGTCCGCAGCTGCACTGTGCACACACACGGCATGCTCATTTGATTTCGTCAGTTGCCACAAGAAAATAATTTTTATATGATAATATAGTAACAAAAGAAAGTGTACAAAGTAATCTAAATTTCTGTGGCTATATCATGTGCACCCTACACACCAGCAGCCTCTCTTCAAACCTAAGCAGCTCAGGAGGGGAGGCAGAGGCATTGGTTAATGAATAAAGCAGCCAGCTAATTTTATTTAGCAAAATTTTTATGAAGTTATTAAGAGCTAAACATTGATGTTAATGTTTTTTTTAAAGGGTACTTGGGGCATCATGACTGAAAGGGGCAGGTGCCTCGGCCTGATCCGCTTTCCCATCCACTGTCTGACTGGTATTGAGTGTTTCTCACCCATAGTTAATGTCGTGTTGCTGTCATCTGCTGGGTGCTACAAGTTCCTATGGCAGTCTGTAAAACAACACCAGGTGGAATAATTGGGTACGCTAATTAATGCCTGGACCTGCTGTTAGGGAAAAATAATAATGTTGTATTATTATTTTCTTAGGGTATATTTCTTTATCACATAGTTTAAATGTACTTTTTAAACGTCATTTGGTTTTAACCATATGTTCCTTTGTCTCCCTCTCCCTCTGCAGAACTTTACTTATTTTATCTCCCACTGCATAGTTCATTTAACTTCAATTTCTTTCCGACCCCTGTGTGTGATTCTTTCTAGGTTAAACCACTATTTTTTTACCCTAACACCTGCTCTGTCTGATTATTCCATCTAAACTCTTAACTGGAAGCCAGAAGACAATATTCAATAAATTAGTTAAAAATTATTTTTTCAAAAATAACAACCTTCAAGCAAATATTAATCATACTTTTCATTAAGCCAACATTTGTGTGTGTTTTTTATTGGGCTGATTTAATATTCTAACATGAAAAGTTGTGCTATGGCAGAAAATCATAATTTAGACAAAGAGAGGCTCAAAAACATCAGTATGTGCATATTTTATATATAAGTGTATCAATGAAGTAAGTTAGGCCTATTAAAAAGAATAAATCAATTCAAAAAAATTACTGTACTTTTCAGTAATATTCTAATCAATTGCGTTTTATTCATGATGTGACTTTGCATGAATCAGATCTAATGTCTGAATCAGAGGAATGAACACTAAAATTATACTATTGTTTCCATCATGGCAAGATGTATTTTATTAAACATTCAAATCTAAAAACAAATAAACAAACCTTTATTGTTCTTTTATTAAAATGCAATTGAAAATTTGAACTAAAGTACAAAAAAGATCATCTCTGATAAATAATCTGTTATATACATTTTCCATATAAATAAAACAGAAAGATGCTGAACATCTCCACATTCTCTGATTTTGAGAAATTTTAATTTCATCTAATTTACTAAAACTTAGTTAAACAGACTTCCTGCAAAGAACTCTAGTACATTGTCCTGGGAGCTTTAAGAATTAGTAACTTTAGATGAAGATGGTTTAGATAGTTCTTCAGTTTCTTGTAGTTTTTTTCTTCCATGCAAGGAGACACAAAATCAGCATGGCATCATCTGGTCAGTGTCTGACACAATGAAACTCACAACCCAGCTTTATACAAGTTGGTCACTCCCGGTAACATTCCATTATTTTCCAGGAGGTATTTATTAAAACCACACCCATTTGGTGATCGCCTAAACCATCATTCCCCAGGCTAAAATTGCACCTATACTCTTGACATAATCTGCAGTCCTTTCCCACTAACAAAACACATACATTTCCATCTCAGTAAGCATCACAAAGCACGTTTCTTCCACTAGCTGAAGCGCTCCTTCACATAAATGCATACACAAACAAAATAAATAGATAAATAGATAAATTAATAAATAACTGAAATTCCTCATCTGAGTTCTTCTCTATTGAGAATAAACATAGAATAAATTATGCATTTAAGTTCAATTAACTGATCAAACTGAGAGGTTGAGTGACTCAGAAATGAGGATTTATACACCATACTTCATGTTGTTGACAAAGACAGACAAGAATGGTTTATGAAAAATAGAAATCACTCAATGCAAGCTTAAATGAAAGAGGATTATATGATACAACCATACCTACTTCATTACATTGCATATCTCAACTAATATGCCCCTGTTTAAGTCTTTCACAAGGAGGAAATTCCACTTAATTGCTGTATAATTTGGGAAGTACCACTATAGAACACTAAGTGATTCAACTTCCCTGCCCTTGATTAAATGAGGGTTGGTCTGGCCTTAGATCTGAGCGAAAAAGTTTGTGGGGTTCTGGGCATAGGAGTTGTTCCTGGGTTGACCCTCAGAGAATGAGAACACGTCATCTTGGCTGTTGTTGAACCGCTGTGGCAGAGAAGAAGAGACATTCAAATTTGTGAGCGAACAAAACACAAATGTCTGTCTTTGGTACGTCTCATGCAGAGGATCACCCACCGAGTTTCTTCCAGAGGAGGTATAGTTTTGTTCACTGTTGCTTGGAGTCATGTCCAGGTTGGTCCTGCTCCCCCAATTGGTGCTGACTGTGGCTCGTGGGATTCGAGTGAACCAAAACCTTGGCAGGCTTTTTGCTGGCTCTGTGAACTTTCTGTGAGATAGTGAGGGCAAGGCAATAGAATGGCTATTATAGGGTCTACTCTTGGAGCTTTTTTTTTTTTTTAATCACAAAAGGACATAAGAGTATTATAACAGTCTGTACTAATATGTTGTATTTATAATTTGATTTCTATGGCAATCTGTAATTAATTGCTAAAACAGCACAAGTTTAAAATGACCTTGCAAATTAAACATAGCTCATTGTCTAATACAAAGGTTGGAATGCAGTTTTATAATCAACAAACATGACAAACGTTTATTATTTGACAAATGAAGAAGGTTCAAACTTACTTTGTTGCGATCACTATCAGAATGATCAACACAATGATGAGCAGGCCTCCAATGATAGAGGAAATGATCACAAGGATCAACAAAATGTCTAAAAACAACAGAAAAGCAAGTCAGTGATGAGTTTTAGCCTTTTGAGAGAATTTTCCCTCAAAATGGAAAACCTTGATATAAAATATTTTATCATAGCTTTAGAGGGAATACTCACTTTTGTAAAAAGAAATCTTTCATAGATGGTATATGTATTACTAGTGGTTTGATACTAATGTTTTAAATAAAGGTGTTGGGGCAAAAGAAGTAGGGCAAAAAGAAAAGGCACAGACGAAAAGCAAATGTTTCAGGGCCAGGATTCTAACCGAACATTTGAACAAACATGCTTAATTTATCAAAAATTCCACAGAGAGGTATAATTTTTTTTATGAACAAACTGAAGGGGTTTAAAAATTCAGTTAATCTAAGCAATTAGTAAATAGAGCAATATCTAGAAAACATTTTGAATAATGCAGCTGGCTAGTGAGGATAAAAACAATATTGCAATTGATGTACCTGTCGTTGGACCAGATGTAGCTGTTGGAGGTGATGTTGCTGTGGTTGCAGTAGCTGTAGCTGTGGATGTACTTGCAGAAGCAGTGGTTGGACCTGTTGTAGCTGTGGTTGGAGAAGGTATAGCTGTGGTTGGAGCTGCTGAAAATGTAATCGGAGCTCTTGAAGCTGTGGGTGGAGCTGCTGAAGCTGTGCTTAGAGATGGTGTAACAGGGCTTGGAGCTGTTGTTGGATGTGGAGCTGCTGTAGTTCGACCTACTATATCTGTTGTTGAACCTGTGTTAGGTGTCACTGGAGCTTCTGGTGAAGCTGTGGTTAGACTTACTATAGCTGAAGTTGGAGCTGCTAAAGTTGTTGTTGGAGCTGCTACGGTTGATGTGGGATGTAATGTATCTGTGCTTGGAGCTGATGTAAGTGACGGAGTTGCTGTAGCTGTGGATGGACCTGCCGAAGGGGTGGTCGGACCTGCTGTAGTTGTGGCTGGAGAAGGTTTAGCTGTGGTTGGATCTGATTTTGCTGTTGTTGGACCTGATTTGGCTGTTGTCAGAGGTGGTTTAGTTGTAGCTCTACTAGTTAATGTGCTTGCTGTAGCTGTAGTTGTACCTATTTGAGTACCTGGTGTAGCTGTTGTTGAGGCTACTGTAGCTGTGGTTGTAGATTCAGTAGCTGTTATTGGAGCTGATGAAGCTGTAATTGGTTCTCCTGTAGCTTTGGTTAGACCTAATGTAGTAGTGATTGGACCTGATGTGGTTGCTGATGCTGTGGTAGGACCTGTTGGAGCTACTGTAGCTGTTGTTGGACTTGATGCAGCTGTCGTTGGACTGGATGTAATTGTTGTTGGAGTTGTTGTAGCTGTCATCAATTCTGTAGATGTGGTTAGACCTGGGCTAGTTGTTGTTGGAGCTACTGTAGGTGTTGTTTGAGCTTCAGAAATTGTGGTTGGAGATGGTGTAGTTGTGGTTGGATTAGCTATAGCTGACGTTTTAACTGTTGTAGCTGTGGTTGCAGCAGCTGAAGATGTCCCCTGAGTTTCTGAAGTTGTTGGTGAAGATGGCGCAGGTGTGATTGGAGCTGTTGTAGGTGATGTTGCAGGTGCTGTAGCTGTCGCTAGAGCTGCTGTAGCTATTGATGGAGCTTCAGTAGCTGTTGTTGGAGACGGTGTAGCTGTGGTTGGATTAGCTGTAGCTGACGTTTTAACTGTTGTAGCTGTGGTTGGATTAGCTGTAGATGACGTTTTCACTGTTGTAGCTGTGGTTGCAGCAGCTGAAGATGTACCCTGAGTTTCTGAAGTTGTGGTTGAAGATGGCGCAGGTTTGCTTGGAGCTGGTGTAGGTGATGTTGGACTTGATGCAGCTGTCGTTGGACTTGATGTAGCTTTTGTTGGAGTTGTTGTAGCTGTTGTTGGAGTTGTTGTAGCTGTCATCAATTCTGTAGATGTGGTTTGACCTGGGCTAATTGTTGTTGGAGCTACCGTAGGTGTCGTTTGAGCTCCAGAAGATGTGGTTGGAGACGGTGTAGCTGTGGTTGGATTAGCTGTAGCTGACGTTTTAACTGTTGTAGCAGTGGTTGGAGCAACTGAAGATGTCCTCTGAGATTCTGAAGTTGTGTGTGAAGATGATGCCGGTGTGGTTGGAGCTGCGGTAGCTGTTGATTGAGCTGCTGTAGCTGTTGTTAGGCTTGGTGCAGCTGTCGTTGGAATTGATGTAGCCGTTGTTGGAGTTGTTGTAGCTGTCATCAATTCTGTAGATGTGGTTTGACCTGGGCTAGTTGTTGTTGGAGCTACCGAAGATGTCGCTTGAGTTTCAGAAGCTGTGGTTGGAGACGGTGTAGCTGGGGTTGGATTAGCTGTAGCAGACGTTTTAACTGTTGTAGCTATGGTTGCAGCAGCTGAAGATGTCCCCTGAGTTTCTGAAGTTGTGGGTGAAGATGGCGCAGGTTTGCTTGGAGACAGTGTAGCTGTGGTTGGATTAGCTGTAGCTGACGTTTTAACTGTTGTGGCAGTGGTTGCAGCAGCTGAAGATGTCCCCTGAGTTTCTGAAGTTGTGGGTGAAGATGGCGCAGGTGTGCTTGGAGCTGTTGTAGGTGATGTTGCTGCTGCTGTAGGTGTCGTTGGAGCTATTGTAGCTGTTGATGGAGCTTCAGAAGCTGTTGTTGGAGACTGTTTAGCTGTGGTTGGATTAGCTGTAGCTGACGTTTTAACTGTTGTAGCAGTGGTTGCAGCAGCTGAAGATGTCCCCTGAGTTTCTGAAGTTGTGGGTGAAGATGGCGCAGTGTGCTTGGAGCTGGTGTAGGTGATGTTGCTGCTGCTGTAGGTGTCGTTGGCGCTATTGTGGCTGTTGATGGAGCTTCAGAAGCTTTGGTTGTAGACGGTGTAGCTGTGGTTGGATTAGCTGTAGATGACGTTTTAACTGTTGTAGCAGTGGTTTCAGAAGCTGAAGATGTCCCCTGAGTTTCTGAAGTTGTGGGTGAAGATGGCGCAGGTGTGCTTGGAGCTGGTGTAGGTGATGTTGCTGCTGCTGTAGGTGTCGTTGGAGCTATTGTAGCTGTTGATGGAGCTTCAGAAGCTGTGGTTGTAGACGGTGTAGCTGTGGTTGGATTAGCTGTAGATGACATTTTAACTGTTGTAGCAGTGGTTTCAGAAGCTGAAGATGTCCCCTGAGTTTCTGAAGTTGTGGGTGAAGATGGCGCAGGTGTGCTTGGAGCTGGTGTAGGTGATGTTGCTGCTGCTGTAGGTGTCGTTGGAGCTATTGTAGCTGTTGATGGAGCTTCAGAAGCTGTGGTTGGAGACGGTGTAGCTGTGGATGGATTAGCTGTAGCTGACGTTTTAACTGTTGTAGCAGTGGTTGCAGCAGCTGAAGATGTCCCCTGAGTTTCTGAAGTTGTGGGTGAAGATGGCGCAGGTGTGCTTGGAGCTGGTGTAGGTGATGTTGCTGCTGCTGTAGGTGTCGTTGGAGCTATTGTAGCTGTTGATGGAGCTTCAGAAGCTGTGGTTGTAGACGGTGTAGCTGTGGTTGGATTAGCTGTAGATGACGTTTTAAGTGTTGTAGCAGTGGTTGCAGCGCTGAAGATGTCCCTGAGTTTCTGAGTTGTGGGTGAAGATGGCGCAGGTGTGTGAGGTTGAGGTGATGTTGCTGCTGCTGTAGGTGTCGTTGGAGCTATTGTAGCTGTTGTGGAGCTTCAGAAGCTGTGGTTGGAGACGGTGTAGCTGTGGATGGATTAGCTGTAGCTGACGTTTTAACTGTTGTGGCAGTGGTTGCAGCAGCTGAAGATGTCCCCTGAGTTTCTCTAGTTGTGGGTGAAGATGGCGCAGCTGTGCTTGGAGCTGGTGTAGGTGATGTTGCTGCTTCTGTAGGTGTCGTTGGAGCTATTGTAGCTGTTGATGGAGCTTCAGAAGCTGTGGTTGTAGACGGTGTAGCTGTGGTTGGATTAGCTGTAGATGACGTTTTAACTGTTGTAGCAGTGGTTTCAGAAGCTGAAGATGTCCCCTGAGTTTCTGAAGTTGTGGGTGAAGATGGCGCAGGTGTGCTTGGAGCTGGTGTAGGTGATGTTGCTGCTGCTGTAGGTGTCGTTGGAGCTATTGTAGCTGTTGATGGAGCTTCAGAAGCTGTGGTTGGAGACGGTGTAGCTGTGGTTGGATTAGCTGTAGCTGACGTTTTAACTGTTGTGGCAGTGGTTGCAGCAGCTGAAGATGTCCCCTGAGTTTCTGAAGTTGTGGGTGAAGATGGCGCAGGTGTGCTTGGAGCTGGTGTAGGTGTGTTGCTGCTGCTGTAGGTGTGTTGGAGCTATTGTAGTGTTGATGGAGCTTCAGAAGCTGTGGTTGGAGACGGTGTAGCTGTGGTTGGATTAGCTGTAGCTGACGTTTTAACTGTTGTAGCAGTGGTTGCAGCAGCTGAAGATGTCCCCTGAGTTTCTGAAGTTGTGGGTGAAGATGGCGCAGCTGTGCTTGGAGCTGGTGTAGGTGATGTTGCTGCTTCTGTAGGTGTCGTTGGAGCTATTGTAGCTGTTGATGGAGCTTCAGAAGCTGTGGTTGTAGACGGTGTAGCTGTGGTTGGATTAGCTGTAGATGACGTTTTAACTGTTGTAGCAGTGGTTTCAGAAGCTGAAGATGTCCCCTGAGTTTCTGAAGTTGTGGGTGAAGATGGCGCAGGTGTGCTTGGAGCTGGTGTAGGTGATGTTGCTGCTGCTGTAGGTGTCGTTGGAGCTATTGTAGCTGTTGATGGAGCTTCAGAAGCTGTGGTTGTAGACGGTGTAGCTGTGGTTGGATTAGCTGTAGCTGACGTTTTAACTGTTGTAGCAGTGGTTGCAGCAGCTGAAGATGTCCCCTGAGTTTCTGAAGTTGTGGGTGAAGATGGCGCAGGTGTGCTTGGAGCTGGTGTAGGTGATGTTGCTGCTGCTGTAGGTGTCGTTGGAGCTATTGTAGCTGTTGATGGAGCTTCAGAAGCTGTGGTTGGAGACGGTGTAGCTGTGGTTGGATTAGCTGTAGATGACGTTTTAACTGTTGTAGCAGTGGTTGCAGCAGCTGAAGATGTCCCCTGAGTTTCTGAAGTTGTGGGTGAAGATGGCGCAGGTGTGCTTGGAGCTGGTGTGGGTGATGTTGCTGCTGCTGTAGGTGTCGTTGGAGCTATTGTAGCTGTTGATGGAGCTTCAGAAGCTGTGGTTGGAGACGGTGTAGCTGTGGTTGGATTAGCTGTAGCTGACGTTTTAACTGTTGTAGCAGTGGTTTCAGCAGCTGAAGATGTCCCCTGAGTTTCTGAAGTTGTGGGTGAAGATGGCGCAGGTGTGCTTGGAGCTGGTGTAGGTGATGTTGCTGCTGCTGTAGGTGTCGTTGGAGCTATTGTAGCTGTTGATGGAGCTTCAGAAGCTGTTGTTGGAGACGGTGTAGCTGTGGTTGGATTAGCTGTAGCTGACGTTTTAACTGTTGTAGCAGTGGTTGCAGCAGCTGAAGATGTCCCCTGAGTTTCTGAAGTTGTGGGTGAAGATGGCGCAGCTGTGCTTGGAGCTGGTGTAGGTGATGTTGCTGCTGCTGTAGGTGTCGTTGGAGCTATTGTAGCTGTTGATGGAGCTTCAGAAGCTGGGTTGTAGACGGTGTAGCTGTGGTTGGATTAGCTGTAGATGACGTTTTAACTGTTGTAGCAGTGGTTTCAGCAGCTGAAGATGTCCCCTGAGTTTCTGAAGTTGTGGGTGAAGATGGCGCAGGTGTGCTTGGAGCTGGTGTAGGTGATGTTGCTGCTGCTGTAGGTGTCGTTGGAGCTATTGTAGCTGTTGATGGAGCTTCAGAAGCTGTGGTTGGAGACGGTGTAGCTGTGGTTGGATTAGCTGTAGGTGACGTTTTAACTGTTGTAGCAGTGGTTGCAGCAGCTGAAGATGTCCCCTGAGTTTCTGAAGTTGTGGGTGAAGATGGCGCAGCTGTGCTTGGAGCTGGTGTAGGTGATGTTGCTGCTTCTGTAGGTGTCGTTGGAGCTATTGTAGCTGTTGATGGAGCTTCAGAAGCTGTGGTTGTAGACGGTGTAGCTGTGGTTGGATTAGCTGTAGATGACGTTTTAACTGTTGTAGCAGTGGTTTCAGAAGCTGAAGATGTCCCCTGAGTTTCTGAAGTTGTGGGTGAAGATGGCGCAGGTGTGCTTGGAGCTGGTGTAGGTGATGT